>CM065052.1:284610888-284994326 GCA_032883995.1 Coronaproctus castanopsis
AACTTAAAAATATTTCTAATGATCAACGCGCACCTTGGTATATTAGAAATGATGACATATATAGAAACCTAAAATTAGAAACTGTGAAATATGTAATAAGAATATGTACATTGAAACATATACACAGCGTCTAAGATTAGCAACAGGCTTAATTAATGATAACCATTAAAAGACACGTAGATTGAAAATGAAAATACCATTACACATAATGTAACAATTAAAGGTTAAGTCTCATTGTAGAACACCTTACTACTAAATGAATAGATATATACTCTGTCATACGTGATTTTTAATGCTAACTTTAGCAGATTACCTAAAAACAAAATATATATAATTAAAACGACGCTCCTGTAAGATAATTTCCGATATTTATATACTTTATGTCATTTATCTATATACTTTATGTCATTTATGTTGTTTCTAATGGAAATGTAAATAAAAGAAATTTGAAATACGTAATATATATATATATATATATATATATATATATATATATATATATATATATATATATATATATAAATTTACGTCGCAGTGTAACATTCGATATAGGTCATTGCGTGATTCATTAAACGTCTTCCATGCTGAACATCTTAGGATTGAATTTTTTTATTTATCTTAAATCTTATCGGATGTAATACTTTTATTTCTTTTTTTTTTTTTAAAAATGTATATGCGAATGTTAGCGTCCTACCTAAAAAATATGGATTAAACGTTAATTATGTACCAGTCTGCTTCTCAGATCATAAGATAGCGAAATCAATAATAATAATAATAATAATAGAAGATTTGAATGTTTCATAAAAGGATACTCTGTAAAAAGTAGACTGCGAACCGATGATACGCCCGTTTTTTTACTACAACGATACGGTTGATCGGAGTCTATCGTTGTTGCGAAAAATTAGAGCGGTCGTCGTTTGTTCTTCTTTTACACAGTTGATATCTTTCGTTTTAAATTTGGTTATTCTCACTCGGCTTATTCCGAGTTTTTTTTTTTTTTTTTTTTTGTTATTTTTTCGTCGGACTGTGCGATACGGTTGTTTGCTATGGAAAAAGTAGGATTATGATCAATAAAATAATGATGGTAGCGGTAATACATAATTCTAATGAAAATACTATTAATAATTAAAAGGCATCATTGATAACAACAAAGTCGTAGCGATGATGATGATGATGATAATGATACAATAATTTGGAATTCAAATTGTGTAATACTTACAAATAAAAAAATTTACAACATCAAAAATATTCATATCAACAATGAGATTGTTCCAGTTAAAAAATCGGTAAAATATCTAGCAGTCCATTTAGATAGACAACTAATCTGGAAAAGCCATATCAAAACGAAATGAATTAAATATAAAGTTTAGGTTAGGCTTATATCGTTGAAGAACAGGATATTATTTAATAATCAAATTTTAAAGCCTACCCGTGTGCACGGAAGTCAACTTTGCTAAGCAGAGTAATACAGCGATAATGCAGCGTTTCCAAAATAAAGCATTAAGAACTATTACAGACGGGCCGTGGCATGTAAGCAATCTTACATTGCACACGGATCTAGGTGTTATACCCGTGAAATATAAAATACAAGCAATATTGCTAGCGAATATGAACTCTGTTATCACACCAAAAATACCTTAGCTGTTGTTCTGCTGGACAATTCGACATTAATCAGGCGATTAAAACGAACAAAATCAACAGATTTATTATGAATAAACAGCAATAAACACTAAGTATTAAAATACATTTAGCGAAAATCTATATCGTTAGATAAGAAATTTCACAAGTCGATCGCTGTTTTTTCAAAAAGTTTACTAGATAGTCTAGAGCTAGTGGCATAATTGCGCAGGGAAAATATGTACAGTTTACGTTGTTTAAGAAATCTCGCGACTCGAATCATGTCAGTCCAGATGATTAAGTTTTAGGTTTATTTGTGTCTTTCTTATGGGTAACGAGGAATCCGACCGACAATGAAATTGTAGATTCATTATTCTAATTCCGCACATGGTAACCTTACAATTCATACAGTTGAAACATTACAGACGCATTTGGAAAATATACAACAGTCCACTCATCGTACTATCAGTTACAATCGTATTTTCCTAAATTTCTACGGTTTTCCTTTTTTTAAAACCATTTTAATCGTAAAGAAATATTGTGCTTATCAGCAGATTGCGCTTCGGGCATTACTTGTTGCCGGACCGCTTGTTCCTTATGCAGCTTCGAGAAACTTTTTATTGCCCACTGCATGCTTTACGTGCGATTTGCAAACCTGATCATGTGTCTTTCGAATGTATTTCTTTAATGATATCACGTTCTGAACCATATCTTAAATTACTGCGTTAATCGTGTAAATCCGTACAATTTATTGTTCCTTTTTCATTTTGATAATTTACACCAGACATAGCGGTGATATTCCTAGAGAAGTTGTACACGTTTATAGAAATATGAGTTAGTTCGTACGTTATCACGTTGTGCAAGTTGTAAAGTCATTCACATTAGAACATATTTATAAAAAAATTAACATCATTTTGGACCATTAAATTGACATTTAAATTTAAAAATCATACTTATTTTTAACGCTAAATGCCGCGCTTTAAAAATTTACACGGTTGTAGAAAAACTCGTTTTAACGACGAGTAATAAATATGCATATTTTTTTTTTACCGTCATATTTCTGGACTTTTTGAAAATAACACAATATAAATTTATCTAATATATATTGTTGAAAAACAAACCATCCTACATATTGCGTCGATACAATAAAATATTATTATTAAATTTATCCGAACATTCCTCGAAGTATTTAATTTTTGGAAATTATTTTTCAATTATAATAATTATTATTCGCATTTTAATTTTACTTTCTTATAGTAAATTCGACTTTATAATTATTATTAACCAGAGATAATTCGTCTAGTTAGCGTTTACGCTTAATTCTGCGTACGTATTCTGTTCCTGGTTCATTTGTCAATGTTCGATCATTTTTACCTTATAAGTTGCCCCGATAACCGAATTAATCTGATAAATCGGATAGAAATTTGAATTTTTTAATAGAAATGCTTATATCCCCGTTGAAATTCTAACTCAGTTCGTGCGAGTATGACTGAGACAAACACGTTATCGCTACGATGTTCTATAACATAAATGAGGGTTAAAAGATTTCAGCTAAGGTTTCGGTACTTCCGAAACGCTTATAAATATATCGAACAAATTAATTATCTCCGATGATATCGAACAATTTTAAGGTTCAACGTATTCGTTATTTTATCATTTAGTTTGCGTTAACAGTAGTAAACATCAACCAATATTGTTTAGGCAAGTCGTTTAAAATTTAACACGTTTTCCAGTTGGAATGTACCTTCACTACCAACACACGCAATACAAATCACGTTTTGTTGTGTTAGGGGCGTGGCCGAAATAATGGACGTATATATATATATATAGGCTATAAGCTGTGCGAATTTCATCATTATTGTTTTAATGGTTTTTGAGTTAAATCGAAAAGACATTAAGACAGACAGAGCAAAATTTAAAAAATGCATTTTCTGTTATGTGTAATAAAAATAGTCCACTGCAGTGATTATAATGAAAATATTCGTAAATCACAGACAGACACTACAGTTTTATATACACGCACTTACGCATGTCCGTCATAAATTCTGTACGTGTTTGTACGTATGTGTGTAAACTGAATATAGACGTATATGAGCGCAGCATGCGAGAAAGAGTGGATACAGTAACGTACCTGCGTGTATAAGCTTTTGACTCGCTCGCTCGTATTACGGTTAACTTCACATATACAACGCGCCAATAGAAGTTTCGTTTCAATAAAAAACTTATATAATGTGAAAGAAGGATTAGTTCTAAAAGTAGAAAGTTTTCGTTCGTAGTTTTATAAATGACGAAATAAGTTAAAGCTGCGTGCAAATACAAAATGACCGAGTATGAATAAATTATGAATATTTTTAATGGCGACGATTTATTATCCAGACCACGTACATAATGATCTCTTATGTGATGTTATACTTTGCGTACACAGTTGTATAAAATACAGAAAATATCCAAGTTAATGTTTTTACACAACTTGTGCGACGATGATCGCGTTAATTGACTGAAAATTCGTTTCGTGGTACGCATATAGAATGAGTCCTAGAATGAATCGTTATTTCTTCTAGCCGCGTTCACATACTAATCTCCTAGCAACTCACACCTTTGGTGTCTACTTTCCGTGTCCGTATAACAAGCTCAACCACGTTTGGATATACATTTTCGAATCGGATATATAAATATGATTCTTTGGTTTAGTGAAATTTCAGCTTTATGTACTCATTATTACTGTGAGAAAAGTGTTGGCATCGTATCGTGGGTAGCTTGTTCGGAGTCATTAATTTTATAATTTTAAATTATCGTCATATTTTTTCATGCGTATACACAAATACGTTTGCAATTTTCTTTGATGCATACTAATAATGTATACACGTATTTCTGTTCATATGTGGTATTATGTAAGTACTTTCGTGGTGAGTGTGTGTAAGTGTGGGATACTTTTTTTTTGCTTATGTGTGTGTATAATCCAATGTGTATTGTGATTGATTGTGTATATGTAGTTGTATATTTTATATATTACTTTAATAATTAAATTTTTTTTTTGTTTGTTTGTGGTTTCTTGTACTCAATTACTTCTCAGTGTTCGCATTTTAATTGGCATTAACTATTATATGAACCGTGTATAAATAAATAAATAAATAAAAACATGAAGGAATACTTAACCACATTCGTTAATTCCGTAAAACTTTTAATGGCGATGGAAAGCTTATTGAATCGTCATTGCGCGCAGTTGTAATTCTAATCACAAACATAATTACGATAAATTATATTTGGTGTTAATTTTTTTCGTTTATTTACATATGTGGACGCATTAAAAAAAAATATTTATTCAAATGAACCATCTATTTATCTCAAGTACATTTTATTTTTGTTGCTAGCTATCTATGTGCTTCTCAAAGGCTATTTTATTGTCGCAATTCAAAACTTGAGCAATTATAGTATCAAAATGTTAAGAAAAAATCAGTAACCGGCGTTTTTTTTTTTATTTTTTAAAGCTGGAGGGAAAAAATCTTCAAAAGACACTGATACAGTATAATAAATAAATTTACTTTTTATTGATGCAGCCCGTGAAAACATGCACTGCAGGGTGTCGAATTCAGTGTGTGGGATTTCTACCCACTAAAAACCGACTCAACGGATGTTACATTAATAATTATTATGAATGTAATGAATTTTAAATATATATATATATATATATATATATATATATATATATATATATATATCGTAAATGCCTTATTTCCTATCTTTTTGTGTGTATTAAATTTCGGGTTAAAAGTTCGCTGATCGGCGTAGAAAACTGCAACTGATTTCCTCCCGTTGGAAATCCTTTATAATAAACATGTTTTAATAATTATTTATAATTACCCTACTTTAAAAAAATTGCTTGTCAGTTCATATTACCCTAGTTTAAAAATTTACTTGTCAGTTCATTTCGGCTGTTTAGTCGTGTTTATATATTAACTCGAGTTATTACTGTCTCACTTTATTCTGATATTTTTCTAATTTACGTGGTTGTTCACGTGCGCTTGTAGTCGTAAAAATATTATCAAGTTATCTGAAGTTTTTCTTTCTCCTTTGCCCTTTTACTGATTATTTTTATGTTTTCCGATGCTAACGATTTATTTTATACTAATATTAATTATTGTTATCGTAATATTTGAAATAAGGCGTGCCATTGACTGATAATTCGCCGGTTTTTTTTTTTTTTTTTAAAGCAACTTACTGATAATAATAACTAAAAAAAAGTAGGCGTGTCGGGAAAAACCAAACAAATTTCGTAATAACTAGAATGACAAATTTTTGTTTTTCTAGTTTGGGATTTATATATGCTTCCACACTTCTTTATCCGCCGTCTCTATTACGTAGGTTGACGATCAACATGGCTACAGTCTCTTTTGGCATAGCAGTACGGTCGTAAGTCTCCCATCCGTGAGTTTTGAAGACTGTCTACTGATCTCTTGCCATCAGTTGTTTTGTAATAATATTTAATAACGCCGGGCATTTTTTACTTACTTCATTACTGACTTTTTGTGTCCAATGAATTTTGAATATTCTTCTATACGACTCAAAAGATTCCATATGTTTTTCGAGGCTAGCATCTAGCGTCCAACTTTCGCAGCCGTATAGCAGGACTGATCTAGAAATTTTTTAACCGTAGATCCAGGTTTAGTTCGTTTCTAGTCAGCACGTTCGTAATTTGTGTGACCATTAGTTTTGCCCGTTCTATTCTCGATCGCATTTCACTTTTCGTTGTACAGCTCTCGTTAACCGAAATAATTAATATTTGACACCCGCTCCAATTCTGTGTTGTTTAACCACATCGAGCATTTTCTTCGTTTCTCGGGAAATACGATCACTTTTATTTTCAGTTTATTGACTGAGAGCACCAAAGTTTCGCTGTGTGTAGCGTGTTTATCTATAATTTTCTGTAACTGGCGCTGAATATTTGTTATGATGAAACTGTCGTCTGCGTACCTTATGTTATTAATTTTATAGTCATTGACTTTATTAATCACCGTCAGCTACATTACACGCACACACATATATGTATGTATATGTAAATGTATATATACAAAACTATCACCCGAGTTCTGCAAACGTATAAAATAAAAAATTAAATTGTCCTGTATGATAATTATAATTAAATACATTTTAATAGCGACGGATTCTCAGAAATGAAAATTACGAAACTTGTAAATAAATTTTTTTTTTTTTAAAAAAAAAGGACAAAATTAAACATCAAAATAGTTTTTATGATTATCAGTCCTTAAAACATGGATGAAAGGAATATAATAAACACGGTCGAATTAAGCGTATACTATTTTGAGTATTTCATATTTCTGCAATTCTTGTTTCTCTCCGAATCAATTTCATCGTCGATAAATCTTTAGAATACCGACAATATAATTTCATCGTACATTTTCGTATACTTATGCGCTAAGTTTATTATAACTTAAATCGGTAATAAGCTTATGTGTCTAGTTTTAGGTAAAATTTTCCCTGTTAGTAATTTTTAAATTTTTATTTTCCTAATGTATGTATATATTAAGATTACCTGATAAGGAAATCATATTTTTCGTCATAGATGGTTTGTTATGGTTTTTTTATTGCTATAATGTTAAAACTAAAGCAAATATACGTTTATTTCTTTTCATTTAAACACCGAAATCGTTTTTAAGCGAGACAGTTGATTCACTAACTAGGAAATATATATAAAAGAGATAAAGTTCAACTGGAAGGAATATATTATAGTTAGGGATCGATTATACAAATTTATATAGTAGAAACCAACAAAAAGATAAAATAGCCGATGGGAAACCACGGTATATTGGCATCAATGAACACCATTTAATGGCGATTATTAATTGCTAATAGTTCAGCATACGATTATTTATTTTTGTTCAGAAGGGCTGATAGACCATTATGGGAATGCGACATAGGAGAAATATTCTTTAAAAAGTATTAACAATTTTATGATACCTGCATTTAAATGTTTCACAAATCCGTTGTCTCAAGAATCTAGGTATACACTAATATTGAAAACTTTTAACTGAACCAAATGTGAAAAAACAAACTCCCTAGTTTTGATGAAAAACGAATACCATTACGTCTGCGTCTAGTAAAAGAGGAGGGTATATTTTAATTTTGCATAATTTATTTAGATTTTCCATTTAGAGAAATAGCGTGGAAGGAACGTAATTTCAATCGACAGTTTATTACATATGATATCAATTCTGTATATAAAGCTGTCATCGAAGTAAAGATTGATGTGCAAGTTTTTTACTTTTGGAATGTGACAGAATACACTATCTTGTGGATTCCTACGCTATAATTTTTTTAGATTATAATTATTATGTATTGCTTTAACTTAAAATCGTCCGTTTTTGTGAGGTGTGAACGAATAACAAAGTAACGATTGCTGGAAAATTGTTCTTGAGCATTTTATAAATGACGCTGTCTCTGTTAAATGTTTTTCTCTATCTAACGATGTCATATCGATGTGTTTATTTTTGTTGAAGTTGTCGAAAGTCAAATAACAAACTTCGTTTTGCGCGAATTCGTGAAAAAGCGTTCTCTGCTTTGTCATCATTCGTGAAAACAGTTATTTCGTATTGTTACGTAAAGTTTTTGATCGGTTAAATCAACTCATATATTTAGCTATATTATGAATAAAATAGCGATTCGGTGTAAAATGAGTTTTAGTTTTATATCGGCTGTTGTAATTTTGAAAGAAAAAAATGCTCTTGTAATTTCATAGAGGACGAAGAAATATTATAAATAATAATTTCTCTTATTGTTTATTAGCATTTCCATACATGTATATGCTGCCTCTATTTTTTAAACCATTACTGATATCGCCCGCTTGATTGCAGCGAATAATAGCGACAATTTGCATCAAACAGTTTTTAAATACTATGCAGCTTTGTAACAATCCACAAAATAGGATTAATATCTCATAACCGGCGCATAAACTCGGTCACGACTGGACTAATTATATATATGTATGTATGTTTCTGAAATGAATTAACGGGTAAATAGTTAGACGGATTATCAACGTAATTATAAAATTAAATTCCATACGGAAATATTCCGTGTAAAAGCATTTTTTTTTACACGACAACTATTTCATTTGTAAAATATTGAATTCTATGTATTAAATACATATAAACTACTTTTTGGGTTTAAAATAAATTTATGATTATTGCGATATTTTCATCGCACAAAAAGAGAATTTTTGTACGAATAATACGCATAAATATAAATAAATAGATAATCGAAACTTTTAATATGAACGATTTAACGAAATATCAATAAATATAACAGATTATAAACATTAGCGATCGGAAAAAATAATAAAATATATGCTTTCATAATAAAATAAGAACAAAGATTAAACTTAAATTTGCACTGTTATCACGGTCTATTGTTCTCTTTTTGATAAGAAGCACACTTATATTTTATTATAACTGCAATATAGTGTATATTTTCTTGGTAATTTATTAACTTGCGAATTACAATATAGAATTTATATTTCAGGAAAATTTTGAATATTTGTAATGACGAATTTATTGATTATGTACAACTTCTTTGAATTATCTTTCTGCCGATATAAATGTATGAATTATTTTTAGTAGTTTCTCCGCAATTGATTTTTTTATAATGTTAATTTATTTATTACTCGTTTGCAAAATAATTATTCCACCGGTACAAAGTATTTTTCTTATTAACACTATTTTTTTACTATTATTGTTATTATTATTTTATCCTCATAGATGTCATTTAATATTTTTATATAAATTATTTCTTATTCCGGTATAGTTTAATAATTTTCATTTACCGACCTATGCTAGTGTTGTTTTTAATTTTTAGCTATTGTTAACTTCCTCTACAATTTCCCTCGTTTTCTTTGTATATATAAAGAAACTGTGGGAAGCATTGTCAAACCGATTTACATCGGCTTGACCAAAATATATCGTTTGATTGATAATCTATTCAGATTTCCGGTAGGTGAGGATAACTTAAGCGACGTCTTCTACCAAGTTCTGAGTTAATGCGTTTTTACTATAGCTCTGTCTTCAATGACTTACTATTGCTAAACGGCTATATGGTCTCATGTTCATAATTTACTGGGCATGCTCTTTTAACAAGTTAATTTCTACTCAAATCCTGATAAATTACTTTTAAATTTTACCATTTTGTAACCGACTGTTTTAGTTTCTTCAAAACGTAGTCTTTTGTTTTTAACTTTATATTTTAGATATTTGCAACGACGCACCATCTATCACCCTTAATGCACACAGACTCACACGCACATACACACACATATATATATTAAACGATGAATGACAAACTGTATGTGCGGAATTCGCAAATATTTCAAGATGTAATTTTAAACATATGTACCGAAGCTACCGTGACCGGTTAAAGCTTTAACTTGTATAAATAAAAATTTAACTTTAATAATTTCTTTAATTTAATTCGTGTCCTATTAATCTTTTAATACTTGATTAATCTACCATTACTCCGAGGCTGTTCCGCCTGTCTCGCCGTATATTTAAAATTATCGCCGCGACGAAAATTCGTAATATTAATTATCGCATCGTAAGTTTACATTGAATTTTTCAATCGATCTAAAATATAATAGCGAGTTATAAACGATAATTTGATCATATTCCAGTAACAATTGGAGCCACAGTTCTATATAGGGAACCAACACTCGGCAGCAATTTTCTCTGAGCTTTTAGAATTTTATTCATATCGGGGAACGCTTTTAATATATATGAACAGTAATTGAAAATAACGACTATTCTATTACGATAATTTATATATATATATAATATATAACTGCCCTGTGCATGGGGGAAATATAGCTGACGCTAATCTTGTGATTTGTATACCAGAGGTAGAGATACCTTTATCAAGAAAATTGTACAATTAAATATTTACCCGCCCTACTCGGTGGCCTACTTATTGGCCCTGAATAACAAGATATTATCACGGCTCTGGCCACATACGTCTTTATTTCTAAAATTAGTCTTTAAGTCGTTTTTTCTTTTCTTTTCTTTTTTTGAAATTTTTTTATTTTTGAATTTTTAACATTGCACACAATGGGTAATTTTGGTTATTAGACTTAAGCCCAATTATTGTTTATATATATATATATATCCTTACAAAATGAAGAAAACTTAAATATTTATATATATTATCATCATCATATTGGATATATCACCTGTTCAGAAATTAACCACACAACATATTATGTTCCATGTTATATAATATATATATATACTTGGTTTTTCTTATAATTACGATCAGGTCATGATCAGGAATATTCCGTTTATCATTATTATTATTATTATTAAATTAATGTGCAGGGTACAGTAGCTAAGGCTAGAGGCACGGCAGGGAAAGAGTATTAGATTGAGGAACAGAGACCGGGCCGATGAGGGAAGGTAATTAGTTTCGGCAATGAAACATGATCATCTTTGAAGAGGAGATGAAACGAAGGAGGGAGATTAAAAGACGCTCTGAGAAGAGAGTATGAAGGATAGTAAACTAGAATATGGGAAATGGATAGGATAACGCTAAAGCCCGAACACAGTGAAGCCCAAGTTTTATTAATAAGATACGCATGAGTGAGATGCCTATGACCCAGGCGCAATCTAGAGATGACCAAATCGTCTCTGCGCTTTGGGAGCGAAGTTATCCTAGGATCGATCGCTGCCACTTTCTCTAAGAAGTCCATTTATGATGCATTTCTTAAGGTTAGAAGAACATCGGGAACCGACAAGAGCATATCAGCTTCCATGACCGCTTTATTAGCTAGTTTATTCCCATGAACCCCAACATGAGCTAGGATCCACAGGAATGCCACTTTCTGACTCAATCCTGCCAGTATTAGTTTCATCACTTTTTGGCTATGTCGTTGAAAACGTTGCAGAGAGCGCGGAGTGCTGGAAGAGTTAAAACATATAGTTGAAGGTGGATCAACATCGAAACTCATTAAGGATTCCACAGCGAGATAAATCCCATGTAATTCAGCTGAAATGACGGGGAATGTCTGAGGAAGCGAATGTTATCATGTTCCGTATGTTTCGTCTGCTAATTTGTTTTTGATCTTTTCCTACTCTGTACGGCTGTCATGAACAATTGATACTCTCTGATCTTCCAAGCAATGAATCTTGCTTTTAATTTCTTAAGTATGCGTTATTATATTGCTTTTATTCCAATACTTTTCATCACTGTCTTATTCGTAATATGTGCTGTTAATGATATTTTCATAATCTTGCGTCACCTTTCAATATATTTTTTTCGTTACTTGCACTAATTATTAATCTTTCGTGAAAACATTAAATTACCGAGCAAACATAAAAACCTAATATTATTTTCTTCCGTTCGATAACTTCTTTATATTTTTCAATATCGCATTTAAATTGTCGTGCTCTTCATTACCTTTTGATGTTTTCTATCATTTATATGATTCGAATCATGTTGAAGTATCTTAATTTCGACACACACTCAGTTTATCGTATCACTAGTGATTAGAGCTATCAAGTAGGATGTTAATTTCAACACACGCTCAATCTATTGGTATAAATCTTTACACGTAATTTTTCACTTTTATACCTCGTGTGTTTCATTATTTCGCTTTCTTTGGGATTTATCGTTATTCCGTAGTATCTAGTTATATTTATTCTGTCGGGTTTTTTTTTTGCACTTCTGTCTTCTACTCTACTAGTAGGCCTTTAGCTTGCCGAATTTATTCATTGTACGTTAATTATAATATCAGATTTTTTCGTTTTTTAAAGTGTATTTCTGTTTTGTTACGGCTCGCGTTATCTCTGAATGAATATAGTTTGTTTAATTTAAAACGTTGCGTGCTGTTCAATTTTTATTGAGCGGGCGTCTTTAACATTTACCTGTTACTCGTATAGTATCTACATCGGTTTGTCTATATGTCTTTCGTATAAAAGGCTCTTTAGAATCTACACAATGTCTCTGTTTACGTTTAATATTCTGAAAGTTATTAATTTAAACAACGCTATAGAATCTCCGGTTTCTTTTCTTGCATTTATATTGCGCAATAATATTTTTTCATGTTAGTATTTTATATATATATATATAAAAAAAACACATTGAGTACACGTATAATGTATTTTCTTTTTATCTAATATTTATTTACTTTTCTGGCATGTAACTTTCGTCGCAATACAAAACGAAGAAAATAAATTTAAACTTCGTGTCTAAGTACAAGTTATGTAGAAATGTTTATGCAAACGTTCGAAATAATGGATTTAAAAATCTCATAATAGACGTTACTGCTTTACTTGCAATTCGAAATACGTACCTAGAAAAATGATTATATATATATTTCTTTATTATCCAATCCACCCTAGGATGTAGGCTATTTCCATTTTTTTACATGCGTAGAAACGCATGTAAAAAAATATGCATTGACCCGCCAGTCCTTGTCTATCTTTTTAATATCGTTTTCACACTGTGTAAGTGTTAGGCCCCATTCTCTTTTATTCATTGAATGCCATTTAGTTCGTCCATCGGTTGTCATTAAATCTAGCTACGTATCCTGCCCATCCTCATTTGTTCATTCAAAATTTCTCGTGCAGCGCAGTTTACTTTGATTCACCTCCTTATTTCAGATAGTATTACCTTATCTTGTAGTAAAGTTATACACAACATTTTGCTCTTTGTGTTTTATTAATTTGTTCCAAGTTGTCTTTAGTTATGCACTATGTATCTGTGTCGTGTACCATTACTGCTAGGACGCATTGATTAAACTTTTTAAACACATAGGTATTTTCATTTCTTCTAATATATTTTTTAATTTACTAAAAACGACCGTGTCATTTGCATGCGTCTTTTTATTTCATTTTTATATCATCAATATACATATATGAACATTGATGCTATTAAATAAAAACTTCCATACATTATATGCCGATAAAGTAAAACCAACCGGATTACGAGTTCAAACTTGATTTTCCGAAGATTTATTGTTATATAATTATAAGGAAGTATACGCTCTTTAAAAAAGCTGATCTACGTTGTCTTTAAAACGTCGATGTCGGGCTCACGAGTTGAAAATTGCTTAATTATAATTGGTCGAAATTTTATGAAAACAGTTGAAAAACTTGAATCAATAGATCGTTGTCGTTAAGAATAATTTATACTATCTTTGTAGATAATATATAACGTGGTGGTAAATTTGTGGTTTTTAGTTTCAAGAAAGTTATTTATACGAGGAAAACCTTAATTAACGCGAATTAAAGAATTTCCTCAACATTAACGGAGCTCTGAATTTTCCGTCCTTCTTTCATATATATATATATATATATATAATATGTAATATATAATGGTGTGACAGGATAATGTTTATAATTGCCTTTTCTAACCCCAGCTCACGTTAATTTGTTCCTGTGACGTCAAATAAATTTTATAATAACTTTAATTTTACAGAAAGAAATAATTGTTTTTTAAATAAAAATGTTTAGCGATAAGAGAAATTTATTACTTTATACAGAAATTCGATATCCCGTACAATATATATAATTATTATTACTTATATGCGTCTAATAAATCGAATCGAATATGTATCTGTAAATAAGCGTTTGTACGAAATATTTGAACGATGATAAACTCTACAGTTCACCACTGTTTCAGGAATTTGCGGAGACCCACTGAAAATTATTCCCATCATGCTTTTAAAAACATTGAGATTTTCCGACTATATAACCATGCTAACTGTGGTAGGGTCGCTAAGCTGTTATAACCGTCGATATTTTCTATAATTTAAAGCGTATACCAGATAGAAGCGTAGAACTGAATCTATATAAACAACTAACGATGATAAACTCTACAGTTCTCCCCTGTTTTAGAAATTTGCAGAGACCCAGTGAAAATTATCCTCATCGTGCTTTTAAAAACATCGAGGTCTTCCGACTATGTAATCATGCTAATAACTGTGCTAAGGTCGCTAACATATTGGACACGCGCAGCCAGACTTTTAGACAACTACAAAAAAAAAAAAAATGTAAAAACTGGAAACAATTGCTAAATAATACTTATTTTTTTTATTAGAACTGTTGGTAACCGTATGATAGGAATTACGTGATTTTACTAATCGCTCTAAAATCCGATTAGTTGAATTAATTCGTTTTTACGTGTATTATATTTATTACATAGAACCATTTTATTGCTCCTATTTTCTCCACTAATAGACGTGATATTAAAACATTATATTCAAATTTAACTGCAGTTGTTTTAATATATTCTTTAAAAGCCACGAATCTACTAACAATTACAATTAAAATACTAAATTTTCCTCGTTTTAAAACGGTAATATCAGTATATAATACCAGTGTATATATATATATATATATAAACGTAAATAAAATACAAATTAAAAATAGTGATTAAACAAAAATATAAAATATAAAAAAATATGTTTTTAATTCGCTAGTATAAGAATGAAGCGAGCTGTTTCTATCGTTTTTCTCACTTTCACAATATTCTCGAAATCGATGAACTTTCTTCAACCCTCATTTCATAGGGTGCGTATCTTCCCCATTATCATAAACACTTCCCTAATGGTGATTTTCCGCCCTTCTGATCAGCTGCTACCCTTGTGTCGAATTACCTTTCTACATTCTAGTAAAACGAACTACACTTTCTTTAGTGAGATTTTATGAATTTCGTCCCTTTAGAAATTTAAAGTAGATATCGCGGATGGTGAACAACCGTAAGCGTACTAGGTGGGGTTAAAATCGAGAAAGTTGTAATATGAACAGAATTTATCTCCGTGAAAAAGGTAACTTTGGAGTTGCTTAGTATACGAAGTTCTAAACAGTATACGGTATATAAATTTCATAACAATATTATTCAACGTTTGACTTTGGAAAGGAAGAAAGAAAGAAAAACGTATATTTTAACATTATTAAGCATTACAAAAGAAAAACTGAATAATTATGACACTGCGTACCGTTTAAAATAAACTTATAAATATAACAGGAAAAACTTAATTTTTAACAATGAATGTTTAACATATATGTATATATACAAAATGCACGAAAAATAAACAAAACATAAAAAACCTGCGATAAAAAACTATACAAAGCTGACCGTCAAAAATAACGATAAATCAAAACGTATTTAATATTTAAAAAAGAATGTTATCGATAATTATTTGACAAGCTATAGTAAATTATGTTCGAGTCTGCGATGCTTATACTTAGTATATTTTGTTCTTAACTGCTTGGAATTGTAATTTCCAATCACCGTAAATAGGTCATTATCATGCGTAACACATTGTTTGAAAAAGGTAATAGACATTTTCAATACATGATCTTTTAACAAAGGTAGTTTCAATTGCTCGTGCATTTTCATTATATTACTACAAATTGGAGTATTGAGTATACATCTAATGCATCTATTCTGAATCAACTGAAGCCTCTTGTAGCTAGAGTTGCTAATCGGACTCCACACTGGACAGGCATACGTTAATACTGGTCTAATGAACGATTTGTATATTATTAATTTATTATCGACATTTAGGAAATATTTGCGCTTAAACAAGGTATAAATGGTACAAATTGCTCGATGTGTTTTAATCGACGCGTAATCTAAATGCTTGTTAAAAGTCAACCTTTTATCGAAAATAACTCTTAAATATTTTATTTCGTCCGACCATTCTACACTTACACCGTTAATCGTTAAGGTAGTAGGTAGAAGTGACCTCCTACGAGTAAACAGTATTGCCTGAGTTTTGGCAGGGTTAATGGCTATCCGCCACTTAGCAAAATAACGAATTAACCTATCTACTTCTAACTGTAATTTATCCTTTACTGCCCTTGGAATGTAAGAACTAGAAAATAATGCTGTGTCATCTGCATACAAGGCTACCTCTGTGTTATTTGTTATAGGAATATCGTATAAGTAAAAGGTGAATAGAAATAGACCGAGTACACTACCTTGAGGTACTCCTGCAAAGCATGTTCTGCGAGAGGATAATACATCATTTATAAACACACAGAATGATCTATTACTTAAATAGCTTAAAATAAGCATAATTAAATATTTCGGAAATTTGCATTTAATCATTTTATATATGATACCATTGTGCCAAATTTTATCAAATGCTTTGGCCACGTCGAATAAAACCAACCCCGTATGTTTATTACAGTTAAAGTTGGGAGTAATATGTTCTGCTATTCTAGCGATTTGATGAGTTGTAGAATGGCCAGGACGAAAACCAAACTGTACTTTTGGTAATAAATTATTTTCGTCCGAGAAAGCACGTAATCTTTTTAGCATGATTTTTTCAGCAATCTTACTGAGATTACTCAACAAGCTTATAGGTCGAATGTTATCTGGCGATGAAAAATCTTTTCCAGGTTTCGGAAGAGTTATCATTTTTGATACTTTCCAGTTAGAAGAAAAATACTCCAGTTTAAACATACTATTGATAATATTAGTGAGTTGTACAATCGCCTTGATGGGTAGTTTTTTTATGATAATCGAGGGAATGTTATCATCTCCGAAAGAGTGCTTGTTTTTGAACGATTGAATATGTTGGAGCACCTCTTTTGGGGAAGTGAGCAGAGGATGGGATGGATATATAGAAGAAGTTATATATTTTTTGATGACTAGTCTTATTTTATTATTCTGATAATTGGTCGATATTTTGGATGAGATTATACTGTTCATTTTCGAGGCATAAAAAACAGGTTTTTTGTTGTTGTTTTTTTTTCCTGCTAAAATGTATAATGCAATTACGCCCGAGATGATTGTGAATAATATTTTGACTAATGACGCGTAAGATTTCAACCGACATTTTAATTTCGTTAAATTATGTCAGCATAAAGAAATAAATGAATGACATTATCGTAGCCAAGTATGCATGAAATTCATTAAGTTACCCTTAAAAATTATAAATTATTTTTATAATTTTTAAAGAAATAATATTAAATTTTGATAAGATGTATTAAGAATATCCGACATTTTTTTTTTAAAAATCTTTTTCAACATTTTCGATGTGTTTCGATAATTTTCTCGACATTTTCATCACATTTTGCTGTACAACCCGTGATCGCCTATCTATTGATGCAAAATTTATGATAAATTTTCAGTGTACGATTCATAATACTGACTTCAGTTTTAGTTAATTATTTTAATAAAATTTAATTACGCTTATTTTTAAATGTAATTTCCTGCAAAGTATACGTAATATAACGCGAATGTAAAACATCCCGTGATCGAGAGGGAGCTCAAAATATATAATTATTAATCAAATGTAATGAAGCTATACTAATAATAATGTTAGAGGATGCGTATGGGCGGGAAATACCACACTACATTTATTATTTCGCGATTGAATTTAGATTTTGATGTTTAGTAGTTACTTGTTTATTAGCTGCTGTTAGTGAGTGTGCATCGGAGACTTCTCGTATATGAAAATTAGTAACATTTTCTTCAATAATTGTTACAAATTGTGAGTAAATAATGTTGTATTCATCGCCACAATATTTATTTGGGAAAAAATAGATCCGCTTTCCACAAATGTCCCAATTTTATTGTACTCGACATATTTTTTCATTTATTATTATTTTTTATTTTGCTGTAATTTTAATTTTTTAGCGTATTAACAATGGTGTCCGGTTGAAAATTATTTTGACTAGGTTGCTTCATTCGTACGATCCTTATTTGATTATCTTAATTGAGCATTCGCTTTTTTACGATTAATTTAATTTTAGACGTGTCCGAATATTAATGTTGATTCCTAAAATCGACATCGCAAGTATCTAAGAAATTAAAACGTAAATAACGGCCAAACACGAGATCATTTTCTATGACGTCATTGGACTTTAAAAAACAAATTACCTTATTAAAGTATCTCTGAAAAACGTACCCAAAAAAATATACCTTTAGCGTACGGTAGTGGAAATTTTAAAATATCTTTGTAATTTGTACTTGTAGCAATTATCAACGGCATATTTGTTAATAATTTTTTCTCGTGCTAACAATTTTTCAACTTGATGACGTCTTTTATTAACTGCCTCCGGCCAGTTATTTATTCTTATTTGGGGGCAGCAGTTTCAATTGTTATGTTACAAGGAATCTTTTATATAGTCCGGAAAAATAAGATAAATTATCGAGTAGTAGTAGTAGTAGTAGTATCGAATTTGAAGGACCACAATTGATATACTCCTAAATTGTATACACAACTTCAAGAAACCAAACAAATTTTAAATTGTGGGAATTAATTCAAGGTTATTCTCGTTCCCATTGTTAAATTTTATTATGAAAGTCGTGCGTGTTTTAGATATTAGTCTGATTTGTTTTTAGGAACTTTGCTGAAACGATTTTATTTGTTTAACTACAACCATATTTTTTTTTTTCTTAAATTCGAGTAAAAATTTAAGCCGTCGTAATTAAGTAATCCACGGTTACCGTGGTGAAATCGTAAATCATTATATCCACGTGTTATACTTTACAGTGAATATAATTTTATCCCTTGCCCGTCGTTATATTTTTTATATACATACTTCCAGTCTGCGGTCCTTCAATAAACAAACGCGTACTTAACATAAATTCCATTTAAATATTTACGACGATATTCTATCGAAACCTTTTGTGTTCGAATTCATAACCTCCTAACTATCCCATACTTACATTTAATACATGTATATATATCTTTTTGATCCTTTTATGGCATGTTTAATATGCGTATAAAAAATATAAATGTAATTTACTGTTTTTTGGTTCAGAATCATACGATTTTATAAACAACATTTAAACGATCAATTGAAAATTAGTTAAAATCACTAATATTTATTTTCTTAAGGAAAACACAAAGCTTTTCGGCATTTACGCCATTATCAAGTGAAAAATTTTAAAAAATCATAATTTTAAAAATATAAATTAAATATAATTACTTAAAAATATGTGATGGTAATCGTGAAAATATGATCCAAAAACGCTGTCTGCTTCTGTCGGTCTATTTTGATTTTTTAAAATTTTTCACTTGATAATGGCGTAAATGCCGAAAAGCTTTGTGTTTTCCTTAAGAAAATAAATATTAGTGATTTTAACTAATTTTCAATTGATTTTTTATAAAAAATCACTACATTCCACATTATATAAAAAATTAAAACATTTAAACGGCTTCGATTTTTAGCTTTCCAATTTTGCTTCAATTTTATATCTGCAAATAGTAAAAAACATATTTTATTTGTGTCAACTGCATAATTATTATCAATATTTTAAATAAAAATCTTCGAAATTCATTAAAATGTACATTTATATGTATGTATGTATATATTTATATTTTTAGTTATGTGTTCACATACTTTTTTGCATAAATAATATTCCAATTTACTTAAAATTGATTAACAAATTTCTCACTCTATGACTCTATGAATAATTTTCATTGAGTATAATTATTAATCTACATTTTAATATTATATATATATATATATATATATATATATATATATATATATATATGGCTAATGTTACGAGCGAACGTTTCTCCCAATTATGTACAATTATATTCATGATAGACCGTTGTATGCAGCGCTCTTCTGCTTCCCAAACGTTTCGATATGCTAAGAACCATTCTATTCGATCATCTTTGCATCTAATGAGGTGTCCTCTAAAATTCAATTTAAGTGCGGATTAATGTTACGACATCTACTCATTTTTTCTTTATTAATCTTTAATTTAATTTTGTCTACCTTCTTGATGTTTAGTATTGTTTCTTGTTCTTGCGTTAGCGACTTTGTTTAGGATGCTTTTTCCGTTCGACGATGCACAATTCAGCTACTGATTTTTTCTTAAATAAAATTATAGGGTGACCCTGAGAAGACGGGCGGTTTTGTTGTTTTTTGAATAACTCAAAAATTACTTGACCAAAATTTTTGAATGAAATTTTACTTTAAAAATAGGAAAATGAGAGATTCGCCTACAATGATTTGTTAACACATTATCGTTCAGATGACCGCCATTTGCAACAATACATTCATTCAGTGTTTAAAAAATTTTCGAAGACTTTTTCGAGAATAGATCGCTGAATTTTTGAAATTTCTTCAGGAATCTGAATTTTCAGGTCTTCCAGAACTCGTGTACGTGTTTCGTAAACGCGACACTTAAGGTATCTCCATACAAAAAAAAAAACGAGTAACTTTGAATTCTTTTTGAAACTCTCTTTGCACTGTCATGATCGATTCGCGCTGAAAATAACGTTCCACGCAAAACGCGCGCTTCTCATTATAGAAGGCCATGATTACTGAAACTGGACAAAAATGAATTTCTCGTGTGTACAAAATTGTTCGGGAATTTTCCATTTATGTTAATGCTCATATCAAACTAGTCTAATGATTTAAACATCTCTTACGAGACAGTTAAACAGAATTGGAGACAGAAAATTCCCTTGGTGCACTCCACGTGCTTTTTTGAAATATTCTCCATTCACAACTAATCTGACCTGAATACTGTTATACATGATTAATCTTATTAACTTTCTACGAATGCGTTGATTTTAAAATGTTTGAAATATGTATCACTCCTTTAAGGAGTGGAAGGCCTAATTTTATTGGAACATCAAATAATAGTTTATTAATTTTAAAGCTTAATCCAAAACATTTGGATAAACAATATTTTTTGTTTTTCCATTTTGAGCATGAATAAACTAACGGCTGGGGGTACCGACTCTGGAACAGGCAACATAAAGTTGGCCATATGAAAAACATGATTCCTCCAAATTCACACCACAAACGTGAAGTGTTTGGGCCATATTGATGGACATCGCAAATGATAAACGCACAGGATATTGTAATCGTTTGAACTCAAATGGCATATCAGTTGGAATCATGGGGATACGCGATATCAAACAAACTTCTCCTTTTGATTTAGCAGTTAAGATCGTAGCTTCAATCAAATTTGGCAATAACTTTTTCACTCTCATTCTGGTGCCATTACACAGTTTTGGTGGATTAATATTTCGCAATAATATAATCAAAGAACCAATTTTCAGATTCAAGCAATGCGATGGCATACCAGCCGGTTCCAATGAATTTAAAAATTCAATTGGATAATTCATTGCCTCATCTTGATTCATAACATCGTCAATTGATTTATATGTCGTGACTACACCTGGCAGTTTCGCTTGAATTTGAAAATTAATGGCATTGATATGAATGTTCTTCGGTGCTAAAATGGCGCGTTCTCTCAACCAATCATGATTTCTGTAATTCTGAAGAATATTCGGAAAAACACATTCAATCAATTCATCTATCGGTTGTGCAATTGTACAAAAATTGTTCGGTACAGCGATCAATCCGTTGGTACTGTCGATTTGTATTTTGCCATCACCAATTTTTAACAATTGTTTTGAAAACTCATGGGCAGCTGGATCATTTTGTAGGTGAATACGCATATTAATGTTCAGTGTCAATTTTTGTACATATCTCCAAAGAACTGATGACTTCAAACAGGCATTTATTTCATCAGCAGGGAATGACAGGCAATGTTTGACGAAAATCTCCTGACGGTAATATCAAAGCACCACCAAAAAGCTGTTGATTACCACGTAAATCTTGCATTGTTTGATTAAATGCTTCTAGTGATTTTTTATTCGCCATTGTACACTCATCCCATAAAATAATTGACGTTAATCGTAGCACTTTTGCCATAGCAGAATTTCTCGAAATATTGCAAGTTGGAGTTTCAATCACCTGTACATTCCGTGACAATTTTAGTGCAGAGTGTGCGGTCCGACCACCTTCTAATAATGTAGCAGCAATTCCCGAAGATGCAAGTGCCAATGCAATTTTCTGTTCCGATCGAATAGTCGCTAAAATCAATGATATAACGAACGTTTTGCCTGTACCAGGTGCATCCAAGAAATATAATCCACCTGTATTATTGGAAACGGCATGTATGATTGTGTCATATATATGTTTTTGCTGAATATTCAATTTGGTTATATTCGATTGTACAAATAAACGCAAATCATTAGAATTGAATTCCTGCTCACGTTGCAATTCACGATCAAATGCATCTCACGATTGGGTGCGGTCATATCCAATTGTACTAACGCTTTATTTGCAATCGTTAGACACATATCTTCAATTATTATTAAAGCTTCGTTGTACATTTCCAAGGCAATCAACAAATCAGGATTTCTTGCATGATGACGCATACGAATTAAAATATCTTCTGCCATATAATGTTTATATTTGTTCCATAATTCAAGTGGATTTTACGGCATACATGTTGATAATATAATGGCAAATAGCATTCGTATTTGTTGTGGATGAGCTGAAGTAGATGCATCATGAAGTGTTAAATCCCAATGTGCATCATCCTCCAACAAATGCAAGAGTTGACATGCTTCACGATATGTTTGACACAAATGACTGTTCTCAATTCTTGAAATGATTTTGGGCCATTGACGTTAACTAATACCAATCGCAAATAAAAACACTCAGCATTGTTTGGATGTACTGTATATAATCTCCCAATTGCATCTGTTTGGAAAATGCCTGGATGCCCATCGACTGCTGTCCTTGTATACGTCGTTGAAATTTTTTCGAAGACACATTCCATGTGTAATACTGAGACACTTTAGATTATAACAAATTTATCGCAAATGTATCAGTTTCGCATAATTTGAAAAAAGCGGTCAACGTAGTCGCTTTGCTTCATTAAAATAAACACGTTGGTCATTCTCAAGATGCACAGCCAAGTGAACAACCAAAGGATGTCTTTCGTGCATTGGAAACGACATAATCCTCCAGACAGCATCAACCGTATATTACACCATTTATTGAATTCATTTGTTACAAAAAATGTGATAAATGAAGAACCGCTCGACTGATTTTGTGCAAACTTCACATAAACCATCTACTAAAAAGTCCGAACAAAGCCTAAACATTTGATTTGGATAGGTGAGCCCGTTCTTGAGTTATAAAAGTACAACGAAAAGTGGCATTGATTTTTATATATATATAGATATATGTAACTGTGGCAAAGTGTTTCGCGGTTAATCCGACGGTTTATGTTTCGATCACAGCTCTCGGCATTATTCATCGTTGTATAATTCTTCAAATTATCACAGTGAACACCATATGCTCATTCATTAATGACTTGAATTTGTACCCAAAAAATAGCGTACTGAGCTGATCACGATGTTGGCGATGAACAATCTACTACGATTAATATATACACTATATATATATATATGTGTGTGTGTGTGTGTGTGTATAACATATATATACGCACTTGAATTTACACCACATTTTGTTGTTTATTCATATTTATTTCTTTTTCGTTTACAAAAAATGAAACAAAATTATTCGCTTGAGATGGTAATCCATAAAAATAATGTGAATTCATGCTTAAAAATCTTAATATTTTTAAGTGACGTAGCTGTAAATAACTTGTTTTTTAGTGCCATTAATTTTCTTTTTTTATTTTTTTTTTTTTTAACTTTTTATAGGTAAGAAAATTTTCAATTATGAGCAAAACAAATGAAAATGGCTGGTAAGTTTTACGTTTTTTCTTCTATGATTGTTAATTCTTTCAATTGCGTCAACGTAATTATTACGCGTAGTTTGTAAAATTGATTATTCGTATGGCGAATTAATTTTTCGGAAAAAAGTATTTAATTCGATGATGTATGGGTATTGTTACTTTCACATTGATCTGATATGAGTACAAATGAAGATGATATTTTCATGTTTTCGTTTTAGTGAGTAATAGAGAGAGAAGAATCTATTAGTAATACAAAATTGTTTTTCGTTTTCGCGTTCCTTTATTCTTACTGATTAACATAACACGATTTTTAATGCAAAATGTAAGCAAAATGGTCGCTGTTCATCTTCGACCATCAGTGAGAACTTCATCGTTGAAAATAATACACGCGTATATTTTGCATTATATCGATGTACTTCCGTTCATAGATATTGTGTTTCTATAATACATGCGTAATTTCTTACGTGATGAAAGCAAACACACATTTCATTATATGTTATATTTGTATGTATGTATATCCATGTGTGTGTAGATAACGTGATCTGAGAGTTGTTATTTATTGGCTTTAATTGGTGTTGAGAAATGAGGACATTAAGAATTTTCTTGTCGTCTGCTCAATTACATAATGACTGTTGATGATATTTTACCGGAAGAAAAAAATTATATAACGTTTCAAGATTGATTTTTGTATCTTGTGAAAATAAATTACATTACTTAGTTATTTTGGTTCTAAATCGTAATTGGACTTCCTGTCTAAATTTTTTGCTTCGTGTATAGTAAAATGACGATTGCCGACAATGCAACAGTTTTTGTTTTTTTTTAAATAAATACGTGTTATGTTTGTGTTTTTCAAATTTTATACGAATTGGAACAAACGTATATATGTATATTAGGATTAAAGAAATTTCGTAATAAAACTTGTTAATAACCAATTTGAAAAAAAGGATACAAAAAACCACCCCTTAAACATTCTTCTTACAGAAGTTAGCTTACATCATGATGGACATCCTCTAGTTCTAGCGTCATTTATTATGTCTGACACTTTTCTTTTCTCCAAAGCTGGTTTTTATCATCTCAAGGCGCTTTGTTCCACTTCGAATCTTTCCTTCTATTGTTCCCTGTAACGCAAGCATAAAGACGCCAACTTATCTGATTTTGTGTTCAATATATTTACATTTTCGATGTATTATGTCCTGTACCAACATGTTTTTCCAGCACATATCTGTTAGTCTTCCTTTCTGTCCATGAAATTCGCCATATTCTTCTGAGTATATGCATTTCAAAAGCTTCTAATCGTTTCATGCTCTCTGCACGTCTCACACGCATATTTCAACATGGACATGACGTAGCACTGAACTATTCGGTGTTTTAATTTCATATTTAGTTCCCTATCTTTTAACACCGATGTGTTTCCAAACGCCCGTTTGGCCATGGCGACTTTTGTTCTGATTACCAATTACATATCATTAGTCATAAGCGCTCTCAAATAACGGAACCGGTCCACGTTTTCTAATTTTATCTTTCATTTTCAAGACAGCAGTTTTGTTACTCGATCTCGGGAACTTCATCATTTTGGTTTTCTTCACCTTTATCGCCGTACCTAATTGTTCCCCTGATTTATCTAGCCTGTTCAGCATTATCTGCATTTGTTTAATGGATCCTACTATTATGACTTTATCATCGGCATAACTGATGTGGTTAATTATTTTACCATTTATTTTAAACTCCAAATGATCTATATTGGCATTCTTCATGACATCTTCTATATAAATATTGAACAATCGAGGAGACACAGGACATCTTTGCCGAACTCCCTTCATTATTCTAAATCGTTTTTCAGAATAGTTGCTATTTATTTTCACATTTACCGACAAATTTTTGTTATCCAAACCATACTTTTTCAATATCTGGAACAGCTATGGTTAACTCCATCAAAAGCTCTCTCATAGTCGATGAAGCAGGTTATCACGTCCTTGTTAAAGGCCCTTTGAATAATTAATTTGAGTAGCGCTATGGCATCTCTTGTTCCCCTTTTACCAATGAAACCATATTGAGTTTCACTTAATTGCATGTCTAACTGATCTTCAATTCTTTTGTTTACGATGGCAAGGAGCAGCTTTAGAGTGTGACTCATCAAAGCAATAGTGCGATGTTCTTCTTTGATGCCGCTTTCTTTGGAATCGGTACGAAGTTTAGTGTGGTGAACTCTTCTGGTAACGTACCTGTGTCGTGTATTTGATTAAATAGGTTTAACAATTCGATTTTGTACTGCATCGGTAAGCACTTAATTAGTTCGCCAGGCACCCGGTCCACCCCTACCGCTGTACAATTTCTGGCCTGACCGATAGCATGTTCCAGTTCCCACATAGTTATGCTTAGATCTTCTTGTTTGCTTTCTGGTTGTGTATCCTCTGACCTACTCGTGTCTTTGTACAGGTATTCTATATATTCGCTCAATCTCTCTTCAATTAATTTTGTACTTCCACAGGGGGCACCATTTTTGTTTTTGACCATACTTATGATTCGAGTATTTTTCTTGTATTGTTGCATCGTGTTCTTTATTTGAACATGCATCTTTCTCATATTATGTTTACGTTCCAAATCTTCGATTTTCTAGCATTCCTCTTTCATCTATTTGGCTTTTCTGCATGCTATGATCACTTTTTTATTTCGAGTTTTATAACCATTTCCTGTTCTGTCTTTGGCAGTTCTTCTTTTATTAATCACATACTAAAATAATGCTTGTCTGCAAACTCCAGCAAACGATCTCTTTAGTTATCATCACCTAAACAATATGACCTCGCTGCCGAACTGCAGTTGTCCTTTATCTTTGCGTTAAAGTCACCTAATATAAAAATTATGTCTCCGTGATTTGTTGTTTTCAATGCTTCGGTAATTTACTCGTAAAATTTCTCCAGCTTCTCATTTTTACTGTCCGCAGTTGGCGCATACACCTGAATTCTTACCAATGGTCTCGGTTGTACGTTTAGCCTAATCAGGATTACTCTATCTGATATTGCCAGTACATTTTCAACCAGTTTCGATGTAAGGGTGTCTCTTCCAGAATATATGAATTCATAGTTCCCACTTGCATCGATTCTACCGGTTAATGCGAATCTTGTTTCAGCAATTTCTAGAATGCCCGTTCCTAGGCGGTTAGCAGGTGGTTGGCTTCCATAGTTACATTTCCTAGCTCAAATTTCTTATATTCCAGGTTGCGATGTTAATATACTACGACCGCTCAAAAACGGCACCGTATTCCTAAGAAATCATAGCTTTAGGGGCGTCGACCTGCATTAAGCTATTAAAATTTTTGTCTGTCTGTCTGTTCCGATTTAACCCAAAAAAAGAAAAGAAAAATTCGCATTATTTGTCCGTTTTGGATTTTTTACTTTCGCGTAATAAAAGAAAGAGACGGCCGTATTGTATTAAAAAAAAATAATTACATAGGCGGAGCCGTGTAACTTCTAGTGCATATATATATTGCGTGTGTGTGTATGTTTTATATAGATACTACAAAAAACTAAATGATAAATACGAAAAAATTGCAGTAAATATACATATTACGAATATTGTGATTAATATGGTCGAAAACTAAAAATAATAATACAGTAATAAAATAATATTAAATATGTTCGACCTGTGTGATAATTTGCGAAATCCGTTATCAATAGGCAGAGTGTAAAGTCTGAATATACGATATATTTAATCTGTTATTAGTTAAACTATTCATTTTAGCTAGATTTTCAGATGCTCACGAATGCAGAATTATTTTTAATTTCTATTTATACTATTTTAATCATTCCGTTTTTTCTTCTTCCTGGCCCTCTTTTATCTTAAATTGTATCTCATGTAATCAACAACGAAAAATGTTGTGCTATTTCCTCTAGTCATTATGGTATTCCATTTGACGTCGTTTAACTGTTTTCCATAAGGTTCTTTCAATTTTGGTTTCTCGCAGTACACGTTAATTTCTCATCTTTGTTTTCCAAAGTATTTTAACAGTCTTCTATACGTCCCACATTTTTGGGGATGAAATAGTTAGATAATAAAAATTTATCTGTAGTCAAGAATTCCAGCGTGTTGAATAGAAAAGCGGAAACGAAAGACATGATGGTCGTTAACGCTGAAATAGTGAGTTTTTTACTTAACAGTCAGTTTCTTAGTTGACATTTTTAATTAATTGGATCATGCGCACCCTACACCGAGCCACTTTTCTGTCCCATTTTACACATAATCATGGTATATAACTTTTCCTTATCTCTTTTTTACTCGTATGCACATATATTTTATTTATTAAAAAACTAACTAGCAGTTCATTTAGCTAATTGCTGATTACTTCGTTTAGACACCTACATTCATTTCTGTCGAATGTCGTTTCATTTAATCGTATGCAAAAAAAAATGTAAAAACGCGTATATTTAACATTATATTAAAAAGTTATAATAATATTTAATAAATGTACCGGAACAAATGCTCTCCCCATTTATGAAAGTAAAAATTCTAATAATACAAATTGATAAATAATAATTTAATCGTATGGAACGCTTTAGAACAATCCAGTAAACATAATATAGTTAGCATGTAAAATTTTTAAGTATATATATTAGTTATTTTCTAACAGTAAGTTGATTTCTTTTCCTAATATAAATTATACCAGTTTTGGAAATATTTGAAGTATACATGACTCAAATAAAACGGATGGCTTTGTTTTTTAAATAGCGCAGTTGGTAAGACTGCTACAACGCAAACGTGTGATTCACGTTTCATGTACACACGAGATATTCGCTTTTGTCCAGTTTCAGTTATCATGAATTGTCATCAGCAACTTAATCTTTATCTAGTGGATGTGAGTTAATGCTTATATAACGAGTGTACTATATAAACAATACCATAGAATAGCTTGGGACCGGCTCGAATGGGCCCGTTTGAGGGAGGCTTTTGCCCGGTATCAGAGCTAGATAATAATTATATGTGTTAAATGATATGTATATGTATTTATAATAATTATATGTATTAAATGATATGTATTAAATGATATGTATATGTATGTATGTACGTGTATATGTAATATAGGTGTATATATGTATATGTTTATGTTTATGCATATTTAGAGTAACTTGTATAAATAATTAGAATTATTCTCGTTCACTATGGCTAATAATAAATATAAATCTTAATCGACAGATTATGTTCGAAAAAGATGTCCTTTCCTCTGGCAATCCCCTTTACTATGGATAAATATATAGAGCAGCACGATTCTTTAAACCAATATCTGTAGTTCATATTATTTGATGAAATATGTAGGTCGTCTATATAAAATTAATTGATTTCCTCGAATATGCATACAAATACACACACACACAAAGCTGGGTATGAATGATTACATTTTTATTATATTCGAATAATAATAAAGCCGATGTTTTACGCGTGAACTACATAAAGTTGCGGGAGTGTCTTGAACCGGCATACTTGCTGTTCTTAGTACCAACTATTACACGCGAATATCGATGGGAAGGTAAAAGCGGAGATGACCGTCTATTTACGTGTCTAATTATTAACAATAGCGACAGAAATAAAATTAGATATACAACAGCATGTTTAGTTTTAACGACTTATTGTGTGTGGTTGGTTAGTTAATAAGAAGATGCGATATATAAAAGTTATCAATACGGGACTTCGTTACTTGAAACGAGTAATATAGAAACTGGTTTACGTGACAATAAAATATCGATGTGTAATTTCGATCGAAATTGTTACTGTTAAACATTTTCATTATCACTAATAAATGGATACTATTAGATATACTTTTAACTGAGTTTGAAATTTAGATGTTACTGAACCGCTGCCTGATGAAAATATTGAACATTTCGATATTAAATTGTTAGATATTATATATATATATATATATATATATATATATATATATATATATATATATGTGTGTGTGTGTGTGTGTGTGTGTGTGTGTGTGTAGGCGTACTTTACACTATGGAAAAAAATGGTAGTGTACGCTGATGAAAAAGCGAAATGGAAGCCGGCGACCTAATTTCCTCTTTTGAATTCTGGCATCTACAAGGTTGGCTTGAATCGGGCTAGTACTTCTTAACCATGTATAATTCGTATTTATCTAATTACTCGGCCAGTATTGTATTCGCATTTGTCGACTGTCCACTTTTAAATTTTACTGTTATTAACCTACTTTTAACATGTTTTATATCTTGATTTTATTTTAAATCCAGATCGGTGGCAGGGTCATTCATTATTATCTTGTACAATATTTAAGAATATTTCAAATAGTATTTTTGATTATTTTTTATTTACGATTGTCTTCCGGAATAATATAAGTAATTAAACGGTTAGTTATCGTCATTTTTATATCTTTATTATTTAAAAAAAATTTAGCACCAGCTTTTAAAAACGCCTAATACGTCATAGTATAATTTGGAGCATTGTGCAATATTTTTTTTACAAGAATTTTTTTGTTTAAGCTGCAAAGTATCAATTACAACCCACTCTGTCAGAAATTTAAACAGGAAGAGGAAGACTCGAATGTCATCGGACTAAATTAATGAAGTAATAGTAAAAAAGAGAACGATATTGATATCGAGGAATTTAGGAGAGAGTGATTTGCTTGTGCTGGTATAAGTGGCAGTTAAAGAAAATGTGGCTTTTGTCAGCGATAATGTACCTATCGGAAGGATAGGAGCAGAAAGGTGAATTACAAATATTGAACCAATGCGTCGGAAATCAATTATGTCCAACAAAAAGGTAGTGACAATAAATTTGCCATGGTTAATGTACATAATAAGCAATTTTAAATACTAAGCAACAGGGGAGGTAGTGAGATAATAAAGCGGTTTGGAAGAATTGGCTAATCATGAAGACCGATAGTGCTTCTCTGGCGAAAGCATCGACAACATCGTTACTGTGAATTCTGGAATGTTCGCGAATCTGAGTGTATTAACCTTACCACGGCAGTATAGCAAGTCAGTTGTCGCATCGTTATGCATATATATCCATAAATTAGGGTAGGAGTGTTTTAATGACACGAGAAAGCTTAAGGAATCTGAAAAAATTAAATATTGATTGGAAGAACGGGAATTAAGTCGGTATAAGAACTAGAGGGACTTTAAGATTCGACAGATTTATACAATATCTATTATTATATTGTTTTGCCGCGTTTACGAAACACGTTCACGAGATCTGGAAGACCTGAAAATTTGTATTTTTGAAGAAATTTCAAAAATTCAATGACCTCTGCTCGAAAAGTCTTTGTAAAAAGACTGAATGAATGTATTGTTGCAAATGGCGGTCATCTAAATCATTGTAAGCTAATCTCTCGATTTCATTCAAAAATCTTGGTCGAGTAGTTTTTAAGTTATTCAAAAAACAACATAACCGTCTTTTTTAGGGTTACCCTATAGTACTGATTCGATATTTTAATAAATTTTTATAAATAAATATACGCGACGATACGAATAATGAGGATAACTTTACTCCGTTCAATAAACTTCACAAACACCTTTGCGGCGAACGTGTTTAGTTTATTAAGTACGCGAATAGGAAATGACGTCGACGCCTATTTATCGTACGTATCAAATTTACTGTTTTTAACACTTATGGTTGTTCTTCTAAATTGAAATGACTAAGCGCGTACTGAAATTAAAATTTGCCGTTAGTACACGTATATAAATATTTTGTAGGCGTAGCGAATGAGACGCTTGGCAATCATCTGTCTTTCTTCAGTTTATCCGTGAATGATTTAATAGACATCGATTGTTACTTTATTTAAAAAGACAACCTACGCACTAAATCTTGCGACGCCGTTAGTTGACACGGGTATCGGATAATATTTCGAACTTTTGAATTTACATATTTTCTCCCAAAAATATGCGTGCGTTTTTACCGACTTCAAGTTTTTAACCTCTTTCATTATTATTATCATCATCGTTTTATTAGAAAAACCAAAAACAATTTAACACCGTGTTGTATGATAGCTCAGTTTTAAATTAATTTATACATAACATTAATTTTCTCAAGAATTTTACTATAAATCTCTTCAAAAATTTTATGGGCCTCACCTGCTCCAAAATAATTGAATTTAAAAAAAGTGTCGTTACCGCTTATAAAAGTTAATTGAACATGATTTATATTTCATAGTTTAATTCTCGCTTTGATTGACCGTTAGTAACGTTTTAAATTTTTTATAGGTGTTTATTATTATTATTATTTAGACGATAAATAATTTCTTTAACTACTGTTAGTAAAACTTTTCATCTTTAAGCTTCCGTAGTCGACAATGAAAAAGTTTGATGAAATTTTAATCTCTATTTTTTAACTGTTAATTCGGCTTTTCGCAGTCGAATAGTTAAATTATTTTAGCGGTTTCCGCAGCTTTTACTTGTAACAATTTTGTATTGTTAAATTCAACCTCCAATGAATAAAACTTTTTAATGCTTTGCATTCTTCACATTTCACCAGGTCCCTAAATATCTGCATTAAAATTCTGTTTTATATAATCGTTAGTAATTTTCTTAAACAACTCGTCTTGTATATATTTTTGTACGGAAAATTTCGAAACGAGCTAATAGAATTAATTTTTTTTTTTTTATGCTGTTTACTATGATTTTCTTCTAATCTTGTTTAGTTTAACTTTTGTGTATATTATTAGAAATTTTTCCTTCACATTTTGACCAGGTCCCTAAATATCGGCATTAAAATTATGTTTTATATAATCGTTAATTCTTCATCACTTTGTTAAACAACTCGTCATAACTTGTATATTTAATTTTTAGACAGAAAATTTCGAAACGAGCTAATAGAATTATGTGTTTTTTTAATGCTACTTACTATAATTTGTTCTAATCCTCTTTAGTTTAACTTTCGTGTATTTATTCATTAATCCAGATTAATATACAACCATTTGTCAATTTTTAAATTTATTTATATAATTTCTTATCCATTAAATAATACGTGGTCTTGTTAATTTTTATCGTTTTATTCCTTCATTTTTTTCTGATAAATTTTTAGACATTATTTTACTTTTCTGATTTAATTTTTTTTTTAATTTACGTGCCGTGTACAGCAATTATTTTTTTTATTATCCGTCTATAATTCGATTATAAATATTTAAACGCGGAATGTGGATTGGATTGTCTTTCAAGTTTGTCAATTTGAACATGCCACTTTTACCAACAGGCAGGTAACGTAACGTGCCCTGCAGTATGTATCGATAAGAGTGAAGTTCCGCAGACGTACTGTGTAATATATCTCGAAATGCAAATTGGCTAATGTGGCGGTTTCATGTAGCCCTTTTTTTTTTTTTTTTTTTTTTTTTTTTTTAAAATATAATATAACATTATTGTAGTAATTTGAAAAAAAGAAAACCAAGAACATTTTACCAAACAGTTCTTCTGCACTCTTCGTCTCTTCTTGCTGTAACCAGTGATTATATTTATTTAGACAGGAGCAGTGCCTTTTGTTTTAGTATTGTATTCACCAAATTTATGGTTTTTCTTGTAATTGAACCATCTCCTATAATCCGATCTTAGTATTTCGTATTTGTTCAACCGCGGAACATTCTAAAAATGTATATTCGGGTAAATCTATTCCATCTTCATACATTCTGCAACAATCACTGCTTGCTATTTTGAATTTTTTAAAATACGTCTAGAAATTTTCATGGCCCGTCATAAACTGCGTTACAAAATAATCCGATATTAGATGTTTGATAAACGTTCTTCTTGTATTGTGTGTTCAGCGTCCGACTTGGTCATTATCATATTGCTCCTGCCACTTGGCTATATATTTTACACTTATTTTATGAATCTCTTTTTTTAGTCCCTTTCTATCGAAATTTGTTGCTTTTAACATTTGTATCTCATTTGTTTTCTTCAATTGCAATTCAACGGACAGCGGACCAGCAATAACGTTTGTCGCACAGTAGAAAATTGTCCTGTACATAGATATGACATTTATTAATATTTTTCTTTGTTCTGATTTTATTCTATTTAATGTAGCTCAAACTAGAAACATTATTTTTACGCGAACCGGATTGTTGTAACCTTTTCTTGGTAGGAAATCATTTTTAAACCTCACTTCGAAAGTAAGAAATTATTTAACTACGGACAGCACCAGTCTGGAAATATGGACTTTAATTATATCGAACTGCATGCAAAAGCAATTTATTGAGAATACAGCAACAACAGTCAGAAATACTTCGTATTATCACATCTGCGCCGAAATATGTATCTAATTTAATTATCCGTAATAACCTGAATGTAATATCGTATGTTATTGAAGTAAGTATAGGCCAATATAGAAAATTCTTTGATAAATTTCAATTTAGTATAATGTCCGCGGAATGCATTTAACTACATTTCCTAATAATCCTTCAAGTCAGTTAACAAAAACATATTATGCAGGAGATGCTCTTCCAATAACGCTTAAGAATTAAATATAGTTTAAATTACAAATATCGGTGAAATGTCGATAACAAACTATGCTCATAACGATAGGAATCAAACAATTCCTTAATTCTAAGTTTCAAATATAAGGTTACTCTCTGTCACTAAAACCATCTTATAGTTGTCTCATTGGAGGCATTTAATCGAATTTCTATTTTTACCTTGTCACACTGATGTGCTATCAGTACAACGGTGAGGGGTGGAAGGTGAACGAATTTTTATCCCGAATATTAGGATAACCGTACAACGCGATTAATTTTAACGTGCGCCTGTAATTGTAATTCGACGTGTTCTTGATTTTTGGCAGAAGTAACGGATTGTAAACAGAAACCGGTTTTAAAATCTTGCTTAACGTTAGGAACTATATCACGCGAAAATCAGCAACGTGTACTAGTAGAAAGAGTAGATTTCACTCTGTAGTATTAGCGGAGATTTTAACAATTTAAACACCGAAAGCTGCAAACAATTATATTTAGGGAATCGTAATTGATATTGGTGTAGTAGTTCATTGAAACGTTGCTCCTTCTATTTTATTTTTATTTTCCCTACGAACTATTCCAAGTGTTATCGAATAATAGTGACCGCAGTTTTAGCGATGGCAACCAACAACAAAGAGTTAAATGACCTGAAGGAGAATTACATTCAACTTCTGACATGTCTATTGTGTTGGCTATCTTGTTACTACGGCCACCGATAATATTTCCGTTTGTACATCTTAAGGCAGACGCGACTAAAATATATACCGTCTCGAGCAGGAAAATTTGTGAAATAATTTCTTCTATTTCTATAATTGTCAAGGTTTTTTTTAAAAAAAATAATATTCGTTATGATAACTTGTACCTGTATAGTAATTATTAAACACCTACGTAGATGGCAGTTTAATAATTACTATACAGGTTTTATAAATGAATGCGAAATTCGTCAGCTGTGTAAATATAAAAATAGCTATGAACGATTGAAAATTCTAGAAAGAATTATCGTGAGGACTGATCCTTGAAGAAGAATAAGTGTATACATAATATCTTGATGGCATAGTTGCTAGCTCACTCGACATCAATCTAGAGTCGAAGGTTCCATTCCACCTTGCGATATAAAGTTTTCAATGATGATCACATCACTTTTAATTCCACGAAGAAGTAAGTAGCACTCTGCTCCGTTTAATATCATGTGGGTGTTCACCTACGTTGCATGTATTTAGTTCTTTGGACGCGACTCAATTTTGTACGTAAAAATAACATGCAATGAACTAGTCACGATATTCGTAACCACGACAACGACAATTATATATATATATATATATATATATATATATATATATATATATATATATATATATATATATAACGACAAAAATATATTTGCATAAGTTATAAACGTAAAAGAAAATATAACATGGGTTACAAACATTGTGTATCGGGAATACCTTACCACAATAACACAGTAAGACAATAAAGAATAAAAGAAAACAAAACGTTGAATGATGCATGTTAATATAGAAACTTAAATCTAAATTACAAAAATATATTGTTTATATTGTGAGTTCTTAAATAAATACTATGTAATTGAAGAAAATAAAAAGAAATAAAAATAAAAAGTGGGTGACATGGGTGTCGAAGGTGCTTACTAAGTAAAGGGGTTAATACTAATAAATAATTTATAATTAATTACTACATAATGTTATGTTTAAGTCGCCTATGTTTATATTTGGAATACATAAAACGAAGTTGCTTAGAATCATAATTAGCAATCGAGGAGACGAGTACATTGTTTTGGTATGAGCATTTAATAAAAAAGTCAGTCGATAGCTTTAAAACGAAATCTCTAATATAGGACAGATCAGTAGCTTCGTGCATGCTGTCGATTCTCGCATAACGAGGTGCATTGAGAATACATCTGAGGCATCTGTTTTGAATGACTTGTAACTTGTTAAAGGAGGTTTTTGATATAGAGCTCCAGGAAGAACAGGCGTAGCAAAGAATTGGACGGATTAGTGCTTTATAGAGGATTATCTTCTTGTTAATGTTAAGGAAGGACTTGTGATTAAGGATGGGGTACAAGGAACAGAAGACATTGTTTTTGTAACACAAATATGCATATGCTCGCATATATGTGTATGTGTGATGCGTTTGAATGCATATATGTATAATTGAATATGGCTGTGTGTGTCTGGGCCTATCATATGTATTACTATTGTTATTATTGTATTTTTCGCTATTGACGTGTACAAAACAAACTGTTTTGTTTGTTCAATTTGTTCTAACGTATATACAAAGCTCATTTGATAGTTCATCCGCGAATACGTTTTAAGCACTCGTTTCAAACGATTGGTTAACTCGACTTGTAAAGTTTTGGTCTACAAACTTTAAATTACGAAGTGTATTCTCATTATATGTGGTTAACCAGATGTATGATATTTTGCTTATATTCCGACGAATTAACCAAATTGATAGTTTTGATTTTCAGGGATAGTCTAATTGTTGGTACTTTAAAAAGTTACATTTTGTTACGCCTATTAAAACCGGTACTATGTGGATATGAGTGCTACAGACGTGGTGAAAATAAATTTATATTCTTTAAAAGTGAGTGTTTCTTTTACGACATTTCGACAGTACAACAGTATATAATTATTAAAATAATATTTTAAATCTATCACTAGATCCGCATTAAATATATAAATATTATGTTCATTAACTGCAGCGTTGATGAATTGTTTCACACAGCTCGAGATAAGAACGCCCATAGGGAATTAATGGAGTCTGACCTAAGATCAAGATCAGTTATGGCATTGAAGAAGAAGAAGATATTCAAATTTATTTTATTAAAATATATTAAGAATGAATAAAAACGTAAAGACAAGTAAGTAAACAAAATGTAAGACAGGTTATTGTGTAAGCTAAAACAAAAATCATGATTATAGACAGAGGGAAGCTGTTAGCGTTCGATGATAAGACCTTTGCAAGATATGAAGTTTTAGATAATTTTATATTAATCGTTAATTTCTAATAAAGAAGGTTCAAATTAGGAAATAAAGCGCCTTGTTCAAATGGGCTACTTTGCTATGACGAAACTGACTAAAATAAGGAAGAATGGTTTTATTACCAAACGCATGAAAATAAAACTTTTGACATTTTCCGATTTAAAAGCTTTGAAACGTGGTGTTAGAGAAGATTGCTTCACACACCATAAACAGCGAAACGAAGTAATGAATCCATTAGCCCTATAGTTGAATTTTACACAAAGGTTAGCTGATATTATTGTTCTCCGCGTGATGAAATATTTCAGCCACGTCATTCGCAGCGGACGGAAAACTAGTGTTACGAGCGAGGGCCGCAAGGGAAAAGACCAAAAGGTCGTGAGCAGATATGTGAGTAAAATAATTTGGATTACTTTTGTATCAGTGTGTACAACGAGTTAAAAATTGAAGGGTATGACGCGGAAGAATTCAGATTGCTACATACCCTCTAGGGTGAACAAGCTGATGATGATATATATATTATATATATATATATATATATATATATATATATATATATATATATCATTCCCCCTGCTATGCCTCCTTCACAAAAAAAGCATATTGTAACAGTGAAAGTAAAAATAAACGAATTACAGATGACGGAAGTTTTAAAAAAGTTATAATGGAATTGTAAAAGTCAAAATACAAACAAACAGTAGATTACGTTGCATTCTGTATCGGGAGATACAGCTGTGTTACAAATTGTATGTACGAAATTAAACGACTAAAGAAAAACTTTTGGGTAATACAGAATTTGACGAGAATAAAAATAACCATCTACTAAAATCGGTAATACGAGGATTTAATTAAGTACTAAGATCTGTAGAAAGTATAAAATATAATTAAATTTCGTTTAATTAATGTACTGGATTGTTAAATTAAGAAGAGAGTTAAATTCTTAATTTACGCGAAATAATCGATCGAGCAGTAGATATGACCTTACAACGACTGGCTAACTAGGTATACTTGGATAATGATATATATATATATATATTTTGTGTGTGTATGTACTTATATTTATGTTTCAGTAATTAAAAGTACATTGTGTACGTATTAATTCTCAATTATTTTACATTTATAGTACCATTGTTATCATTTTTTATCGCTATAAATAAAAACTGGTATTATAATCACAATAGTGTAATATAAGTGCGAGCGAGTTAATGATATGTACAAACATCACACAGTAAATAGAGCGAAGAGCGAAATTTCATTATTTTGTGAGTAAAAAGGTGTATAACGAAATCATATATATATATATATATATATATATATATATATATATATATATATATATATATATATATATATATATATATATAACATATATAAATGTAGAGATAGTGAGTGAGCATAATAGGAAAGGTGAGAAAGAGGTAGTAACCATTGTGAGTGTGATTTTTCAAAAGTAGTCGCCTTTTACAAACAATTCTAACTGAACGTGGATACATTACGAATAAATGATATTTTGGACAGAATTTTTACCATTCTAATTATTTATATAACTCTAAATTATAATTTTATAATAAAACTATGCGATGAATCTGATATTTAAAGCTTGTAATTTTTTAGTTTATCATTTATCGTTTGCAGATGTCGATTTCGACATAGTGCGTGCATGTCAGTTATTAACTGAGTAATTTTCTTTTGGGCGTTCCTCGAGTAGTAAAAGGAACCTAGTATGTTAACTACTATTCATTTAAATTCACGGGAAAGGTTTGATGAAAGAATATTTGTAAGGGTGGTTCGTGTTTGAACTTACTTTTCGAACCACCCTTTTATTTTCACATTTATGATCCCTCTCCGGAAATTTCCTATGATGAAAAGGAAATTACTTTTACTCAACCTATACTTTTGTACACGTTAATGCAAGGTTCTCAATAAATCTTAGTCGGTTTAAATTTATATATCGCCGCTCCCCCCCCCCCTAAAACCTACCTTTTATATTTACATACACACGCATATATATATAAATATATATAAATAACGTAAATTAATTATTTTTTCAGAGATGAAATAGTATTTATTCATTTTATTAAAATATAGGGAATCAGTGATGGTTGAATATTAAGCAACATAACAATAGGAATAAAGAGAGAAATGTATATATTGTGTGTATATATATATATATATATATATATATATATATATATATATATATATATATATATATATATATATATCAATATCATCATCATCATTTCTCGTCAACCGCTAGTTTGGTGGGCAACATGGTCTGCAGCTAAACAAATAATTTCCTGTCAAGAGCAGCTTCTTTTATCTTCTTATAATTCTGTTTTTTTATTATGGTGTCCATAAATCGAGTTTTTGGTATTACTCTTCTTAATTTTCAATTTGCTTTTCCTTCTATTAAGTTTTTATCCATTTACAGTGTCTGATTTGATGACGGATCATACTATTTCTCCTCTTTTCAATCGTGTTTATTATCTGTGGTTGTTCTTCTTTCTTTTGAATATCTCCTTATTTGTGATTTTATCCATCCATGATATTCTCAGTATCTTTCGATAGCACCAAACTTCAAACGCTTGAAGTTTTAATTTTTCTTTTTTCCTTAAAGTCCATGTTTCGCAGCCGTACAGTGCAACGCTCCAGACAAATGTACCAACGATGATGCGGGGCAACTCAAATCAGTTTGCATTGCTGCAGGTGGCCGCCCATTGCCTGATGCACTTTTTATGGTGTATCCCATGTGTACAACATTTATACGTTTCACTTTACATGCCATGTTGATATTATGGAGAATAAATACAGTGGTGGTCTACCGGATTTTTTGTTAGGGTTTACTATCTTAGTTGAGATGGTCCGGTTATTAGGCTTCGGATACTCGCCTACTCGCTCTACATTGACATTTATCAATCCGACTAGGGCACAATGTCATTAGCGAGTTGCTGATAGTCTGCTGTTGTAATTCCAGTACAATGGTTTAACGGTATTTACTAGCAACAACACCCTCGACAAGTGAACCTTCCTCCATTTTCCTATCAGTGATGTAATGTGAGTTATGATTTAGCTTTTCTAATCAGCACTAAGCCCGCTGAACTAGAAAATTACCACCCTGCACAACGTGGACGTACAGAACTCACTTGGTTGTTGTTTATTTTCTCCATCGGTAGGACTAGCACCATATGATGGTCGAGTTACTACTGACAGGAGAAGATGATTCTAGTTACAACAACCTGTATCCCGTACCGCATATATATATATATATATATATATATATATATATATATATATATATATAATTTTATTATAGGAAAACAGTTATGAAAAGTTAACTTCATATAAATGAAAGTTGGAGTCGATGACAAGTTAGTGGTATAAAAATTTTAACTTCACTAATTTTTATGAACAAGTGTATTAAAGATCGTGTTAAGTTTTAGTATCTAGAGCGAATTTTTGGTGTTGTAAAGAAAATGTATCGCTTGTAGTCGAACAATGCCTATAATATGGTGTGAATTCTTCTTCTTGATTGATTATTCCAAAGGGATGTCGTGATCATGACTTACATCGATAATGATATTCCAACCTTATCTTTTCAATAATCACTATCTGTGATTTAATAATTGCATATTTGTGTTGTCTTCTGAATTTTATTAAATTATCGTGCTAGTTGTAGTCATCAGGTTATTGTGGCTTCCACTGTCACATGCATAAATCGACGCTTCATTCCATTTTCTTCTAGCAGAAAGTATCCAAAATTTTCATGTTACTAATATGCACCCCCTTTTACAATCGTTTTTTGTTCCTAATTTTTTGCAGTACGAAAACATTAGATATTTGGGCTGTCTACGGTATTCTAAATACTCTTCTTTTTTGAAAGTTATATGTTCGATTCAATGTCGCCTTTTTTAATGTCCGTGTCTCTGCCTGCTTCCAAAAAATTGAAAAAATTCATTTGTGAACTAACTTTATTTTAATGCTTTCACTTATGCATCCATCTTTCCATATCTTATCTAATTCAGACATGGTATTTGTTTTACTTCTCCTTCTGACCACCATTATTATCTATCAAGGATCCTGAATATACAAATTTATCCACAATTTTATATACAAGAACATTATCATCATCCATGGACATTATATTTGCTTTGTCTGTTATTATTTTCGTCTTAATATTTATAGTAACGTCATGTGAAAGATCAATATATTAGTTATTTCATTTTGGCAATATTTCCACGATCAAAATTATATCATCTGGATATCGTAGAATTTCATTTTTAAGGTTTTTTTTGTGTGTATTTTTGAATTTCTTTACAAATGGAATGAACGAACTTAATCTTGTCCTTTTTACAGAGACATCTTATCATATATCTACGTTCGTTTATAAGTTTCATTTTTTCTTCGGACAATCATGATTATGTCCCTTCGATTGCACTCTTTTCATTTATGATTTGACTCTGTCATGTGGTTTTATCGTTAATAATTTGTGATCGTCTCCACAAACTTCACCTGGTCGAATTAATGTACATTTTCACGATAATTTTAACATTCATAGTGTATGAAATGGAAATACTAAAAATTATATGTTTGAGCGCAAAGCTTTCGATCATAACGTCATTATGAAGTACATAAGCTAACATCGTAACTAAGTGTTACTAAATAAGAGATACAATGCTTGAAAAGCTTTGCGTTTAAATATACAATTTTTACGAATTTAATTTAGTGTTTTTCCTTTTTTTATATATTAAAAAATTACTACACAACATAACAATTTATTTCATTTATATATATATATATATGTGTGTGTGTATGTGTGTGTGTGTGTGTGTGTGTGTGTGTGTGTAACGAAATAAAAACAAAGTTAATCACTATAAAAATTATTTTATTAATGCAAATCTTTTCGGCAATCATTGTATATGCTTGAAAGTGACGTGATTGTCGAACAGCTCAGCATTAGTAAAATAATTTTTATTGTGATCAACTTTGCTTTTATTTTGTTTTGTTAATTCATAAAATCACTACTCTCTTATACATCAACATTATTTATATATAATGAATACACATTGCAAAAAAATGAGTTAAAATCAATAAAATTTTCTTTATAAAAATGATAATACTTTTCGGTTGTTAAGCCGCTATCAGATGAACATAAAAATAAAATATAAAAATATGTACAATTTATAAAAATAAAATGTAAAAAAACAATTATTTAAACACATTACGAATTGAAATCTAAATTAGTATTTTTTTTTTATATTTTATTTTTTAATGCTCGCTTGATAATATCTTAACAGATGAAAAGTTTTCTGATTTTCTTGAAGAAAATTTTAGCGATTTTAACTCTTTTTTTTTTTATTACTACATTCCATACTCTTCAAATTATAATGGATATACTTGTAATTTTCTTAAAAGGTTAAAATTTTAATTAAACAGTTGTCGTTATAATTACCATTATGGTTAAAAAAAAGCGAAATAATAACTTCCAGTCTTATCACTGTGAAATCGGTTCTAATTTATATAAATTAAATTGAACGTTGTTGGTGAATTAATTAAACTAATATTAGACAGTGTTAAACTTAAAATGCTCTATTTGTCTACTATATTACAGATGTTTGCAAATAAATTATTTCAAATTATAATACGATTGAGAAAAAGCTTTCCAACCCTTGATCTTCCGTGTCATTTTATGCATAATCTTTTTTTTTTTTTTTTAACGGCGACATTCTAGTTATAATTTTATTTTATATCTTTACATACATATTTTTGTAACATTAAATTTCTGCTCTTATCTCTATATTTAAGATGCGTTTAATATTTGAGTAATCTATAGTTGTTTCTATAAAGATTACGTTATAATAAGATCTCGTTATTAAATTATATCGTAACTGTTCTTCAATATTATACATGTTTTTCATTTTTTGATTTTCTATACAAAATTTAATTTCTTTCTCAACAAAGTGCATTAAAAATATTTTTAAGTTCAAATGTTTTTTTTATCTTATTGATCTCTGTATTTTGTAATGTGTAACTTCAATAATCCAAACTTATTATAATTTCAGTGAAAATTCAATGAAAAGAAAGAAGTCAATTCTATTATTTCCTAAATTAAAATTTCATTTCTTGTGGCATCTATTTCTCGGAGGGAATTCCATTATGCATAAGTTTCTCATGATATTCTCTCGTAAGATGAATTCATTCGTTACATTTTATTCGGCCTACCGAATTCAATTCATCATGCTATTGCAGGATTCTCATCCAAAAATATGATGCCTTTCTATGGCTTTTCTGTTTTACTCTTTGTAAGGTTGGACAAACCTTCGGGACCACCGTGTGTTCAGTTGTTCGTTATATTAATTCTGCCGTAGATCTTTTATTTTTTACTTTTATAATTTCGTGTCTGCTATGTAATTCATTATATATATATATGACAGAAGTATTATATCTTCTTGGTCTGTGTCATGGTTTATTACTACAACTCCGGGTTATGTTTATACCGTAACACATCATTCGTTCTCAATGTCTGTCTCACTTTTATACTTACGTAATAATTCATTACGTCTGTGTTTTTTTTTTTGCATTTGCTGCTTATACGTAGGCTGTCATATTCGATTCGTTGTTTGTTATATTGTTGCGAAATATATGTTGATTTTCCATCTTCGTGTGATAATACTATCGGAATTAACTAGACTATTTTATTGTACACGCGAAAAATTATATACTTCCCACAGAGTAAATTTGTACGTAAAAATTTCTAATCTATATTTAGAGTTAACTAAAGAACAATTCGAATTTCCGAGTTGCAGCGAATGTTTTCCAAAAATATTTTCAAATTCGCATATCGAGTCGAATTTCTTATAATCTGCTGAAAATACATTCAACCGTACGTACGATATTCGTTGTCAAAATATCGAAATATATTTTATATAATTACACATTTTAACTAAGAATTTATTCTGTTGAATATAATTATGTATGTGGCAGCGGGTTGTGTACATCAACGTGCAAAATGTAAAGATTAAATCAGTTTTTTTACGACCTTTAATAATTCGCATAGGTTCGTAGTTATGTGTACAATATTTTAAATTATCTACTCATTCTACAAATTTTAGCCAGTACGTCGATAACTTAATGGTACTTTCTTGAACCGAGTTAGTCCGAAAATTGGACACGTAACAAAATAGCGTGTTTTCATAATAAAGGCCTTTTTATTGACGTAGAATGTTTCAATTTTAAATATATTTATACAACGCATTAAAAATTATCTGAAGTCATCTACAAAGCCGCATTGTATACGTAAAATATTACTTTATGCCTTTACCTGGTTGAGTTATTTTGTACCTATCACGTGTGAAATAATCAAAATATGCTTGTTATATTTTACTCGGGATTTTTTAATTACGCCATGATTCATAAAAAAATAAATAAAAAGAATAAAAATCAAACTTGTTATAAAAAATAATATACGAACTACTGATTAAAAGCAACAAACATTATTTGGGATCCGATACTTCGTTTAAAATCGAATAAAGCGAATTTTCGATCGTATGTGTCACCGCCATTAATACCTGACTAATTCATATTTTATTATTATTATTATTTTATTTTTATTTTTATACGGGCGCCGGCTGCACTAACGGGCCATATGCGCCCACAGGCTTACTGTGGTCCTAGATTTGATTTAAGAGGCTCAGTGAATCCAGGAACAGGAACACATTATGAATATAGTCAGTAGATTCAGATAGTGTGGTACAATTCGAAATTATTTTTAATTTTGTATTTGATATTAGTCGTTGCTTAATTCTTAATTGATCTATAATCGAATTATTTGTGCGTTTTGCCGTCCATATAATTCTTAGCATTCTCCGCCAAAAACACATTTCGAACTCATCGATTTTCGGTTTATCTGCTCCTCTTGAGGTCCACGTCCCTGCTCCATATGAGCGTTCACTAGTCTGGATTTTGTATCTAGATTTTACGTAATCCAGTCATCGCTGATTTTGCTAATGTGATCCTACGTTTTATTTCTTTTTCGCATCCACCCTGATCAGAGTAATCAGTGATCCAAAGTATATAAATTCCCTTACAACTTTTAGACTCGGTAATGTCTGTAGATGTCTTGGCCTTTTATTTTTGTTTATTACCATGATCTTTGTTCTACTCTTGTTAATTCATAAATCTACCTTAGGGCTTTCTTGTTTTACTCTATTCCAAAAGTCATTCATTTCCTCTTCTGATTCGATTCGGTTGGTAAGCGTTGTGTCGTCAGCGTATCGAATATCGGTTATATAGTCACCACATTTGATATAATTACATATTATTAGTCTGATGATTTGAAAGTTTATAATGTTTGGGTTGTATTAATCTATTATCGTTTATTGGTTTACATTTATTTTTTTCATTTTTTTATTTATTTTTTCATATCTATTTACGTCATTCTAGAAGCGCTGCTTTGATTATGATGTATGTCGGTACTTTGATAATCGATGGTAATTAACTTTGAACGGTTAATTTATGTCTAGGAACTTTATCTAATATATAGTCGCTGCATTACATGCGTAGATGACGCACGTGCAGTTTATTAGTAAACGTTGTAAAATATGAATTTAATCGTATTTGTGTTAATTTGGCGTACGTAATACATTGGATAAAGAGATTATCATTTATCTAACCCCGTGTCACTATTCGTATGTATTCTCTCGATCTAGATTAACCGACCATATACGCTATTTCACAAGGGGAAAACTGGCGTGAATAACAACAACAACAATAACAATAATTATATATATATATATAATGGTGTATGGTACATTTCACAAATTCGTATTTATTCCCGTCCCCTGAAAAACTGTTGTCCTATTGGCCTATCTCACTCCTATCAATTTTGGCTAAACTGTTTGAAAAACTCTTAAAGAAAAGGATTTAAAAATTCATTGATGAAAGCAAAATAATCCCCAACCATTAATTTGGATTTAGAGAATTGGTCACTTCAACAGTTCAGTAAGTTTACAGGCTCTTTAATAAAATCGAAACAGCTTTTGATGAGAAGGAGGTCTAAGCAAGCGTTTGATAAAGTCTGGCACACTGGTCTACTATACAAATGCAAAAGGTTCCTGCCAGTGCAATGCTATAATATCATAAAATCCTATCTCGATGAAAGATACTTCCTAGTCTTTGTAAATAATGAGCAATCTCAAATTCATAAAATTAAATCGGGCATACCCCAAGGAATTGTGCGTGGTCCCTTGTACTCTATATTCACTTATGATATACCGGTATCAAGGAATGCGAGTGTAGCAACATTTGCTGATGACACTGCAATAATGGCGTCACATAAGCTTCCGCAAATATCAAATAAAACCTTACAAAGTGCAGTCAATGAAATTGACAATTGGTCGAGCAAATGGAAATTGACAATAAATGAGTCCAAAAATACCCGCATTATGTTTACTAAAAGGAGAATTGTTCGCGATAGATATATCTTTATCAAAGGTAGGAAAATTGAACAAGGTCGAACGGTAAAATATCTTGGAGTTCACCTACACCAAACCTTAACATGGGCTCAGCATATTAGAGCGAAGAAAATGGAACTAAACAGAAAAATACTAAACAGTTGTACTGGTTGCTTGGTCCACATTCACAACTTCATACTATAAACAAATTATTACTGTACAACGTCGTATTACAGGCTATATGGCTATATGCAGCGGAACTATGGAGCTGTGCGTCTAAAAGCAATGTTAACAAAATTCAAACTTATCAAAACAAGGTATTAAGTGTTATAGTGCGAGCACTGTGGTAGGTCTCAAACCATACGCTATATGAAGATCTGAATATAAAGTACATAGAAGATGTAATTCACGAAGCGATTCAAAACCATATATGCAGACTGCAGCACCACACAAACTCACTAGCAGATATTTTGTTGAAGAAATCAGCAAAGGTTAAAAGATTTAAAAGAAGAGGAATTGGATATAGCCATTATCGAAACCTAAATTGAGACTTTGCTAATGGGCATATTCTCAAGAAATCAAGTGCGTTCTTAGAGACAAAATCCGGTTGATGACATAAATTTGTCAGTACCTGATAGGAAGAGAAAAAAAACTTTAATAAACCCCCAGGAGATGTCAGACAAGATCACAAGCGACATATCAGCTCGTTAATAATGACAAACGAAAATATTCAATAATAATGAAAAATAATAATAATAATCAATTCGTGATAATAAACCATCACATATAGATGACTACCGAAATTATATTAAATTTTCTGGAAAAATATGAACACGTTCGTGAATAAGTTTGTCGGCAGCTATACGCACGTCGAGGTAGACAACTTTTGCGTCCCATTCCCCAAGAAGCAATATAAGAGACTTAAAAAAAATTTGCCAGCGCGGCTGGTATTTTTAAAATTACTGCACGTTGGGGGTCCCTTAGAACGTGCGCACACAGTCATCCTATCTTCATCTATCTTACCCTTAGTATTGTTTCTTTCCTTATTGTTGGTCATCAACGGGTTTTCTTATATACCTGACAAATTAGAAACAGCGTCGTTTGCCATCGTGCTGGGTATTTTTTATTTTATATTGTGACATATCCCCCATTTTTAATACTTTGTATATTATCTATGGAAACCCATCACAACATGTTATATTCATCAAACAAACACATACATAGATATATATCACAATTATACACGAACCAACTACATTTTGAGTATAAAAATAAAAGATTTACATTGGTTTCGTCATTATCTAACGTACATTTAATACTTAAATTGGCATTTTTGTCATAATTCTTCCATTGTATTCTGTTAATATATGGTGTACTGATATTTGGTACCGGCATTCTGAACTGTATTGAGGTGCCGCGAAGAGAATTTTGTGTAACATATTCTTAAGCGAGATAAGACTACTTTTCGATTTTTCCTGAGTGATCTTGACCAAGATGACAGTAACGGTTTAATGGCGTATATTTTGGTTCTGTTGGAAAGGCGATTCCAATCTGCTTCACTAAGTTTATTTACTTTTTGGTATAGGTCCGGCGTAGATGTATTTTAACGCGATTTTGTTCACATTTATGAGTGCCTTTCTATCTATAAATACTAAGTGGTGTATGCTCCATTCGTCGCATAGTGCTCTGTTACGTATACCTACTGATCTCGGCACATTTGGTCTTTTTGTATATAAATTAATAGACACCGGGTTGGTTGTACTACGGGATATCGTGTTATATGAATAAAGTGATAATTTGAAAAAGTATATTAATGTTTGTACTGTAGTTTACGGCGATTTAGAAGTGAAAATAAATCTGTCTAAGTAAGCTAGGTATAAGACTTGTTTTAAGACCACCTATAATGAGCCGCATTACAATGTTTTGAACGAGATTTAATTTTCTTAAATTGCTATTTTTATTACTGTTATAAATTACGGAACCACAGTCGATTTTGATAGCATTAAAGTTTTGTATAATAATAATTTTTTCATCATTATTTAATCCTTGTCATGTGCGGGGTGCATCTGCGTCGCATATAAATATCACATTGAATGCTAGCTCATTTTATACGTAAATATAAACGTACAATGGCTAGTCACGACGTTACGATAATAATGATAAATAGCGATTTTCGATCTAAAATCCAATTTGTGTTGGCTACCACTTTTAAAATATTTAACACTTTATGGCAGCTTATTCTCAGTGATTCAATACAGTTTGACCAGCTCAGTTTTTCGTGAAATATTATTTCGAGTATTTTTATTTTATATGTTGTGTTGATATAGGTTTATTGTATATAGTAATAGTGTATTTTAATGTCAGATTGCGTCGTATTCTAAACGTAATACATTCCGTTTTAGTCACTGAGAACCGTAAGCCTTCCATCTCTGTCCATTTTTGTAACTTATTGGTGATATGCTGAAGGATGATTCTATAGCGTTCATAACTTAATAAATACATCATGAAGTAGTGTTTCATTGTCTAATTCAACGATATATTTCGACACCCACTATTTTACCTTATCCATTTAATTGCACTTGATTTTAATTTAATTTTAATCATTGTTGCGGGCATGAGACGAATTGTTTCTTATCAATATATATATATGTATACGAACACAGTGTCTCATTGTAGCCAACGTTTATTGAGGATATTGAAGTTCAATACGTGTCAAAGTTAAATTGGTTTTAATTATTGTTAGAAATTATTAAAGTATTTTTTCTTCTTATTAATATGCGTTCTTTTTTTGGTTCTTAACGAGAACGATAAAATTATTGATGATACGGATAGTATCTTCCGGAGTTAATTTAACTTAAAATTGTAAGAAAATAATGTAGAATAGTGTTCGCGAATTTTTAAATTTATTTTATTTTTTTCGATTGTCTAGATTGGATTAAGATTTTACGTAACACCGATTCTATAAACGTTCTTTTTTAAAAAAAATTCTAAGTTCATTTTTTGACAGCAATATTTCATTATCGTAGAAACGGATAAATTTATACAATTTGAAATTAATATGAAATTTGTACTTTGTATAATTTTAAAACTGCACTATCGTACACGATTACGACGGTTTTAGCATATTGTGTAACGAATTTAATTTCGCAAACGAATAAATTGCGAAATCTACTTAATTATAAAAAAATGCAATATTTTAGAAAATTTCCGATGATGACAATTATTACTGTTGCGAAATTTCAATTACGAAATATTTTTTCTCCCAAATTTATAATATAAGCTGGAGGTTGCGTATTTTTTTTTCGGTATTAAACATGTTTGTTGCAAAAATGAAAAATAAAGTTACATAATTTAAATTAGTTGTAAAGTTGAAAGGCAACTTACATTTTTTTAAACATTTTTACTTCTTCTTTGGTGTTAGTCTTTAGATTGGTTCGCTGCCGCTATGTGATATTCTTTCATTTTTGTCCATTCTGGGCTGTTATTTTCAGGTTAACCAACGTTTGTGTAAACTGGCTTCTTACTTTACGCTATCCGGTATATTTAATCTCGGTCTTCCTCTTTTTTTTTTTTTTTTTGTCCGGAACTTTTCCTTTCAGGAGCAACCGTGGGTACACTTGAGTGTCTTAGGGCATGTTCAATCCATTTTTGCGAGTGAGGTTGTATTACTTTCTTCCCTCTGTTATAGATTTTTTTTTTTGTTACTTTCTCCATGATATTTTTAATAACCTTCTTTCCAGTGCTTCTAATTTCTTTTTATCCTTATTGGTCATGGTCAACGTCTCAGCTCCATACAGTGCTACTGGTCAAACGTATATTTTGACAATTCGTTTACCTACTCTGACGTTTTCAATTCAAACCACAATTTATGTATTCTTAATAACAAGAAATGACGAATTTTCTGTTAATAAATGTTTAAAAAAAAAAAAAAAAAAAAAAAAAACAGGTAATATCTTTAAAAAGAGTCACTTATATCTCTTGATCGTACGAATGAGAATTAGAATAACTGAAATCGAGTACAGTCGATAGAAATTAAAATAATAAAAGGTACCAGCAGAATAGAACGATTTGTTTCGGAGTATGCATTTGACATATGTATATAGAAAAACTATAATCGAAAGGAGTAAAATTCACCACCTCATGTCACTACTTTATGTACGAAATGAGTGTTAAAATTTTCCTGTCAACGATTTGTTGCGAGTTCTGATTTATCTTTTCTAATCAGCGCTAAGCCCGCCAAATAGAAAATTACACCACTCTGTACGACGTGGACGTACGAAACACACGTGCTTGTTGTTTCGTGTTTACTATCATCATATAAGGGTCGTGGAAAGTAAAGGTAACTCTAGTTACAACAACTCGTATTATTTGTTTTTTCAAATATTTAAATCAGTAAATAACGATGTTTATAGAATTCATAGTGTGAAACCTCGTGATAATATATAGGAAGACAGAGATAGAGAGAACAGGCCTCATCGACTTGAATATTGTATAAGACTATATATATATATATATCGAATTTATTTTCGACATTAATGCGTATATTATATAAAACAAAATCGACAAAGATTAATTTACTAAAATAACTTTTACAAGACAGGGTGAAATTCTACCGACAAGCAGAGTTTATGAATTGCCAGATTCTGTTTCTAAATTATAATTTAAAAAAGAGTACTATGCGCGAAAAAATAATTATGAACTTTTTTTACAGAATTCTGAAATTCGAATTTTACAAAAATAAATAAAATTTATATTTACTTATTATCATATATACTATCAACAATTTCACCTAATCTCTAACAAGCTTAATTAAGATATACGTCGGATCTTAGAAAGTTCTTAATAAAAAAATGTGCGAATTTTCGCTGTAAATCCGGCCTAAAACTATGTTTAAAATTCGTCATCATTTATTACACAAATATGGGTTGAAACCGGTGCGATTTTTGAAAGGCGTTATGACACCTGTCGGAGATTTTCGCGTTTGACCAAGTCGCTTACGGAGATTTTAACGCGTATATACAATTGCTCCCTGTGTTCAAACCCCGTCCAGTATTTAAGGATTGAAAATCAAATTTTTGTTTATTTAGGACATCATAAAATAAACGAGGCCTAAACCGAAAATCTGTCCCGAGAGAAATTTTGTAAATGCCCTGACGAACATTTTCCGTCATAAATATCATCCTTCTATCTATCATACCGGTCTCGGAAAAAATCGACTTTGAAATGGGTTGAAATTTTTGCAAATTATCCCTTTTTCAACTTTTTTCTTTTAATAGTCGTCTAATTATTCATACGATCGTCTAAAGATTATTCCTTTTTTTTTTTTTACCTTATCCTGTAGCGGTAAATTTTAATTATATATACCGAATCTCTACATAGAATAGTAGCCGAGTTATGACCTATTTTGGTATTTTGTCGAAAAAAACGCAAATTTCTTACAAATTTCAAACGGTTATTTCGCTACTTTAAATGCATCGTAGCGATTTGCGAGCATTGAATTACAAGGGTTGAAAAAGTACTAACTAATTTCCAGCCTCTAAATCAGCTTCCCTATCGTTCTTATAGCGATCGACGTTATTAGCTTCTTTTTACTATCGACCGTTCTCTTTTGTCCGAACTGTACCCCTACACTGTCCGATGTATCGGACTAGTTGTAGGGGAGTAGGAAGATAAAAAAATGTTGGGTTTTTTCGCGTTCTTCGCATTTTCGGCACTAATAGCTCCGTTGATATTAATCCTACAATGTTAGAAGCGCCGATCGTGACCTTTCTAACGATGTTTAGATGTACTAATTCCGATTAAAGTTTGAAGAATTTCACCTTAAACGGTAATTATAAATAGTATTGACACCTATGGGGGATCCATTTTTTTCATCATAATTCGCCAACGTGTGGAAATCGCCGAAAAATTTTTATCTGCGAATTCAATCGTCATAGCCATGTCGAGAAAATGGCGTTATTGTCGAATTACAATTTTCATTGTGGGCGGTGGTGAGGGAACGAAATTTCTCAATATTCGTGTTCTATATACTATTAAACAATTATTTTTTATAGTCGATTTCAAATCTGTAAACTGGTTTTAAATGGGATGAATTAGCGAATTGACAACTTTGCAAATTTATTATACGCGACGTAAAAGTTTTTAAACGATTTCGTCCCTCCTGAGATCTGATTTTCTATCGTATAGATGCGAAAAATTGGGATAAGGCTATAAGCACAATAAATATATTGGAGCGAGCATTGCTACGCAATTGAAAAGGTTAATTATAATGTTCGTTAAATATTTCAAAATATTTATTAATAAATATAAATTTTCTTTTTAATTGATTTAGCGAAATAATCGCGTGGAATCAAATTACACTTAATTTTTATAAATACAGTTTATCCAAGCATATTATTTTAAGTATTAAGTGTTTGCCGTACTAATATTAGTTTTTCACATTTTCTTGTTTTAGATCGGTAGCTTACCAGGGTTTTATCTATTTGAACATAAACACATACATAAACGTTCATTAGACAACAGTCAAGAACATCATTCATTGTTGGAAAATGAACCTGAGGTAAAATGTTTCATTAATTTTACGCGCATATTTTATTGTGTAACTTTTACATATAATATTTTTCTAGGCATCAATATTTAGATGTTTTATATTTCTTCTTATTTATACTAGAACAGTGGCCGAGGGTGTTAAGTGTCATAGTGCTCTGAAGATGTGAAAATTATAACGTTAAATATATTTTAATAAGGTAAAATAATAATCATCGTTCATCCAATTCCGTTAACGAGGTATTTTCCCACCTCGGTTGTATCCCTCTTCGTCTTACAGTGCGGAAATCTTCCATGCGCATATTCGTAATTGGATTAATTGGATTCGGACATTCGGAAGTCGGTTTTCAGTATTTTCTAATACGGTCCGTGTTGAACGAAGGAATTCGATTCTTCGTCCTGTTTCTAATTCGCTCAGTTTTATTTGCCGATTCGGATTTTCATTGTCGACGTTCGGAACCGCTTTGCGGATATTATCAAATCCTTCTGGTACAGACGGCTCACGTACATTCCTCGCAACAATATTACCATCCAATTTAAATGCAGACGACTTTACTACTTTCTTTCTCACGTTATATTCGTGTCAATATGTACCAACTTCTTAATCTATCTTCTGCTCTGTTTCCTGTTCACTAACGTTTTCGAAAGTCTACATCGAGCGTTAGATGTCCAAAAAAACTGTAATATCGTTTTTTTATGCCATGTCAACTTGTTGAAGATTCGTGCATGATATTTTTAGCAATATCTTATATGGTCCAGATTTCAAATTCAACGATTTTGTTAATATCGTCAGTACTAAAGTGTTATATATATACGTCGTCGTATTGTTCGTTGTCGAACGTCGTAACTAACTATTGTACGTTTATTTTTACGTACAAAATGAACTAGCATTCAAGGCACTATTTATATGCAACTCAGATGTGCGTGCATATAATGTTATACGGAGTGGGGTGCCACTGCCTTCTACGAATATATATAAAAGTATATACTAATATATAAAAATGTAGTGTCTGTGATTTGCGAATATTTTCATTATAATCGCTGCATTGGGCTATTTTTAAACATAAACAGAAAATCTTGTCTGTTCCGATTTAACTCAAAAACTATTAAAGCAATACACAAGCCTATATTATCGGATTCGTTCTAAGCTTTGTTTCACATTGATATCACAAATAGGACAGGAATTACAATATTTTAAAATTTTAAAAATGTAGGACACAGGGATATCTAAAATTTAACACGTTTTCTGTTTCGAATCTACCTTCACTGCCAACACACGCAATACAAAACTACATTTTGTTGCGTTAGGGGCGTCGCCGAAATGACAGATATATATTAGGAAGACCCTAATACTCACCTAACGGACTTCTACAGACTTCATTCTTCCACGCTTAGGATCCTCGTATATTAATGTATATATTTTATTTTTTACTACACTCTAATTTCTCTCTTCGTCTTTTAGTACTTTTCTATTGCAGAAATGAACTATGACACAGTGTTTATGAAGAAATAATTTATTATATGATAACGGACTTCTACAGACTTCATTCTTGCAATAAAATTAATATATTTCTATTCTTTATCGGCGAATTGGTTAAATAAAATAAAATAACATTTTATTCGAATAATATATATACAAATAAAACTAAACAGATTCATGTTGTAACTCGCCGAAAATCTTTCCTTTCAGTTGGCTCCCAATACCGACATAACTAAAGGTTATCTTATCACTGACTTTTTCTTGAATTGACCAACTGACTCTTCTCGACTAACTCCTGATTCTTCTTTCACTAACTTTTTCTTTCTCTCTTTTTTTTTTAACCTTTAAGCATGCCCAGTTTTCTTTTTCACCTACCTTGTGATCAGAGGCGTTTCAGCTTAACTATTACTATTGTATAACAATAGCTCGCTCATCGCAAATCCGGTTTTTTACTGTAATAATCATCATTATAACTACAATTCATGATTAGTAAGCCAGCAAGCGTCGAATTGAATATTTTATTTTAACTAAATAAATAAATTATTATTGATTGTATTAAATATTAGTCCGCATTTCCCAAATTAATAAATTAAGTTATCAAGACGTGAGAAAGAGACGGCTATATTGTATTTTAAAAAATAATTTCACATGCGCAACTTTGTAAGCTTCCCTTTAAAATTTAGTTAATTTTAACTAATTAAAAAACATAAATATATTTTACATTGTTGTTTTTAGTTGTAGCTTTTATCGCTGCAGATTCAAATTAGATAATTCTGTTGCTCAATAAACTAATCTATAATTACCGGATTTATTTATCGATTTATTGCGATTCGACACTTCGTTCAATTATAAATTACGATTTATACGATTTTACTTTCGTGTGAAGTTGTTACTTTTTTTTAATTGATTGTTTTTTTCTAGAATTCGTCTGGCGTTAGCATCGATAATTGATCTATATTCGGTCGTCCATCTATCTTCGTCCCTATTTATACTAAAACAGTCCCCAATGTTATGGTGGCTATCATTAGTCGAACGACTAGTTCTCTCGAAATTATCGCTACTGAGGTTCAAAATTCGTTTCTTCTTGTTATTGCCACGTTTCCTTTCTGTCATTTCTTCTTCCTGGCAACAAAATGGTAAACAAGGATGTCGTCCGAGAGATGGTCTACTTAACGGACTTGTTTGTTCCTCCTCTCGATATTGGGAGGCCGTTGTCGTCGAAGATCCATCTTCTATAACGTAAGGCGTTGTGGGTTTTACTTTAGTGTCGGTTGATTCGTTCTTTTCTTCCTTTACGGCGTTAGTTTTAGCGGTGGTAGCTTGTATTGTACCGCACTGAACGCATTTTACAACATTATCGAAAGCACTACGTATGTTGTTAGCCGGTAGAATTAACGCTACATATTCTTCATTTGTATTATTTTCCTGATCTTGCAAGGTGAAACAAAACGAACAAAATCGATTCATATTTCTAATTCTAGTTCCTTCGATTCGATCTGCAACAATCGACTTTTAGAATCGATCTAATTCCGATCCATTACGTACGTTGATTTACGTTTTGCCTAACATTCCCACGTTGCTTTTTTACGTAGCAATAATAAATTAATAAAATTCCAAAAAATATCGCATCATCCGTTTGATATAGGATTATTTAATTGGAATCAAATTGTATTATTATATTTTCATTCTTATTAATTCTGAATTTTCATTAGTTTGTTCTTTATAATACATTAATGTTTTTAGACGGTATGTTTCGTTTTAATTGTAAATATGGTGTTTTTTTTTACTATTAAAAAAAAAAAGTGAACATGATCCGTGTTTTTTCTTAATTTTCATTTCTTACCTTTTGATCGGAATATAATGTTTTTCTTTGTCTAATAACTGTAACTGCCTTTAAAAAACTATTGCAAGCATTCTTATATATATATATATATATGTAAGTACAAACAACTTGTAAAACATCTTATATAAGTACAAAATTTCACGCTAAACGTAACTTAATACTTTTTAAAATAACAAATCCGTCAGTTTGGTTTGTTTAAATCGCCTGAATTCGGTTGAGTTGTCTAGTAAACCAACAGTCAAAATATATATATGATCATTAAGTTTTCTTTTATATGTTTATTAATTAAATTTGTGTAGGACGTCTGTGATCGTTCCTAATGCATTATTTTGAAAACTATATATTATCGTTATGTAGTTGACTTCGACAGATCCTATAGGCTTTAGAATTTGATTATATGGTAAAACTTAGTTCTCTAATGATAATTCAAATTTTCTTCCAATAGGCTAATACGTATTCCTATACTTTATATTCAGTTTGTTCCGCTTTTTTTAACTACATGACTTTTCCACGTTAGCTATTTGTCAAAATGTATTCCTATTTACTGATAACAGCAATTATTCAATTGTTAATATGAACGTTATTGCAAATTTTTGTATACCGTATGATGGCACTAGTGAATCGCATTCTCTATTTTAGTAGATGATCCGCCGATTGTTTTGCGTGGATACTGTTGCAACTCCTGTAACTTCTGTAGTTTTGTCGCAAATGTAAACGCGTGTCTTGAAGGTTCAGTTGTTTATGAGCCATCTAAATAATTAAATAAATCGAAAAAGAAAAGAATTAAAAAAATTAGTTATATCATCATTACTGTTTGATTTATCTATCATCTGATTTCATACAGGCTGTCTCCGGGCTTCTCAATTTTCTGACGGCCGCAGAAGATTCTTTAATGATAAACCCGTTCATCCATTTATTAGATTCGTGTACCGTTTTATATTTACTCCTCTTCTCCTCCTATTTATTTTATCTCGTGTTATCAATTTTAATATAGGATATATGTATACATGATTATAAAACGTAATTTTTCACCAAGCTGAGGTAAGGGGGCATAAATACTTGTAATTAAATCAAAGATACATTGGAGAAATATATTGCGTTTTACAAGCCTGTCCTTCTATTTGGTATAAGAATGATAATCTTCGATAGGTTTTATATGCGGATTAGTATTAAGTAAGAATTAATTTTTTCATGGTATGCAGTGTTTAAGCTGAAGTAAATTGAATTATGTAAACGTTTTCCCCGAAAATAGTAATTATTCGTATCGATGTTTTAGGTTTATTTTCGATTATTTTCGACTTCAGCATTACTGAGTTATATCCAGCGCACCGTTAATGGAATCTCTCGGTTTCAAAATAACAATAATTACACGAACATCCGTTTATAAACTTCGCTCAATTTTGAGCTTTTAATGATCAGAGATAATGAACCTTTACTCCATATTCTTATTAAATCTAATATTAAACACTTACCGTCGGTATTTCCTAACATAGACTCATTTTCGACGTTGGATATTCAACTAGATATTCATTCGGAATAATGAGATACAAAAAATGAATTGTTAAGCAATTGCGCACAACCTTATCTCATCCGACGTTCATTCTCGGAATTTGGTTCTAATGATGTCTTTTAAAATTTATTAAAGATACAATTAATCCGTCTGAAAACCATAATCGTATTTTTTCAACGAAAAAAATTATAGACGTATGGATATCAATCATGAAAGTTTGAAGGTGTATACAATTAATCATTAACAGTTTCATATTTCGATCAATGTAATTTCTTTTTTACTTGATACAGATCCACTGGGTTCAACAACAACATGAGAAAATAAGAAAGAAACGCGACTTCAGCACGCATGAGGAGGTTAGAAATAAAAGAGACTTTTCTGATACTTACTCGCCTTATGGTATCGACAATGCGGAATACGCTAATTACTACGATGCGAGCACCTTATTAGGCCGTCACACAGCTCACGGTGCACATTCCACTCAACATCGTGGATTTGGAGCTCCGAATGTGTTTCCCGATCCATTGTTTAAAGAACAGTGGTATCTGGTAAGTTACTATAAAAATAGTGGTTGAAGAATGGAATGCAGTGTGTTGATAATGAAATATGAGAATGTTTTTATACGAACCATTAAAATGTTACTTCCGACGGAATTTGATTTTTTTATGCTCGATAACTAGAATCCCGCTTTTTGCGTAACACCACAATTTATACGTGTTTGTTGTAGAATTTCTTATATTATGTCATCATTGAGAATTTAGAATTATTTTTAATAATTTCGCTTCAAAAAGAGTAAATGATTCCTTTGTTCGTCAAACCTTGGAAATGACTGTGCCATCCGAATTTCTGATATTTTTTTTTACCCTTTTCCAAATCTGAAATTATCTATAACTTGTTATATTTTAGCTTTGGATTGTACCGCTTGTCTAACGTTCGAGGAATTTAAATCAGCTTCTAGCTGTATTGCTTATGTTTTCTTACGAAACTTTGCAATATTGTTGAGTTAGTTATAGCTTGTTGGTTTTTGAAACATATTCAATTAGTAAGTTAATTTTATGAATTTTGTTCTCAAAATATATTAATATTGGTGTTTTCAATTATTTATATAATTTCTGAATAGTTTTTGTCCTATCATAATTAATCGGTTACATATATGCGTCGTGATAGCACGTAAGTTAAAATTAATGTTATTTTATTTATTAACAGAATGGAGGAGCAAAAGATGGTTTTGATATGAACGTAGGTCCAGCGTGGCAGAAAGGATACACTGGTAAAGGAATTGTTGTTTCTATTCTGGATGATGGAATACAAACTAACCATCCAGATTTGGCTCTAAACTACGTTAGTAGTATCTTTATCAGAATTATTTATTGTTTTGTTTTTTGGTGTTTTTTTTTTTTTTTAGCACAGAACATAACATTTTAAAATACTAATATTTTTAATTTTTATTAATATTTTGGTCGTCGATTGTAGGATCCTTTGGCGAGTACCGATATTAATGATAATGATGATGATCCGATGCCTCGAGATAATGGTGATAATAAGCATGGAACTAGATGTGCAGGAGAAGTAGCTGGCGTTGCATTCAATCAATATTGCGGAGTAGGAGTAGCTTATAATGCTAGTATTGGTGGTATGTCACAATAATTTGCTCGAAAAATAATTTAAGACATATTATACTCAATATATAACACTAGATTGTACAAAAAAATCACTATGACGAGAACCTTATTTTATGATTTACTTTTCTAGTTTTCTTGTTTTGTAAAACTAATGTACGCAATATTTCCAATAATTTTTAAAACAACTGTAAAAATCAAAATTGTTACGACTATTCTTGGCAACATTTTTTTAAAATTGCCATTGAACAGATTAGAATTTTCATATACTTCCTTATTTTCGTTTGAAATAATTGTTTTGTTCAAATTAATTACAATTTATCCTTGCGATTTTGAGACTTTTTTTACTGATAGTGTCGTAAAACAATGTTAAGTGATTATGTATTTTTTTAAATATATAAAAATTTGGCGTGGACTATATATTTGTAGTGTAAAAAATTTGAATGGTAGTGAAGGTAAATTTAAAAAAAAAACATATATATATACACCATTTTTCATTCTTGTTTTTAAAATTAATTCAAACCCGGATATTTCTTCTTGTTAATAATTTTGTAAATATGTATAATAACTATGTACGTGTTTGTATTTTCATGATGTTTATATAGCGTTTAATTTTTATAGGTGTTAGAATGTTAGACGGCACTGTTAATGATGCCGTTGAAGCCAGAGCTCTGAGTCTCAATATTAACCACATCGATATATACAGCGCATCATGGGGCCCAGAAGACGATGGCAAAACTGTGGATGGACCCGGACCATTAGCTAGACGAGCATTTATTTACGGCGTGACTTCTGTAAGTTTTATTATTGTAAGGATTATATATGGATCTCGTAACGTTGCAATAAATGTAACATTTTTCTCACACGACCTAAGATGAAATACCACCGGTGACGAGAATTTTTGATGGTAAAAAAGTTTTTAAACAACTCAATTATATATGCAAATCAGTCTGTAAGTACCAGCTGGCTAAGAAAGTAAAGAATCCAGGGCCAAATGACCCTATATTGATCCTCTGTTGATTTTCATGTTGATGATAATCGTCAGGCAACTTTCAAGTTGATGTGACTTTTATATATATATATATATATATATATATATATATATATATATATATATATATATATATATTGTGTGGCTGTGATGTAATTTTATTTTTCAATGTCTATTTCAGATTAATTTTGTTATTACGTTGAATGTTATTTTAATAAGCATGGAACAAATAATAAAAAGAAAAGATATATATATATATATATATATGTGTGTGTGTCGTAACTTAATTTTTAATAGATATTTCAGATTAATTTTGTTATAAAGTTAAATGTTATTTTAACAAGCATCAAATAAATAAAAAGGAAAGGAGTATATATATAAAGAAAACAAATGTAATGGTATGTATCAAAACAAAAAATAGAAAAGAAATAAATGTAAAAATAGGCGGAGATCAAATAAAACAAGTAAAACAACAAAAATATTTAGGAGTATTGTTACAGAAGATGGAAGTGGTAAACAAGATAATATTTTTTTTTCTTTCTATTTCCAAATTTGTGACTAACCAGTAGTGGCTATCTAACAAATGGTATTTATGATTCAATCACCTGTGTGGAGGACACACCCCTTGGTGAGTCCTCCTATTTGTCAATGGACTAAGTCCGTAATCTTCGTCCTTTTCAGTCTTCTGAGGTCTTGCTGTGTATGTAGTAATTGAACCGCTAGCTCATTTGTATGATATCGTAGTGCTTTTTAGTAAGTCTTCGTATTTCTTCTTGTACTGAACGTACGTCCAGGTCTGAGTGGATTATATAGTTCGTCATATACCACGGAGCTCGGTATATTAGACGCAAAATTTTGTTCTGTAATCTGTGTATTTTATTCGTATTTGTTTTTTTTTGCACAGCCCCATAATTGTGCACTATACATCCATATGGGCTTCAGCATGGTTTTGTACAAAAGCACCCGATTACTTAGGGTAACTTCTGATCTAGGTCCTAGAAGCCAATGCATATTTCTAAATTTTAGTTCTATCTCCTTTTTTTCCTTATCTATATGGGTTTTCCATGTTAGTCGGCTGTCTAAGTAAACTCCCAAGTATTTGATTTGATCATACTTTGGTATAACTTGATCGTCAAAAGACTCTCTATGGCTATGTTGAGGACGATTACTGAATGTAATGCATTTAGTATATACTTAAGTTGAATCTTCATTCGTTAAAAATTCATGTTTCTTCTCTTACGTTTTTTGTTACTGTGGTAAGTTTTTATTTGTAACGGTACACAGTTTTAAAAAAATTTCTGTTTGTTTTTAATTTGTAATTTATGTGAAATATACGTTTTCTTTTCCCTTCTGAATGTAATATGGAATGATTTTTCCGGATTTATTTCTATTAACCATTGTTTAGTCCAGTCACTGAATTTATTTATATAACTTTGCAACTTGTTACTAGTTGCACTTGGATCTTTGTCAGATACGAGTATCATAGTATCATCTGCAAACATGGCTATTTCTACCGCATTTTTTTTGGCATGTCTGCAGTATATATAGTGTACAGTAAAGGAGCCAGTACACTATCCTGTGGTACTCGAGCCTGTATACTGTGAATATCTGACACATCGTCTCCGTGTATCACATAGTAGTGTCTATTATTTAGATATGAAGTGAGCAAGGGAAGATATTCTGGTATGATCATCCTGAGTTTGTACAATAGGCCATTGTGCCAAATTTTGTCGAACGCCTTGCTTATATCCATAAATACAGGTTCGTTATAAAATCTGTTTTCCATCCCTTTTTCTATTAGATTGACAACCCGATGTATTTGTTGTTCGGTGGAATGACCCTGCCGAAATCCAAACTGATGATTTGGAATTGTTCCTTTTTGATTAATAATTTTGCTGATTCTGTGATGAATTAGCTTTTCTAATAATTTAGCAGCGGTAGGTAGCAATGATATTGGTCCGTATGATGTAATATTTGTTCCATCCTTACCTGGTTTCTGTACCATCATGTTTTGCTAACTTCCACTGAACAGGAAAGTAAGCAAGTCTAGCTATAGCATTATATATATATGTCAAGAGCATAATTCCTTTTCTTGGTAATTCCTTTAACATTCTAGAAGTTATCATATCAAATCCGGGGGCTTTTTTAGGATTCAATAATTTGACTTGTTTTGCTATTTCTCCAGGTGAAAATATTTTTATTTTTAATTCATTACTGTCTGCTGTAGTCTGGGTTGAGACCAGAGGAAGTGTGTTATTAGTACTGTAGAGATTAGGTGTGAATACTTTCTCGAGATATTTTGCATACGTTTCAACTTTTTCTTTATTACTTCTCGACCAAGTTCCATCATCATTTCTTATCGGTTGATTAGGCACTATAGGCTGTTTTAGTGTCTTAGTTGCTTTCCAGAGGCTGTACTCATTTTGCTTCAGAGGTGATAAATTACTCAAATATTTTTGTAGAGTTTTGTTTTTAAATTCGCATAATAGTTTTTTTACAGTTTTCATGGTCCTGTTGACTTTCTTTTTGTCCTCGGGGTGCCTGGTTCTTTGCCAGATTTTACGTAATCTCCTTTTCTCTAATATTGCTTTCTGTATATATTGCGGATATTGAATTATAAGTTTGTGTTGTTTAATGTTAGGGGTAGCAGTCCAAACTGCCGTCTGCATTAGATCTAAAAATGTTTTTATCGCTTTTTCAATATTGGTTGGGTTTTTAATGGAATATTATGTGTGCATATACGTATATGTATATGCATGCGTGTATGTAGGTGTATATCATGCGTGTATGTAGGTGTATATGCTTTTATGTGTTAACTTGAATACGTTAAACGTATATGACGTTCGTTGTTGCATTGCGTTGCGTTTTCGTGTCTCGCTGTTATCAGTCTATCCATAAGTCAGTATTATAGTAGTAGTAGTTTACACCTAAAATCGAATAAGTGCGCGTGCATCGGTTTTTCGTTGCCCTCTCATGATTCCTAAATCACCGCCGTTTAGGCGGAGAAAAGAGGAACCTGCGACAACTAATAGAATCGATAATGCCATCGCTACAACAGCTACCTGCACCGGTGGTATCAATAATCCGGAATTATCCGAAAACAGAGATAACGGTGAGTTCGTTCCTAATCGTACATTAGATAGTAATATATTACAACACACACATGAAAGAAATGAAATGTCGATGCCGAAGGTAAATAAAAATATCGTTTATACAAATATCTTATCGCCTACACAGATGATTTTAGATGATAATCATTCTTACAATTCTGACAATAACGAAGTTCCATGGCAAGTAATACCGTATAATTATAAAAGGAAAAGAAATTCTGCTGATAGTGATGAACAAAAAACAACAATACCGTGTAAAAACAGATTCGCACCTTTACGGAATGAAGAAGGCAGTGCAGGGTCCCGTAATGATGACCTAACTGAAATCAATAATAAAAGTGAAACATCCTCAAAACCTCCTCCTATATACATAGAGGGGGTAGTAGATTATTCCGCTATGTTAAAAGAATTTCACAAAATCTTGGAGAAAGAAAAATTCCAAACGAAAACACTAAATAACAACAAAGTTAAAGTAACAACCATGTAAATTGATACGTATAGAATACTATGCAAACACTTAAATGAAAAAAGAATTTACCGTTATACACATCAACCAAAACACGAAAGAGCATACAAAGTAGTAATCAGAGGCATACATCCTACAGTGAGTACTTCAGAAATTACTCAAGCCCTGGCAAATGAAGGACATCAGGTTAGAAACATAATCAATATGGAACAAAGAGCTAATAAAAGTCCACTACCGTTGTTCTTTGCTGATCTAGAACCGGGAGAAAATAATAAGGACATCTATCAAATGAGAAGCTTACTTAACATTAATGTCTGTATAGAGGCTCCACGGAAGAAGAATACCATCCCGCAGTGCACCCGCTGTCAACAGTATGGGCACACAAAAAACTATTGCTACAGACATGTGTCAAATGTGGAGAGGGACATGACACCAAAATGTGCACCAGAAAACGAGAGTTACCGGCAACATGTGCATTATGTAATGGTTACCATCCCGCGAACTATAAAAGATGTGAAATCTATAAAAACCTCATACAGAAAACCTATAAACCAGAGCACAAACAAATATCTCAAAAACGTGTTGAGATGTACAGACAGGATGAACATCATTGGCCGTCTATAAACCATGGAAAAGAAATTACTCAAAAAACAATTCCTAAAAATAGGACATATGCGGAAGCAGCAACATCTAATGTCAATAACTATGAAATCCAATATGAAAATGACAATATGAAAAATTTGTTACAGACATTCTTAACAACATTTGAAAATATGTTTGCGTAACTTATGAACCAAAATAATTCTGTGCTAAATATGTTAACGCAGATAGTAACTAAATTAATTAAATGATATATAAAAATATGAAAATAGCGCTGTGGAACGCAAATGGTTTGGGAAACCATATACTAGAAATTACATACTACTTACAAAAGGAAAAAATTGATGTACTGCTAGTTTCAGAAACCCACTGCACACACAAATCATACATAAAAATTCCGCATTACAACACTCTGTTCATCCAGATGGTAAAGCACATGGAGGATCAGCCATTTTGATAAAAGATAACATAAAACATCATTTAGAACAGAACTTATCAACAGCTGGGATACAAGCAACTGTGATAACTGTAGAACATCATAATAATCCATTAGTTCTAGCTGCTGTATATTGCCCTCCTCGCTATAAAGATATGTTTCTAAATTTTCTTTCTAAGTTAGGGCCAAAATTTGTGGCAGGCGGTGATTACAATGCAAAACATCAAAACTACGGATCAAGAGTAACAACACCAAGGGGAACAGCGTTATACCAAGCAGCAAGCTTGTATCATTGTGAATTTCTTACAACCGGTCAACCCACCTACTGGCCAGCAGATCAGAAAAAGATTCCAGATTTGCTGGATATCTTCATTCTAAAAGGGATTTCAAGTAATTACTTAACAATAGCACCATGCTATGACCTAATATCGGATCATTCAGCAGTAATGATTACCATAGGTGCAGAAATAATGATAAAGCAGGAAAACAAGCTTTTACATACAAAAAATACAAACTGGGAATGCTATAGACAAGTGATTGAGGAGCAGATAAATTTAAATATTCCATTAAAAACAAGATATAAAGGAAAGAATTGCAATTGCAAAATTAGCGTTTAATAAGAAACGGAACTTATTAGAATCAAAAAAGTATTAAAATGGAAACGAATAAAAGATTTATTAAAGTATTCATTCGGAGTATACTGATATATTGGTTAGAAACTTGGAATTTTAACAAAAAAATTATCAATCAACTGAAATCGTTCGAAATCTGATGCTGGAGAAGAATGGAAAGGGTGTTTTGGACGGAAATAATAAGTAATGAAAAAATATTGGAAAGAGTCAATGAAAAAGGAAGTCTAATAAGAACACTTAAAACAAGGAAACTTAAATGGATTGGACATATATACAGAAACAATGAATACCTAGTAGAAATAATAGAAGGGGCATGAAAGGGAAAAGACCAGGCGGAAATAGATAAAACGAATACAAGCCGATGTAAAAACAGATGACTATGGAAGTATGAAGAAAATGGCTCTATTCAGAAACTTTTAAATCATGGTTGTCCACCAATCTATTAATAGATTGAGCAATCAAGAAAAGAAGAAAGAATATATATATATAATGTGTGTGTGTGTGTATGTGATGTAGCTTTCCAGGTTAATTTTGTTATTTTAATAAGCATCGAATAAATAATACAAATAAAAGTGCTACATTACACACACACAAACGTATATATATGTACGTGTGTGTATGTCTGTGGCATAATTTTATTTTTTATCGATATTCTAGATTAATTTTGTGTTATTTTAATAAACATCGAATAAATGCTAAAATAAAAACTGTATATTGCATGTTGACATAAATCCGCTGGGAAATCAATTGTGTAACTAATGTTTAACATACGTTCTATTACTTTAATGTAAATTTTATTTCACCATTTTGGTTTGTAATTTATTCACAATAAATTCCATTAAAATGCACTTTCCGGATTAACTTTAATTAATACAAACGTCGATGAAACAGTAGCATTCATATGTATTTGTTATTATTATTTAGTACGGAAAAAGTATAAATATTGAAATCGTAAATGCATATTCTTTTGATGAACTACATATTTATAAACTATTGTATAAATGAAGCGTTTTATATATTTTTTTAAGTTTCATAATATAGTAGTTAACCAATAATGAATTTTATTTATGATTTATTTATACAATTTATATTTGAAGATAAATATATTTTTTGCTTTTAATTCAGTTATGACATTATAACTTAAAGATAGGTGTAAAAAAGTACCTAAAGTTACGTGTTGATTCATTTTATAAATGGACTGTTTCAAAACGGTTTTTATTTTCGAGTTTTAGTTTCTTAATATTGGATAGATGAGCAACAGTGCTAAGATAAATAGTGCATGTTATTCAAATATATATACTGTGAAATAATTTTATTCAAACTGACAGGTACAAGTTCAACACTGTTAGCTTACACCTTTCAATTATTTCCTGATTTTCTTTTAGGGTCGAAGCGGAAAAGGTTCTATATTCGTTTGGGCATCCGGTAATGGTGGAAGGCACACCGATTGCTGTAACTGTGACGGTTATACCAATAGTATTTTTACATTATCTATCTCAAGCGCTACTCAAGGAGGGTAAGGAATATTTTGATTACTACTTTGATATTTAGGACGCGTAATATTCTTGTTATTTCTTCAATTTATATAATAATACTTGATTACTAAAAATAGTTGAAATCACTAAATTTATTTAATTATGCGAAGTTTTTCGGCATTTACGTCATTGTCAAGCTATATACAATTAAAATTAATTATATAAAAACATAAAATATTAATTTAAAACTAAGTTTACAATTTAAAAAAAAAAAAAATTGTAAACTTAGTTTTAAATTAATATTTTATGTTTTTATATAATTAATTTTAATTGTATATAGCTTGACAATGGCGTAATTGCCGAAAAGCTTCGCATAATTAAATAAATTTAGTGATTTCAACTATTTTTAGTAATCAAGTATAAATAAAATCACTACATTCCACAATCTAAACTTATATAATAATAGTAAAATTTTAATATAAGTTTAAGTTAATATAGATTTTTGATACGTAATCGATGTTTAGCGTATTTTTTTCATTTGACTATCAAGTCGCTGATTCAAATAAATTGTATGTATCTCCAATATTTCTGGCGATTGTGTTCAAAACCTTGAATATAGATAGAATTAATGTATATCAAATAGTATTCCCGTAACATACATTTATACCGTGCCACAAAATATATTTATTAATCAGTCAGCTTCACTACTGATGCTGTAGCCATTGAAACTAGTGAACTGTTTATTAAATATATTGCGATACGATATAAAAGTATTTTTATTTTATTTTGTTTAATTAAACAATTAATGTAATTTAGACCAAAGTAAAATCATTTTATTATTATTAATGTTCAGAAACTTAAGAAAAGTAAATTAGCATTATACCCCGTGATGTGTTTTAAGTAATATATTTTACATTCTAATCTATTTATTATATTAAGTCGTCCCAATTATTTTTAAATTCTCGAATTATTTGTATAAACCTATTTTGTTATCATTATATTAGTCCGATCCTGTATTCATGACCGACATTAACAATCGCAATATTTGTAAGGCTGACTGTTTATGATTAAAAATTTGTCAATTCAGAGTTATGCACGTATAAATTATTTCCCTGGTTTAAAGAGTTTCTTTGTGTGTACGCCGGTTAAAGTATATTTTCTTTACGAGCTAGTTTATTTTTGTGTGCTGAGTTACTACTTTTATTATGGCTTTATATTGTGTAATAAAATTCTGTCAACTCGGGAGCTTTAACTCGTTTAATATTCCTGTATGTATGTGATACGTTTTGAATTTTAAATTTTTCGTTGTTTCTTTTTAAAGGGAGTCTTAATTTCGGTTCATAACTACATTGGCATACATGGAAGATGTGTATTATGTTGTGAATGTTAATTTATTACCAGACATGTTTTCAGATTTTATTTTTGCAGTTATATTATCCAGGTTATTCATTTCCTTATTACGTAATGGTTTGAAATTTCTTCAGTGCCGTGCCAGCTTGTATATTATTTCATATATATGAATTTTTTGGTTGAAACACACTCACGGAAGATTTATTTTTCATCATACCTGTCTCGTCTCAATAACTATTTGTTGAATGTGTTTTTTTTTTTTTTTTTTTTAATAGGTATTACTATAAACATCACCACGCATTTAGTAATTATTCTTCATTTCATAGTTCTGTGATATAATCACCTGCCGCTACCTAGCAGCTTCTATGATTATCAAAATTATAAATCTATCTATTCTTTAATACTGGTCACATGAAATCTATCCTATTACATACGGTTTGCATATGTGTTCAATGGTGGTCTATATAAAATCAAACTGAAAACACTGAATTTACAAATTTAATGAGCATTATTGATCATTAATCTAATGAAATTATACCGATTACCGATTGATAAATTTCACTGATTTATTTAAAATTAAATTACGAAATACGTATGGACTATGCTTGTCAAAATAGCATAATTATTGAAGTAAAAGGAAAAATATAAAAACAAGAAAGGAGTTAAAATCGCTGAAATTTAAACAATAAATTATTGTTTATGTATAAATTTTATCTTTCTGGATGTTTTTATTTGTTATTTTGTTATTGTGTATGTATAAATTTTATGTTGTTGATTGTGTTGTTTACCACATTCATTACCGGATTATTCAAAAATCCTGTTTTATCATGTTGATAATTTTTATAAATTGTAAGTAATATTTTTTACATTTTATATTTTTATAAATTTATATATTTTTTATATTCACATGGTAAAGGCTTAACGATCGAAAAGTTTTATGATTTTTCATAGAGAAAAAAATTTTAGTGATTTTTAATTTCCCCCCCCTTTTTTTTTTGTTGATTTTTTAAGATAAAATTTACTTATGAAGTTGTTATGAAATTACCATGTTACTGCGTGAAGTTATTTCTTCAACGCGTGAAATATAAAGATAAGCAAGCTTGTTAGTGCAGGAATGTATATGAACAATCATCGCAAAAAAAAAACAATATTTTTGTGTAAATATTGTAAATATTCCATAGTTAACTCGCCCATATTAGCTTTAATGAATAGTTTTATGTCGTATTTATTAGTTTTGTATTATTTAATTAATCTGTGAAGTGCGTTGTACGAGTTTGAAGCTCATAATGTATTTATTATTGGAAATTATGTATATTGCATATTTATTGTTGAAACTCTAACATTGCATTAGTTATGTAATTATCGAAATATCTTACGCAGTTTTAAACCATGGTATTTGGAAGAATGTGCCTCTACTTTAGCTACGACTTATAGTTCTGGTACACCTGCTCACGATAAAAGTGTCGCTACAGTAGACATGGATGGAAAACTAAGGCCAGATCATATTTGTACGGTTGAACATACAGGTAATTTATAATTTAAATTATCATTACATATATTAACATAATCATAATATATATTTTATTTAACCTTCATATTTCGTGTGTAATGTGGTGTCCCTGTTTATACATTTATTTACTTTTTCATACATTAATTAAATTAATAACGATAACACAGGATAAATAATATAGTTTGTTTTTATTCATATTTAGGAACGTCAGCATCAGCTCCAATTGCTGCCGGTATGGTAGCTTTAGCGTTAGAAGCTAATCCAAACTTAACGTGGCGTGATATGCAGTATATCGTAGTGTTGACTTCAAAATCTGCGCCTTTAGAACGTGAATCTGGATGGGTTACTAACGGTGTTAAACGAAGAGGTATTACAGTCATTAATATCAATACATCGACTACCCTGTACGATAATATTTTTGTCTTCTTTTTAAAGTTTTTGATTTCATTTATTGAAAATGTAGTCGTCAAAAATAATGACTTTTTTTTGAACTTATAAATTTGCTAATTAGTATATCACTATGATACCCGAATATAATAAATAAAATACTCATTTATCTTGAATGTCGTAAATTTCAATGATACTTTTTTTATAATGTTTCGTTTCACTCTTTCTATAGATAATATTTTTCATCTTGTTAAAACATGTTGTTAGTTTACATATTTTATTACAGTCCTTTCTCTTCTATTTAACTTTATATTCCTTCAATGTAATGATAAATAACAACTTTATAAATGTATGCGAGTATTTTTTTTCCCTGTGTAGTGAATCATAAATTTGGTTACGGATTAATGGATGCAGAAGCTATGGTTACTTTAGCCGAGCAATGGACAACTGTACCTCATCAACATATATGTAAATCACAAGAAATCGTTGAGGAAAGGTATGTTAGAAAATAAATCTACTTAACTGCTATTAAATGGATCTAGGTGCTCTTTGTGTGTGTATTATTTCTTCTTGTTATCGTACAAAAGGTGACTTAAAATTAATTTTTCAACATTTTTGTTGTTAATGAGAAAGTGACCTAATTTGAGCAATTTATGCTATGAAATTAAAAAATAATTCTAACTACATAACATAGTTGTTAACTGTAGTATTATAATTCAAAATGTCACACACAAAAAGATGCCAGATAAGCTCAAGTATATGCTGCAAAAACTAGATATTTTTATGATGATAACGGCTTAAATCCAAATCCAGAAAAAACAGGTCTGTGCATTCCATCTAAAAAATGCGAAGGCTATGTGCAAACTAAATATAACGTGGCGTAACCATAACCTTGAACATAAATTGCATCCCAAATATCTTGGAGTATCTTTAGACCGCAGTTTGACATATAACAAACAATGTCATAACTTGAAAATGATAACGGCTTAAATCCAAATCCAGAAAAAACAGGTCTGTGCATTCCGTCTAAAAAATGCGAAGGCTATGTGCAAACTAAATATAACGTGGCGTAACAGTAACCTTGAATATAACTTTCCCCCCAAATATCTTGGAGTATCTTTAGATCGCGGTTTGACATATAACAAACAATGTCATAACTTGAAAATGAGAATTATAACACGAAACAATATCTACTGGCTTCAAAGTGGGGTGCGAAAACAGAGGTACTTCAATCATCGACCTTAGCAATTCTCAACAGGAGAATATGCATGTGCAAGCTGGGTACAGTCAGTTCATGCCAAAAAGGTGGATATAGTATTAAACGATACATGTAGAATAACTGGATGCCTCAAACCAACAAAGATAGAAAAAATATATCTAGCTTGTGATCGCCCCACCAACACAACAAGAGAAGTTGCTATGGAAATAGAAAAATTTAAAGCAACAAACGATCCGCGTCATCCATTGTATGTCTGTGAACCTCCGTCTCTAGGAGAGACTTTCTGAATAGCATAACAGCTATTAGTGGTAAGCCAGAGAAGGTACGACTGTCCAAATGGAAGGAATCGATTACAACTGGTATAGAACGATCGGAAGATATAAAAATAGGACAGAAATTGAACTGTTGTCAATGCAAAACGCTGAACAGACTGCGAACTAGATGCAGCAATACTAACGGAAACTTTGTAAAGCGGGGCCTCGCAAATATTAATCTGTGCGAATGTGGTCAAGAACAAGATCAAAACCATCTATTGGAGTCCGATCTATGGACTGACAAAATTAATGGAAAGATCGTGGCACTTGTTATTATTAAATTAAGTTTAACCTTCATCTTTATAATCTGAAGAAAAGTAACGCTTCTCCTAATAGAATCAAGCCGAGTACGCACCTATCGTTCAACTATTTATTATATAGATGGGTCCAGCTATGTTGCCTTCGTTGGCTGCTCAGTCATTAAAAATAAAATAGTATTTATTCATTTCCGCAATACTTTAATTCTCTGTCTGTCAAATTACATGCAATATAACTTGCAGTCGAGCATGTTGCAATCGATCTATGCGAGACATCTTCATCAGCCATTGTCTGCTCAGACTCGCTATTAGCACGAAAAATCGATATACGATGCATACAATCACAAACAATCCGATAGGAAAGTAAATAAGAAATGTAATCGTTTGTTGAGTCCACAACAAACGATCACATTTCTTTGGATTCCAGCTCATACCATGGCAATGAACTGGCTGAGAGAGGAGCCAAAAATGCAGCGATTGCTCTGTCGCAGTTCCTCTATCAGATTTTGCGCGACACATCAAGAGGGAACTATTGTTTAAGTTATAGCCCATTAATTTAAATATTATAATACTAATTTAATTTTCATAGCTGTCAAAATTGTTAAACGCGCATAAAATTATATTTTTCCGTTAAATGGTCACCGTATTTATAAGTCATATGCGCTCAGTCATGTTTCTTTACATTATTGTAATAAATATATAGAGTTTGCACGCATTGAAATTAAGATATATTTTTGATTTTTCAGATCAATAGATGGCAATATTTTAATAGCGTATATGGAAGCGAGTGCTTGTCCGGGTACATTAAGCGAGGTCAGATTTTTAGAACATATTCAGTGTAAAATATCTCTTCGATTTTTCCCGAGAGGTAATTTGAAAATAGAGTTAACCTCTCCGATGGGAACAACATCAACGCTGCTGTTTGAAAGGCCCCGTGATGTCGTCAGTTCTAATTTCGACGATTGGCCATTCCTTAGTGTTCATTATTGGGGTGAAAAGGCCGAAGGACGATGGACTTTACGAATTTACAACAGCGGAAATAGACGTGTCAATCAACCCGGTGAGTTTTATTTTATTTTAAAATACCAAAAAATCACCGTTATTATATAACGAAATTAGTAAATGTATTTGATAATATTTCTAGTACTGGATTAATTCCTGCAGAACGACTTAAATGAGTTTTCCTTTACTACTCAATAGACAATTATCGAACAGTAGTCGTAATGAGTTACGTTTTGAAAATTTTAATACGTGTCATAAATAATAAAATTAACGCTAAATACGAAATGAACCTTGATGGTACATAAATCGGATTTAGACAAGTGGCAGATGTAACCTTATTTACTGTTAATAACAAACTTCGAAGATGCGCTATATAAAGGATATTCCACTTGCTTAGTGGACGTATTTGACACGACTAATAGAAATTATGTCAAGAATGAGTTTGGAGTTAGATGGCCATCAATGAGGCTCTCTCTCTCTGTTTTATCTAACGTTTATACAGAAAGTCTTCAAAAATAGCTTGACAATAAATTTAAAAGCTATAATAACGTGTAATAAATATAACGGAGCAAACGTCCTCTTCATTCATGAAAAGTAAAAATTCTAATGATATAAAAGTATAAATAGTAATGATGGAAAAATTAAACAAAAAAATAAACAGCTATTATTACAGGAGGCTAACATTTCTGATAAACAATATGAATTTTTAATAAATGAAAATAAAATTAAGTAGATGTTTATAAGTAAAATAAATAGTAATTATGGAAAACTAAACTTAAATAGGAAAGTCAGTGATTTAAGTAATTGCCAAAAACATTTTGATCGTAATTTTCAAAAATACGGTCATGCAAATACAGCGTTTACACATGTAAAAAAATATGTTATATGATGACTGTTAGTTTGTCATCAAGGATTTTAAACGTTTAATAAAATAAAGTTGAATAGGTATGCAGCTTTTACAATATCGACATAGTAAACGATGTTAAAAATATTTCAAACAAAATTATATAAGTAATAGGATGTGGAAACAAAATAGTGAAAGATTGGACTAGAATAAACGATTTGAACGAATTTATGAGAAAAACAGAGAGAAGAAATCGCTGTAGCGATGGTCATCAAGTACAATGAAATATTGCTCGAATATTGGTGAATTATGTCTTCATAAAAAATTAATTACATTAAACGTGCGTGTTTTTATTGATTTAGTCTTTTATTGATGAATTATGTCTTCATAAAAAATTAATTACATTAAACGTGTGTATTTTTATTGATTTAGTCTTTATATAATGAACAAATTCGCTAAGATCAGTAAAATTATCGTATCTCTGTAATATCTTCAAAAATTATTAGTATGATGTAAAACACAAGCGATTCACGGATCTATTTTAAGGAATTTTACAGTTATATAATATTAATAGTTAATTTTAGTGTTTAATTTTTATTATATCAGGCATCTTGAGAAAATGGCAGTTAGTATTTTATGGTACGGCTACAAATCCAATTCGTCTTAGAACAGCTCAGTCTCCTCCGCCAGTTCCATTTGCTATACCACAACAATCGCAAGCTCGCAACAGTTACGTAATTCCGGGTCCTTTTTTTGGAGGATCTAACCTTGGTGATCTGTTCCCTCAAAATGGTTTTAGAAGTATTCCTGATGTTTTCACTGCTGCTGGAAGCGAACCAGAGGTATTTTATTATATATCAATGCTGGTTTGTACGTTATTATTTATTATAAATAAATCAAATATTTTATTAATAATGTTTTTGAAAATTTTGTAGAACTGTTCTTATGTATGATGTATTATTTTAGGAGATGAATACGTTTGCAGAATATACGATTAAGAATTATAAATTTAATGCGCTAAGTAAAAATTAATGAACAATATACTAAAAAAATACTTACGAAATCCAATCAAAATTACACAAAAATGAAAAATTCTGTAATAAACTTTAACATGAATATTTTAATTGATAAATTATATGTTTACAAAATATATGTAATAAAATCTATAATAGCGGGTAAGACGAAACAAATTTTAAGTGGCCATTTTGCAGTTAATTTTGCTTAATTTTTACGAGATTAGTTTTGCCGGCTGAAGAGCATTATTATTTATTCACCGTATGACAATTAACAACTTATGTATGACCAGCAGAAACCTGGGCCGTGTCCGTAATGAATAAACAAAAATTAGAAGCATTTGAAAAAAAGAGTCATGGACTGACAAAGTATCAAACCAATTTTTTTTTACCGAGTCCAAGAACGACGCTCTGTCGTACGAAGTATAAGAAAAAGAAGGTTGTAATGAATGGGACATGTACTGCGACATGAAGGAATACTAGCCGATGCAATGAAAGGCAAAATAGCGAGGGAAAAACCGAAAATCTGACCTAGGCTAATAATAATGGACACCATGAAACAAGAAGTACGAGTGCTGACGTGCGTTCATCTCAAGAAGTGAGCCGCAGATCGTGAACAGTGGAGAAAGCGAACCAGTCCTAGGACTAAACAACCCCGAAGAAGAAGAAGATGACACTATTTATATTGTATTATTTTCGGTGATTGCTATTCTTTCATTACTGTACACGTTAAGTGTATACTCCGGAACACATGAAAATACTTACAAATATTGACAAGAAGATCTATGTATGATAAAAGTGCAAAATTATAAACACAATGATTCTTATATTCTGGAATGTATACACAATTAAACAACGTCTTTAAGAAAAAATATGAAATTTAGATGAACATTAACTTACATTTTACTTTAGACTCCATCACACGTGGACTTTAATGTGTAGATTTACATTATTGCGATAATTTGAACTGTATTTAAAACTTATGTAAACTTAAAAATATATATATTGTATTCATATGATAAGTACAAGTGCAAGTCATATTTATCCGTTACGTATATTTATTACAAACAGGCTTTTATTTCACTAAAATAAATTACTAATTTTAGTCAAGTATAATTGGAATACATATTTTGTTTTTATTGATAACGGATTACTTTTTCATCCTATAAATACTGTTGTGAATTCTGTATGTTTCCGTATATGAGGCGTTTATTAAAATTTTAAAATAAACAACTTTTAATTGACGTTGTTAATATAGTTTTGCTGGTAATTTTAGGGATCGATGATGTCCATTACGAATGAAAGATCTAACGGTCCGATCCAAAATGTTCGTTCAATGGATGGGCAGAAGATTTTACACGATTGTGATCCAGAATGTGATTCCCAAGGTTGTTATGGAAAAGGGCCGATGCAGTGTATCGCTTGCAAACATTATAAATTAGATAAGTACGTGTACATGGGTGTTGTTATTTAGTAGTGTAATTTAGTTCGGGACGGAACAATAAGTTCCATTTTTAAAACCTATCTTGCAGAAAATCATACCAAATAATAACGTTAGTTTAAAATTTTGTGCACACACACTCTCTCTCTCCCTATGCGCTTATTTTCATTAAAAACGGTTTTTATTCGTAAATTTGTAATTAAATATTATTTACTGTTTAACTTATCATTACATTCATCTATCCGTTCGAACATGCGTATATTTCAAAACACACAACGCTGACTACGAGTAGAGCTATATTTTCATATTAGCGACATGATATAGTTGAAGTTATTTGACCAGGTTTGCGCTGACGAGCTCTACCTGTACAGGTATCAATTACTACATGCGATATCGATGGCAAATTAAAATCCGAAATAACATACACATATAGTAATTGCAGGAAAGCGAGACAGATGAAACAGAAACAATTGAGATTGCATTAAAATGAAAAATTATTGAAAATTGTGTCATCCGCCAGTTGTTATATTTAACGAGCTAGATTAAATTATATGATTTTTATACCCGACACCGACGCTGTTCGAATGCCAAATGTGTCTCAATCGATTCATATTTCCGTTACATATAAACTAAACGACATGTTCCCAGAAAAACAAAGTTATACAAAAATATATTTTCCCCTAACGATAATATATACCCTTTTGTTTAAATATTCATTTGTTATTTTATGAAAATATATTTCCCCCTAATGATAATATATACCCTTTCGTTTAAATATTCATTTGTTTCTTATTTTATGTATTATTTAAAAGTGTGTTTCTATTTAGATATGTTATTATCTGGAAGTTCCATTTTGACATTTATATCGATAATTTTGTAAAAATTGAATAGGATGATTAAACAATTGTATTTAAAAAATAATTTTCATTATAAAAAATTATAACATCCCGACTCGTAGACATCCAAAATATTTTATATATTAATATGAGACGAAAACTATTATGTTTAATGTAATATTTTAATTAAATTTCATTTATACGTGTATAAACAAAAAACTTAATTTTTATAAAAAATATATATAAAATTCACCGGCCAAATATTTTTCTTTGTTTCTGATTTTTCAAATTTCAAACTGTTTCAGTCCATATATATATATATATATATATATATATATATATATATATATATATATATATATATATATATATATATATATATACATATATATATATATATATATATATATACATATATATATATATAATCTTATTTTTTACCCTCAGTTTTCATTTTTTGATTCGTATTTTTATTTACAGTACTTGTGTTAATCATTGTCCGCCACGCAGTTTTCCACACCAAGGAGGTGTTTGTTGGCCTTGTCATGAATCTTGTGAAACTTGCGCGGGAGCTGGACAAGATAGTTGCTTAACGTGCGCTTTAGGTCATCTTAGAGTCACAGATCTTGCTGTTTGTCTGCAGCAGTGTCCAGAAGGATATTTTGAAAGTATGTTTTGTTGATTATATATATATATATATATATATATATATATATATATATATATATATATATATATATATATATATATATAAATTGAATACCGTAATAAAATACTAACGATTAGTATTAAATTAATATTCTTATTAGATTAAGACACAAATATATTTTAAACGAGAACCTTTTCAACTGTAACATTATTGTCCAGCATATGGCAAATTACTTCTATGTAATATTTGTACTTATAAGCAACAGTTTTATACTTGATAATGACGTAATTGTATACTCATTTAATTTTATGTTTTTATTTTGTTTAGTATATATACATATATATATATTCTTCTTCATAGTCCCAACCGATCTCGATTATGGGTGCCCATCCAGCGAAGCCTCAACCATATAATGATAATGTTCTCTATCACATGCAGAGTATCAAACGTTTTCTGATTTGCTGTGTCCATGTTTTAATATCACACAACTGGGTACGTCTTTTCCATCAAACTTTCCTTTTACCTTCTATTCCCATTAGAATAGTTAATAACAAAGGATATTTTGTTCCACGGGTCAAGTGTCCAAAATATTTTAGTTTTCGAATTTTTATCAACCTAATCAATTCATGATCTTTCTTCATACTAGTGAGTATTCTTCGTTGGTCTCCTTAGCAGTCCAGGGTATTTTCAAAATTCGTCGATAACACTGTAATTCAAAGGCTTGCAATCCACTCATGGTGATTTTCTTCAAAGTCCACGTCTCATAGCCGTGCAGTAAAATGGACCAGATATAACACTCTACAATTTGAACTTTTAATTCCAAATTAAGATCGTGTTTTATTAAAATTTTCTTCATCTTGTGTAATGCATTCCTCGCCTGTTCAATCTGACTATTCATACGATTTGTTGAACACGGTAGCAGGAGGAAGTCAAAAGTTACGAATTTAACCGACAAAAATAAGACAAAAATTTGATAATTTTTTCTTTAGTTAAATTGCACCTAGCTGATGGTAGCTATTTAACAATTTTAATATTTTATACAAATGGCATGATTAGCAGCCTACCCATCAGTAAGCGCTAAAAACAGTCATTAAAATTTATCTCTTAGGCTAGGTCCATCGGCTTGATTCTGTCAAGCCGACGAACTTTAGCGAATTATCCAGCAACCCGATCGCCATGTTGTTCGGGTGCACCTCTAGTCTATGAGATAATTTTTTGCGTCGCTGGATATTACTTCCAGAACAAACTTCATTCCAAGGTATTTATGGAGCGTTAAGTTGGTGATGTATCACGGTGCACTGACAATCATCCGGGGGATTTTATTCTGGAACCGCTGAATAATCGATATGTTGCTGTTTTTATTTTTATACTAAAATAAAAAATGAAAACAAATTTTTTGAGTTCAACATTATATAAAATTAATACTGATTTACGTATCTTGGATCATTAATAAACGATCATGATGGAAATGAGGAGTGAATTAATCATCGAACGTTGTTGGTAAAATGTGTTATGGAAGCTGATTACACACTCAAATTCCACAGTTGGAGGATTTGAGCTCTCTACAGGAAATTATGTACAATTGGACCGTATGCAGACAGAAAATGGATGGTGCAATGAGCAATTAATGTAAATAATTAAAATTTACGCTGATTGCGATTGAAAATATCCACCACGACAAACAGTCGAACATGATTACGAATGTCCTAGTAGTGCTTGAAATTTAGATGCGGTGTTTGACGTGGTTCCGTCGAATTATGGACCCTAATCCGAAATCCATTCAATAGAAAAATAAGAAAGGAGATAAATAAATTTATACTGATTAAACGAAAAAAAAAGCAAATTACTCACTTAGTATTTGCGATATTTTTTCTATATAGAACAGAACACTGTATTCTACATACGCACAATAAATAAAAAGAATAACATATATTGGGATGTGGATACGGTTAATATTGTAAATTTCGTAAACTGTAAAGAAGAAACGCAAAATATTAAAATATAAACAATATTCGGATAAATGAGAACACAGATTGTAGAAATGCATAAGGACTGCTGAAAGGAGGGAAAAGAGGTCCGGCTCGTTGGATACACATATTCCTATGCTAAAATTCAAATAAAAAATAAAAGTCGAAATGGAGTAAATAGAGAAGAATTATATTAGAAGTGTTCAAAAAAAGATTACAATACTCGGTCACTGAGTTACAGATTAAAGTGATGATGATGATTTTATAATGTCATCTGTGAAATTAGATACATTAATTTTTATGGATTCAACATTGTAAAATTCTGGTATACCTGAATCGTTTTTACAATATAACCTTTTCACATTAATTGTTGGTGTGGCTATCTACTCCAGATGAAATATGAGAGGATTAATGATAGGTACTTCATTTTATTCTATTTGAAATACTTTTTTATGTACTATGAAATTTTTTAGATAATTTTAATGCTTATAATTCTTGAGTTTATAAATTTAACATTATTTTACTAAATACAAAAGTGAGTTAGTGCGTGAGTGTGGCCGATCTGGTAAATTGTTTTTTTTTTTTAATTGTTTTTTTATAAAAAATGCTGCCACGCATATATATCTTTTTCGTAATTTTAATTATCAATCAAATATTTTACAGATACCAAGGAAGGTACTTGTGTTCCGTGTGAGGTAAATTGTGCGAGTTGCCAAGATAGGCCAGACCATTGTATTTCATGTGATCATAATTTGGTATTATTTAACAATCAATGTTATGCTTCGTGTCCGACAAATACGTATGAGACAGATGATTACAGGTATGTACAAAAATAGTTCTTATTTTTATTTATTTTTTCTATGAATATTACTGTTATCAAATTATTCGTTGAATTTCATGCAGGGTGTGCAATGAATGAAATTAATATTAATTATAATTGGTTTTTGTAACTCGTTACGTTATAGTAATTAATTTTATAATAATAAATTATAAATGTTCTAACGTTTTCGACTAATAGATAAAAAAGTTTATGTTTTTCGAAATATTGGAATAAATCTGTTCTTAACATAATATTTTTAATATTATAACGTAAGCACTCCACTACAACCATATGTGTGAACTTTTTTTTTGTTTTCATTTATGCATTGTACACATACAAATAATTTATTAGAATTTACTGTTTTATTTGTACAATTTAATTAATTGTTTTATCATTTCAACACAATTATATCTGAAATAATATGCACTACATATATTTTATATCCACGACAATTTATATATATAAGTTCAATATCTCTTCATTATTAAAATATGTATGTCGTATTTGGATTTACACAGAATTTTTATAGTAATTTAATTTTAAAATACTCTATGTAATTACATGGAGAGTGAATTTACACTTTTGTTTAATATAATTTATTAAACTGTGAAAGTTAAATAAAAAATAATGCTTTGTTTTAATTTTAAATATTGTTTTTTATTTCTTTGTCGGGCGTCCTCATTTCACACACTAAATTGAAAAAGTTTACAATTTTTTTATCAATTTAATTCATTTTATTTATTTTTTACTAACGACGGGTTAAATTTGACATATTTTCTAAATTTTAGAAATTCTCACAATAAAATTATTGTAGGGTTAAATTCTATATATATTATAAATATAAATTTGCAAATATAATTTTGTATAATCTACATCTAATATTCAATTTTGAACAATGACCTGTTACTAATTTGATTTCTTGTCAATAAAATGTTGAGTTTATTGCATCATTGTGATGTAATTTTCAAGAGTTCTTATATCCTTAAAGTTACCAAAACATAAATTTAGATTTTCCAGTTTCATGAATTTTAAGCATTTATGTTTTTGTATATACAGTTTAATAAACGCACTATATCGTATTATTTTAATGTTATACATGTGTGCGTTTGACGACGATACTAATGGAAAATACATTTTTATACATTTATTTATACGAAATTATTGTTTTAAAATATTCATTTTAATTTTTCTTAGATGTGGTGATTGTTATGCATCCTGTGAAACTTGTTTTGGTTCAGGAGCTAATCAATGTGTTATGTGTAAACACGGATTTTTTGAGCATGACGATGGTTGTTTAGCATCATGTCCGGAAGGATTTTATGGTGATCCTAAAAGACGCGAGTGTTTGCATTGTAGTCCAGGTTGTAAAACTTGCGACTTGAATGGAACATGTACTTCATGTTTACCGGATTACGTGCTTAATACTAAAGGAAAATGTGTTATTGGCGGAAATTTGAAATGCGAAGCAGGTATTATAAGTATCATTGAATTTTCACATCACATTTATTGATATACATATAAACGTTACTGTGATTATAACGTCAACATTAGTTGACTGAAAGGTCGCGTGTTCTATACAGAATGATCGCGTACGCAGATATATTATGTGTGTACTACAGATAAATTGCTTGTCATTTAAAACGAGAGCCAAAAAATTCATTAGGTGTCTAGTAGAAGACAAACAGATAAATTATGTAAAAATTGAATGATTTTGAAAATAACACAATATTAGTATGTAAAAGTTGTTATTTTATTTTACGTAGAATTAGTTTTTTTAATGTGGGCTTGCGGAACATTCTGATTTGATACTTTCTTATGAATCCGTATTTTTAGAATAATATAATCAAAAATCTGCATATTATATTAAGAACAGTGTCAAAACCTACTAAATTTCTGTCATTTTTGTGGCTATAAATAATATACAGATCACTTAATGCGTGAAAAATGTAACCTTATTAACGAATTTAATTGAACAATAGGAACTTTTGTTATCGTATAAAGATAACTTTATTTTCATTCATAAATAAATTTGAGCAGTATATGTATTTATGATTAAATATATTTAAAAATTTATATATATATTTCAACCGTAGATTTTTATTATGAAATATTTTTCTCATTATTTGTTGAAACCAATATTTGATACGTATTAAACATTTTTGATATATTAATGTTATATATATGCGTGCGATTAAGAAATGTTTAACACTTGTAAAATATTGATTTTATCGAGTAATTTTCATAAAAGATAATTTAAAAACATGGACTTGTATCAAATCTACGGTTGAAATTGTTAAGTGTAACAAACTGCTTTTATTAAGATAATTTTATATATAGACAGTGGCATCACTGTTTATAATTATTACGTTGTTAGATGTTTTACGTTGATACTTGATAGTTTATTAGTGCATTTACATGTGCGCGTTTATAGATACATTTTTTATTCAACGTGGTAGCAATTCGTGGTTTAATTTTAAGTTTGTTTAAAATATAATTTTACAGACTGTGATATTAATTTAAATTAGTATTGTATATTAAATTTATCTTCAATGGTTCGCTTATTAATAACGAGATACGGCATAATCATGGCGTAGAGTTCAATTAGTGTTGAAAAGTTTGGTATTATACATTTTAATGGAAATAATTCTACGTTCAGTTTGTGAAAATTTAAAGTGCAGTTGAAATTCAAAGCTGTACATGGCTATGTAGAGAAGAAAACAGACAATACGGATAATAAAGAAGATATTTTGGCTCAAACGATAATAGTCGCATGTGTGGCTGATAATGTGTTTGAAGACACTAAAGAGTACAACTGCGTATGATAGTGGTTAACATTGAACTCAAGGTATGAAAAAATGAATTTATGTAATAAATTGTTATTAAAAAGAAAATACAGTGAATTTAAAGTAAAATCTTATATGGATTTAGAAGCTGAAATAATATGTTTTGATAAATTAATGCGTCAAATGAAGGTAGCTGGAAATGAAATGCTGAGTTAGATGATGAAAATGATAAAAATTGTGTAAAGCTTACTTTTGACAGTGGTTGTAATTATATGGTAAAAGATTGTGTTTTATATAATAAAATATAATGTATCTGTTAATATTGCTGAAAATGGTAGATGATTCTTATGGTGACATTAGATATTAAATGTATTAAGTCAGGGAAAGAAATTTTATTTAGTGATGTGTTATATCTAAAAAAGTTTACGTCGTAATTTATTGTCCATGTCTCAATGTGAAATGAAAGGGTTTAACATGAAAGTCGTGGATGGAAAAATTGATATTTGCAAAAATGATGAAATCTATGCAACTGTATATAGGAAAAACGGTTTATACTTTATTAAATCAATGTGAATCAAATTATGGTAGTTATCCATCTACTGATGAAAAATAATTACATTTATGGTATCGTAGGCTTGGTCATTTAAATTTTAATACATTGAAAGAAATGATTACTAACGATGTTTTAGATGATTTAATAGTTGAAGGAAAGCTTGTAGTAAGAAATCTAATGTTTTTGTTTTAGCAAAATATCGTAAACATCCGTATAATACAATTGTGAATTCTCGTAGCTCTGGTCCTCTAGAAATAATAGATACTGATATTTGTGGTCTGATTAATTCAATTTCTAGAGATGAGTTTAGATATTTTGTATCTTTTGTTGACCATTATTCAGATTTTAAAGCAATCTGTTTTCTGAATAGCAAGAGTGAAATGTTAAAAAATGTTCAAGAATATGAAAAGTGGGTTTCTACTTGGCTGAATGAGAATATTTGCAACATTCGATGCGATCAAGGAGGAAAATATCGTCATAACATTTTTTTAAAAGTACTGTAGAAATAAAGGTATTCGTGTTAATTATACTCCAGCATATGAGCCTCAACTAAATGGTATTGCAGAACGTTTTAATGGGACTATTTATGAAAAGGCTCGTGCTATGTTAATTGAGAGTGGATTACCTAAAGAATTTTAGAACGAAGCGATAGAATATGCTAATTATGTAGTGAATAGGAGTATTACACGAGGAACGAGTAGTAACAGAATTCTGGCTGAATTGTTTTGTGGTAAACGTCCTAATGCTAAGAAGATGAAAATTTTTTGTTGTTTATAATACAGCTTTATTGATTAAAAAAATCTGTGGAAAGTATGATGCAAAGAGTGAAAGAGGTTATTTCGTAAAGATTTAGGAAGGAGATTATAAAGTGTTGTCTGAAGAAAATAAAATAAAATTTACGAGTAATGTAGAATTTTATGAAGCGAAGGTTTATAAGTATATGAATGTTAGGTATGTAAATAATTTGATAAATAATGATAAGGAAGAAAATGTAAAACAGGTTAGTGAGAATGGAGAAAATGAGTCGGAAGAAAGATCAGTAGGAAGAGGAAAGCGGCAGAAGTTTATACCAAAGAAATTTGATGATTATGAGTTGGAGATTAATTATGCGAGTTTCTATGAAGTACCACAAGTTATGAACAAGTCATGAACTCTAAGAAATGGGAAAAGTGGAATAAGGCTATGTTTGAAGAATTGGAGTCAATAGTTGAAAAAAAGGTATGGAATTTAGAGGAGAAAAAAGAGGGACATAAGGGAACAAAGTGTGTATTTTCGATTAAGAACAAAGGTTGTAAGAATGAGAAATATAAGGTCAGGTTGTTTACTGAAGAGTATAATACTTCGAACAGTGATCTATGATACGAAGTGTGCTATCTGTAGCAAATGAACGTAATATGTATATTCGTCAATTGGATCAGCATTTCTTAATGGTTTGATAAAGGGTAGAGTTGTGATAAAACAACTACTAGGTTTTGAGGAGGATAAGGATGGTTTATGTCAGTTGAACAAGGCAATTTATGATTTGCAGAGAGCGTCAAAGTTGTGGAAAGAGAGACTGCATGAACTTTTGGCAAAATTAGGTTTTATTCAACCAGAAGCTGACATTTATTCAAATTAGCGACATATATAAATATTTTATAACCATTATTGTTTATAATGTATAAATTATTCTATGCAGAGTTTGAGGGGAGTGTTAAGTGTAACAAACTCTGCTTATAATCATATAATTTTATGTATTAACTTTGGCAGCAGTGTTTATGACTACCTTATTGCATTATTACGTTTGATAGTTTAATAAAACATATTTATGTACACGTTTTTATCGTTTTTATTCAACAGAAATGTATACATAAATCAATAATTTTAATTTATTATTATTGTTATTACTATTTGTTTCACCTATGAGTTAACCAATATACCAAAACAACCGTTTAATAGACGAATCATATTTATTCATTCCAACTTTGTCTTGTTATTTTACGAGGTGATTTACTTAGTTTTCTTTTTCTTGATGATTACACTTATTTAATAAGCATTATTAATGGTAATGTGTTTTCTAGAAAATTATTTTAAATAATTTAAAACCTCTTCAATTTAAGAAAAAAATTGTGAAAAATCTGATCGTTTATAATTTTGAAATCTCATTTATTGCTAGTTACATTCGGAACTTTAAAATTCGGTGCCAACATTAGTAGACGAGCTCATATTATTTATGTAAAAACTATTTAGTACTATAGTATCTATGCAGAAATATTTGCATGATTAATAATAATAAAGTACACGTTCCTCATTTGTAGGAATTGTGTCATGTAAGGTACATAATTGTTGATATTAAAAAAGAAAACAAAAAACTAAGAGAACGTGAATGTAAATTAGAAATTTCAATAGGCTAAAAATTAATAAAGTAGTTGTATGTAATTGTAGTATAATACTGATGTATTTTTATGAATTATTCAACCAGTATTCATTTGTAAAATCATGCTAATTTATTGTTTACTTATGAATTATTTTAAAATGTTTTTTTTTTTTTGTCTCAAAAAATATAGATGTTTTGATACATTTGATTACTTTTATTGTTTTCCTTATTTACAGGAGAATATTCCATATCTGATAATTGTTTGAAATGTCATTCATTGTGCGATACATGCAGCGATGGTTCCGAATATGGTTGTTTATCATGCGATTCGGACTTATTACTTCAGCAAAACACCTGCGTATTGCAATGTTCTAAGGGTTACTACAACGAAATGGGAGTCTGTCTACCGTGTCTACATACTTGCAAAGAATGCTCATCCAAGTCGAATTGTACTTCCTGTCAGTCATCACTCGTGTTACAAAGTGGCGAATGTAGAGCAAGTTGTTTAAACGGGTAACTACTTTCATTTTTATTTTAGCGTACTTTTCTGTCTACGTTGTAGAAGATCGTATGATTACAGCTTTCACTATTTTACTGTTAATGTTATGGTTGAACTTTAGCGAAGTTAAATTCGCTTGTATTTGTTAGCTAAAAAATATATTCATTGAAGAAATAAAAACATATTAACGTAGTTTAGCATTCTGTTAGCACGATATAAATCGGAAACTTGTTGGACACGAAAATTTTTCCCGATAAAAAGGCTTCAAACCAACTCAATTATCCATTCAATTAGTAAATGAGTACCAGCTTAATGGGAAAGTAAAGAAGAGTATGAATGCAATAGGAAAGTACCGTGTATTGCTTTGCTAGTGAGCGTCGTTTAGCTGGTCCTCCATCAGTTTTCAGGTTGACGTGGATCGCTTAGTCGATTTCATCTACAAAAATTTGCTTTTATAGATTCCTTATATGCAGTCCGAATTTTATTATAAAAAAGTCAACAAAAAAATTAACTGCACCAATTCCATACAATTTTTCGTTCTTGAGATATTTTCTTTTAATTTTTTTTTTTACATATAATAAAGCGTCAGATTCAGTTTCTTAATAATATGGCGTGCTAAGTTTTTATAAATCATTTGTTGTTCACGTACAGTTACGCTTAGAAACCAACGTATACTTATCATTTACTAGAAAATACCGTTTTTGGAAATCCAAGTACAAAGATTTTTGGAAGATTTAGATAGTATATTAGATTCTAGTGAGTAATTGTTACGGGGGATATGAATGTCAACTTATTAAAAGAAGCTAAGAACAGTGCCTATTGTAATCTCATGTTTTCACGAGGTTTCAAAAGCCTTATAAATAAAAGAACATTTACATGGCAATGTATTAATTCCTGCTTAGATCAATGCGTGTGCAAACAACAGTGGTATAAATATAACTGCGCACTGTTTATACATTAGATATAAATTTTCCTGATCACTGTGGTATTCTAACTACTTTGTTGATATCCTCCGAGCAATGTCGGCCATCCTGTAAGCATAAATTACTTTGATAAGGGTACGTTTCAAAAAATAACGTCACAACTGGATCTCACGTATTTATATATATATATCAGTAAAGCATCTATAGATGAAAAATTTGAATGGGTTTTTTCGCAAAATGAGTGATGTGTAAACGAACTAAAAACAGTAAAATAAATCGGAACCGATCGGATTGGATCACGGATGAAGTTATTCAATTAACTCGTGAAAAACACGAGCTGTATAAACTATTAAAATCTGCCATGTGCCGGGAGGTAGAGATATAAGATGGTATCAAAAAGCTACAATAAAAAAAGTTATTAAATGCCTGTGGACATAATAAAAAACGTTACTTGGCTGTTATAAAACGTGTCAACGGTAAGACAAATGAAACTCTGGAAGAGGTAGATGTGAACAACAGTCATGAATGTACTGGGGAATGAAATATTGATTACTCGCTATTTTAACGATTATTTTCATGACTGGGCCGTTATCTTAGTTGAAAATCATAATCCCATGGGTGAAGCGTACACTACGGAAAGTGTCAGGAAGCCATAATACAAATACCTTTTGGGATTATTGAGTTCTCGAATAATGATATAATACATTCAATTGAATAATTGCCAAACAAGCCTACTTGTGAGTTCGATGGACTATCTATTAACCTAGTAGAGAACAACAAAATTTCTTTACTCAACTGTTAACATTTTTATTTAATGAATCCGTGTTAAAAGGAAAATATCCTGAAATATTGAAATTAGCTATTGTTAGACCAATCTATAAAAAAAGTGACAAACATAATATTGCAAATTACAAATCCATTTGTGTTTTCTCTACGATTTCTAAAATATTCGAAAAACATGTTAAAAAGATTTTATTAAATTACTTGCTCAAATTAAATTATGTCAGTGTGAATCAATATGGATTCTTACTTTTAAAAAAGTTATAACGCATTATTTGAACGTGTAAAATACATAACCGAGATTATTGAAAATGGTCATTCTGCTGTTGTATATTGTGACCTTTGTAAAAACCTTCGATACATTAAATCATAGTATTCTATTGAAGAAGCTTTACAATTGTGGGATAAGAAGTGAAACGTATATAATTGGTTTAAAACATATATAGAAAACCGGCGTTATGTTACAGAAATAATGTACGAATTGAAGGTGTAACACAAACGTTTGGTGTTCCACAAGGGAAAGTATTAGGTCCCTAGTTGTTTTTAATATATATATATATATAAATATTACGGTTAACCGGTAAGATATTTAGCTACACAGACGATACTGCACTAGTGATTACTTCCCGTTACTCCAGTATAAATAGATGGCTCAAGCTGATGTCAGTGTAATTGCTGGATGACTGAAGCGAAACCGACTAATTGTAAATGAAAAGAAAACAAAATATCTAATTTACAGTTATCAACCCGCTCATCTGTAGGATGGTATGAAACTTAAATATGAGATCGAAAGAGTACATGAAGTGAAATATTGCGCGATTCAGTCTGACTGTAAGTTAACGCGGAATAAGCATATTTTGTACCTAGCTAAAAAAAAAACCTAAGGAAATTTAAACGCTTATATCTCGCTTTGTACTAATCTGCTTTCAGTTATGGAATAATTCATTGCGAAGGGGCGGCTAAACATTAAGCTAATTCAAACGCTGCAAAATAATCCTTCTCATGACATGATTCTAAATGTTCAAGAGATACACCAGTTACAATTACTAGACTATATGAATATTTTACGAGATGAAATCGAGAGAGGATGTACAAATACCGAAGTTCAATAAGTATCACTCCAGAATTCAATGTATCTATAAAAAAGGCGCTATAATTTATAACACGCTGTCCATACATGTAAAAACCTACCGAAAAAATGTTAAGAAACGTCGCAAACCTTTAATGAGGTACATAAAAAATAGAACTTCGTTGGTTTTTGGCGTTATAGGTTTTCCTACAAATTTATATGTATGCATATGTTGAGTACTGCGGTGTGTATGTGCAATTGAAAATACTCGGGTTAGCTTAATTAATATTATATGTACGTGCACCTGTATCGTAAATTACATTAGACTTATCCAGCATGTATGACACTTTTATTATTTTTATTTTTTATCAGCGAACGCATAATTATTTTATAAGCTTGTTTAATTTATTTTTCTCGCAATAAACGCGGTAGTATATTTAAGAAAATAATTGTATTGTTTATGCTGCTATTCACACGTTACATTTGCAGCATGTTGTAAACCGTTATATATAAGAAAGTAAAAATAAAGCTTGATTTCATATATTTAGTTATACGTTGTATAGACTATATAAAAACGAGAAAGGTGACAACATATCGTCCTCTGTTCTTTTTTTCATAGTGGGAAACAATGAAAACCTTTGAACACAATAGCAATATATACGATTGTATCTGTTAAATTTGAAAATTCTCTTCTGAATATGTATTCGAACTTGAAGTTTTATTCAATTTTTCTGTTAAACTTCTTTATTTTTTAAAATATAATTGCTGATAATTGGAAAGTAATAATTTTTTGATTATGCAAAAAATCGAAACCAAAGGTAATTTAAAAATTTTATTTCTACTTGGAACATACAGTTTATTTTCAAAGTTAAGCTGTATAAAAAACTTTAATACCTCTAAATTTTCGTCATTAAAGAAATTAAATTTTTTCTCTCGAAATACGACGACTAATTTTTTGATATCAAATTTCTTTCTTGGATTTAAAAATTTCGAAAGTACGGTTTTATTTTGCTCTTGTCTAAATCGGTACAATAATGTAATTTGTCTTTGATTTAAGAATTTGTATTGCTTATTTAGTTATACCTTCGTTGTTTACATTTTTAAATATATTCCAATTTGCAGATATTACAACGACGTTGGTGTGTGCTCAAAATGTTTCTTAAGCTGTACTACATGCAGTGGACCAAGACGCGATCAGTGTGTTACCTGTCCTGGAGGATGGCAATTAGCAGCTGGTGAATGTCACCCCGAATGTCCTCAAGGATTTTTCATGTCCGATTTCGGTTGCCAAAAATGCCATCATTATTGCCGCACTTGCAAAGGTATATTCAATTTTTCTGTAGTTAATAAAATATCTCCGTTTCGTGCATCCTTCATTTCATTTACTACTAATGAAATATTTTTATTTTTTGTATTTCATTTATTCATGACGATAGGTTTGGCAACCTTAATTTTTCTTAACATACAAAACGAATTATGTAAATCCCGGTTCTCGAGATTAAAGAGTGTAATGAGGAGTAAATTAACTTTAGATGATTTTTTAAAGAACTCCGTAATATTGATAGTGGATGGATGAAATAAAAGATTATAATAATAAATTTCTGTATATGAGAATTAAATATAAACTACTCTACAATTTGCCTTCTTCTTATAAATTTATATATAAAAAATTTGCAAGATTATAAATGCTTAAACAATAAATTGATTAATAACGTTTCCGAATTTGCTCTTGCAAGTTGAAATTTTGTCAGTGGAATAAAGTCGCAATAAAAGTCGATCTCCCTCCGTAGATGATCAAAAAATTTGCATTAATACCTACAGTTACAGTTTATAACATTCTATAATGTATAACATTTACTAAGATTAACTTTATTCATTCCTCTTCAAAATAGTCGACTGTATTTTACTAAATAGAGTTTTTTCTGGCTTTAGTACTAGTATATATTTTAACCAAAAGTTTTTCTCATAATCTCCTTTTTATGTTACTTGAGATTTATACCTTGTTTTTATTAAAATTTAGTAACAAAATTTTAATTTGAACATGTGTCTAAAGCTAAAAAAATTAAAACCGGAATTGTTTATTTAATGAAAAATTTAAAAATCCACCAGTATACAACTTTTACAGAATCCGGAAAATAATATTGAAGAAAAAATTAATATAAAAAACAAAATTAATAAACAAATATATTGATGTTAAATTTCAACAATTCAAAAAATAGACAGAACAGAAGCAGAACAGCATTTTTGGAGTATATTTTCACAATCACCATCAAATATTTTTAAGTAATTATATTTAATTTATATTTTTAAAATTATGATTTTTTTAAATGTTTCACTTGATAATCGAAAAACTTTGTGTTTTCTATAAGAAAATAAATATTAGTGATTTAACTAATTTTCAATTGATTTTTTTATAAAAAAATCACTACATTCCACATTATATAAAAAATTAAAAAAAAAAAAGTTGCTTACAATTGACCCTTATTGTTTTAGTAAAGTGTAATAAAAATAAGTCTAGTAAAAATTATGTGAAAGTAGTTCTTAAAATCCGTTTTATTCTTACTGCGTATTAATTAGTAATTTTAATTCTTTTGTAAATGAGTTTATTATTACACATAATAAACATATATAGTTGATAATATTTTATTTGCTCTTTTAATTAGGCGAAGGACCTTTACAATGTACCTCCTGTCTGGAACATTTTATGTTGGAACGCGGTCTTTGTATGGAATGCTTAGGTCATCAGTATTATGATCCTCCGACACAACTTTGCAAGCCATGCCATTCTACTTGCAGAGCTTGCGATGGATCAGGACCGAATAACTGTATAGCTTGCGCTCATCCTTTACGTTTAGATAAAAGGACAAAAAAATGTGTACCTTGTTGTACGGATAAAAGTAAATCTGAAGCTTGTTGCATTTGCGACGACGAAGAAACAGGTATAACTACTTGATGTTTTGGGTTTTTTTTTTTTTTTTTTTTTTACGTGCCGTGTACAGTAGTAAAGCTAGAGGCACGGGGTTTAGATTATTATAAGCTAGCTAATAATTCGGTTTGATTCAAAAACCTAAGGCCCGGTTGATACTGTCTACATTATCCCTTAAGTAAGCATCTGAAATCGGATGGTGCGGTCTGATAATGTTTGCGGTATTGTTCGTAGACCGGACAATCTATCAACAGATGTTTGACAGTTAGCTGACAGCTACATCGATCGCACATGAGTGGTGATTTACTGTCCAGTAAATAAGCATGTGTTAATTTTGTGTAACCTATTCGTAGCCGGCATAGGATTACCTCCTCCGTTCTATTCTCCCGAAATACTGAAGACCAGCGCTCTGTAGATGGTTTTATTGCCCGCAGTTTATTTTCACTAGATAATCTCTGCCCTTGACTATTCCATATTTGTTGGAAGTGTTGCTTAAGATATTCTTTATAATCGATTGATGGTACCGGTATGCTGGAAACTGTATTAGCAACCTTCATTTTCGCGGATTCATCAGCTTTTGTGTTACCATCGATTCCAATGTGAGCTGGTATCGACAAAAATTTTATGTTCTTAGTCGTGGTATGTAACATTTCGGTTATTTCGTTAACAATTGGGTGCATACTATTGGTGTTTGACAGCGTCATTAATGCTGGCAGCGAGTCGGTGCATATCATGTAATTTATTTTTTTGTTAATTTCCGTATATTCCACTGCAGACCTGATTGCGAAAAGTCCTGTTGACAATACTGATAACATAGATGGTAATGCTTTTTGTAGGATTGATACTCCATTAACAACTACCGAACAACTTGTTCTTGTTGATGATTTAGATCCATCGGTGTATATGAATTTGTAGTCTGCGTGATTTTCCTTGATATCTTTAAATGCTTTGCTGACGTCGGAATTTTCCCTCTTTTAAGAGTGTTGAATTTACTTCTAATCGCGACTGTGCCCATGGTGGTGTAGCGTGGAGGTGTTGATGGGAAATTGTTGGGAGTTGCACGTTATACTCTTGAATAAGATTATGCAGAATGCTAAAATCAGTATCTTTTAGTGTAGCAAGAGACAGCATTTGCAAGTATTTTCTTCTTAGTTGTAATGGCAGTTCAGAAACCTCACAATAGATGCTTTGTGTCGGTGATATTTTAAAAGCTCCAGTTGCCAATTTGATCGCTATATTTTGTATGGTATTCAGAGATCTCAATAGTGTAGGATTTGCGGAAGCATAGGCCTGGACTCCGTAATCTAATTTCGAACTTATTATGGTGCGATATATCATCAATAGGCTGTGTCTACTTGCACCATACGTCGTGTGAGAAAGTTTTCTCATTAGATTTAACTTCTTTTGACAACTTTTTATCGATGAATTGTTTACTATCAAATTCGATACCTAAGTACCGAACTTCTTTTGCTGCCTTTAATTGATTATTATTCAGATTCAGGCATATTTTTTGCTCACAGTTCCTAAGGCGACAAAAATGTATAGCTGTTGTTTTTGATGTTGAGAATCGTAACCTGTTATTCTGTGACCAGTCTTGCAATTCGTTAATTGTATCTTGTAGGATTGATTCTCCTATTTCAACAAGGGAGCAATATACAAAAATCATCCGCAAATAAAAATGATCTTATTGGGTTTTTGACCTTATCTACAATATCGTTTATGGCGATGATAAATAGCGTAGGGCTAAGCACTGACCCTTGTGGACTCCGTTTAACAGCGTGTGAGGTTCGAATAGAACAGATCCTACTCTTACTTGAAAACTTCGATCCGCTGAAAAACTTGAAATAAAAGCGTAAATTCGTCCTTTGATGTTCCATGAATGTAGTGTTGTCATGATTTTGTTTTTCCATATACTATCAAAAGCCGTTTGAAAGTCAAAAAAGACTGCCAGCAGATGGTGCTTTCCATGACGATGCAAGAACACCTGTGAACCATATTTTATTGTAGATATTAAGTAAAGTATCTATAACACTCTCAGGCGCATATTTGATAAGGTCTATATGAAAATAGTCTGGACCGACAGCTTTCCGTTTTGTATAATTTATTGCTGCATGAAGTTCCTCCATGGTTATTGGTTGATTGTACTGTTCCTTATTATCGTCAACGAGATTGAAATAATTGATGTTTTCAATCGTCTGTAACTTGGAACATGAAGCTACATTATTAGCCTGTGCAGATGCAGCAAAAAAACTTTTTAATTGTGTAACTCTATTTCTTGTTTTTCGTTGTGTATGACGCCATTGTTTCTGATGCATGTTGGAATGTGGAACGGTGCTGATTTTTCAATGCTTTTGATCTTGTTCCATATCACTTTTGTTTGAAGTGTTCGGTGTTAAATCCGAAAGTTTTCCCAGGATTTTCGTTTAGCATGCTTCAGAATATATCTTGCTTTTGCACGTAGTTTTCTAAATATTAAATAATTTTCTATAGTTGATTCCGCTTTTAACTTCTTTAAGGCCTTCCGTCTACTTCTGATTGCCTCTAAACATTCTTTTGACCACCATGGTACTTTTATAGTATTTGTTTGTACTTTCGTTCTATTGGGAGGAGAACATGCTTCGGCACATGTTATTAACTTGTCTGTGAAAGATTTAACCGCATTGTCTATATTGCCCAACGTATTTATATTTAAAGTGGCGACGCATCTGGAGTTGTATTTTATCCAGTCCGTTTTTTTATATTTAGGTATTAGAGTATTCGGATGTAATTATAGAATTTAGTTTGTTTTCATGATTATTGAAAAGTGATCGCTTTCTCCCATATCGTGATGTAAGAAAAATTGCAATTTGGTTGTTAACTGAGGTGAGCATAAAACTAGGTCAATATTAGACCATGTACAGTATGAAAAATTATAATGTGTTGGCTCTGTACATAATGAGAGATTAAACCTATTTATCGCATTATGGATAACCTTGCCATTGGCATTGTATTTATTACTCGACCACATAGGACTGTGTGCGTTCAGATCGCCTACGATGATAAAAGGTTTGGGTATTTCTTGTATTAGAGGAAAAAACTGTTCCTCGGTTATATTTTTTGAAAAATATGCCGTGCATATAGTGACTGGTTGCTTAAAATAAATTTTCGCCGCTACTACTGATAGATCAGTATTTAACGCGATTGGTTCCCAATGAAATTTTGATTTAATCGCTATTAACACGCCGTCGTGAACATAATCAACAGCATTCGTATGAATTGCATCATAGGTTTGGATATTAAATTTTTGAATAGATTTCAAATGCGCTTCTTGTATGCAAATAACCGATGGATTATATTCTGATAAAATATATTTTAACTCTTCGTAATGTGTATAAATACCATTACAATTCCATGAGAGAAATTTGTCTTCCTCCATTTTGTTATAATATTCTTAAATTAGGATTGGGGCATAACCGAATCAGAATCTTCTGTTTCTGATATAGTGTCATTAGTTACGGTGGGTTCCAGTGAGTTTTTAAGTAAGCGTTTTTTCAATTTGGTCAGTCGAATTTTTATTGAGCGGTTGTCTGTTACTAATTTACGATTTTCATCTATCATTCGAATGACGCCTTCTATGTCGCTCGTAAATTCAGTCACCCTGCTGTATGGATTCCGTTTACCACAACATTTTTGAATGCTAGTGGATATTCTTTGTTGGAAAATTTGTTTGTAATATTTTCTTCGACCGATTTTAGAAGGTGTTGTGTTGATATATTCTGTTGATCTCCATTTTTAGCTTTCTTTTTAGGCGGTTGGGGCACTTTGTATGAACTATTATTATTTTGTATAATGGGTATATTTGCTTTATCCTCAGGTAATGTTGAAGTTACTGACAAGAGGATGACCCTCTTTTTTTATTAGTCGAGTCGTTAGCCGTTACTAATTCCTCCAGGGCCGTATTTTTCCCAACCGAATTTGACACATTCTCAAAATCTTTTTCTTGTGAAATAAGGGGGTTGTAAAAATAGCTTGTTCCACTCATCCTCGTACGTTGTTTCCATTTCCTGTGCTAGCTCACATTCCAAAGAGATGTGTCCTTGCTTTTTGCAAATGTAGCATTTGATTTTGTCGTTTGTAATAAATATATAGAAACTTTCGTTGTCATAATTAATTAGTAATGATTCTAGGTATGTGGATATTCTTGTCATCGTGGATATAAATTAGTCTTCTGAAATTCATCATGTGTGAGTATTCTTCATCTTCATTAAATCGCAGCCTCAGGGTTGTTAACGAGAAAGTCGATCGGATGTTAACAGTTAAAGCGTTAATAATTACTGTATCCGGTATACACGAATGTATGTTTGAAAGAATTAACTTTTTTGACGGTTTCGCATATTTTTCAGCCTGGATAAATTGATCTTTTATTGTAATACCTTTGTGAGCGTTGATCAAATTATTTAAAGTTTCCGTCGAGTCCAAGTAGATACATATAATACGGTTTTTCGATATCCGAGAGGCGGATAGTATTTTTTTCGGGCCTATTTTATTTCCTACTGCGATAATGTATTCCTGAATTTTTGTATTTTCCAGTGTGTTGATGAACGTTAAGGCCTGTTCTTTTTTCGGTGGCATTTTTGTGACAGTCGAATATAGCCGCGTTGTCGATGATTTATCAGTCTGTTCTCAGTACTGATAGACGGTGATGATGAGCCGTTGGAATTCACTAACGGCCGAGCTGTTTGTTTTTGTACGATATATAATAATCGGTTACGATGAGTCCGTGCTCGAACCACTAGGCTATTCAAATAAGCCTACGTTATTAAATATATCTTTTTTTTTTTCTTTTTTTTTTTTTTGTAGAATGTGGAATCTAGTGATTTTTATTAAATTAATAACAAAAAAGAAGTTAACATCACTAAAGAACACTTTCTCGTTACCGAAATATTACGACATAATTATCGAGTACTGTAAACAAAATTACGTAGAATTATCGTACGTATATAATAATTTACAATGATTTTTTACTTATTCAAAAAATGTTTTATTGGACGCGCTAAAAACAAGATGTAACACTCGAATTTTATTGTATTATTTGATACATTGCCGTTTAGGCGAATGTCATACGTCATCACTGGCGGGAAAAAGACGAATTATATCGTATAAAGACATGATAGCGGTAAACGATAAAAATTATTCCTCGGCATTATTCGGTAGCGCTGCTGGTATAGTCACCCTCAGTTGCATCGGTGCCATCATACTTTCTTTCGTTACATTCTTAATCTTACAAGTGAGTACTATTAATTCTGTAGTTTTAATAAGCGTTCATTACTGACAATTAAATTTTTAAAAGTTCACACACGTCAACTCGACATTTTTTTCTAGTAACGTTAATTTGATTCATTAAAATTTATCACACTTCTTGATTTACCTATTTATATACATTTGTTGAAGTTTCCAAAAAACATGATACCTACGACTATAGAAATAAATTCAAAAAATGTTAACAAAGCAAAGTTAATCACTATAAAAGTTATTTTATTAATGCAAAGCTTTTCGACATTAACGTCATTTTCAAGCATATACAAAAAAAAATACATATAAATTAACAGCGATATTAATATAATAAAAACATATATATATATATATATATATATATATATATATATATATATATATATATATATAGAGAGAGAGAGAGAGAGAGAGAGAGATTTACATTATCCAGATGTAACTTAATTTACTAAAAAAAAAAATTTATATTCATAATAACATTTACTTATAAAACCGATTTTAAAATTAATTCTTCATTAAAATTGATCATATTATTTATTAAATTATTAATACTTCTACGTTTTATAATCTGCAATTTTACTAATAATTTTTTTTTAAAATTTATATTCTATGTGTATATCATCTGTAACGTTTTCCATATTACGTTTTTCTTCTCTACCGTGTTTTTTCATAAAGTGATTAGTCATCATTTTCATATGAATTAAAGTATGCTCTTAGTCTATTATTTATTTGTCGCTCTGTTTCACCTATATAAAACTTATTACATTTTGTGCAGTTTTATTCTGTATTCAGATTTTTGTAATACCTTATTCTTTTCTATTTTATTGTTACAAATTGATTTAAATAATGTTTTATTATTATTTATCGCTATCGTGATATTGTACCTTTTGAAGATTTTAAAGAATTTATAACCGTGTTTTCCTATATATATATATATATATATATTTAATTGATCCTAAATAATTATCTTTTTCTTTTTTATTTTGTCGTGGATTGTTATTTTTCGGTTTGTTCCATAATTGATCTACTATATTCGGGTTGTATTTATTTGCTAAATAATATTCTTTTCTTCATTAAGTTTGTTACAACTTAAAATAATTTCGGTTCTATTATAATAATTTCTTAATCCAGCTACGTTATGTGATTTTGAATGAACGACTCGTTTGAAATTATTAGATCTGTTGTTGTTTGTTTTCAGTCTATATCGATATATAATATATTATTGTTTAAATCGATATTTAAATCTTAAGAAATTTATATTTTTATTACCTATTTCTACTGTAAATTGAATGTTTCGATTACAGTTGCGTAATTCTATTACAAATTTATTTAATTCGCGACTTTTAAACTTGTTATTCCAAATAATTAATATATCATCTACATAAGATCTTAACCAAAATTTTATATTGTTTTTAAATATATTATGCTCTTGAGATATAACGTTTTCTAGTTTATTCGTATATATTTCTGCTAAAGTGGGCGATAAAGGGGGAATTTAATCATTAACTCGTCTTCTGGTTTGTAGTATTTATCGTTAAATTTAAAATAGTTTTGATTTAATACGATTTTTAATAATTTTATAGTGATTTTGAAACTTACTGTTATACATTTTATTATATTCTATATATCTTATTACTCATCCGTTCGTATATTATTATACATGATAACTATATCTAGCGATATATATCATTATTATTAAGTTTTATTTCTTTCAACTTATTAATTAATTCTATATTATTTTTAACATTAAATTCTGTTTCAAATTCATAATTAGTCTGTAAATATTTTTTAATTATATTAGAAACTTTATAAAATGCAGCATTTATACAATTAACTAATGGCCTAATTGGATTTTTTGGCATCGAACGTAAAACGAGCGTGAAAAACAGTCAACAGCGAAATTTTATATCCTGTCACAAAACATACGAAAAAAAAATGTATATATTCTTTATAAAACATATATAACGATGTAATGATAGGAAACCGTAACGAAATGCGACTCGATAATATGGAAATAACCGTAAATGCAGAGACATAGGCGAGAATCTTGGAAAACGAACAAGATAAATCCGATTGAGATAGAACTAAATAGATCGTATATGATGAGAAGAAATCGAGTACTTAAATACATTATCGTCCAAGTATACCGAGATAAATTAAATAAATAAAAAAAACTTTAATAAAAAAAAAAAGATGAAACTTTATAGTGTTAAAATAACTGTAGTAGTGTTAAATAGGGAAAAATAAAAACCGTCGATTTAATTAAAGCGGACGAAGGACTATAGTAGTAATAAAGAAAAATGATTATTTAGAAAAAAATGCAAACATTTATCGATAATAATAAATTTAAACAAATTAAGAATCTAACAGATTTAATATCGGAAAATAAATAAAAACGGAAGTAGTAAAGAAGAAAATAATACAACGAACGATAATCAATTATTTCAAGAACTTCAATTGCGTACTAACGAATCCGAAAGCGCCTTTTCTTTCACATTTAATTAAAGTACACAAGATTAACGATGCAATTAGTTCATTAGTTAATTGTATAAATGCTGCATTTCGTAAAGTTTCTAACAATTAAAAACATATTTACAAACTAATTATGAATTTGAAACAGAATTTAATGTGAAAAATAATATAGAATTAATTGATAAGTTGAAAGAAATGAAACTTAATAATAATGGTATACATCGCTGGATACAGTTAACATGTATAATAATATACCAACAGATGAAGAAATAAGATATATAGAATATAATTAATAGTAAGTTTCAAAATAACTTTATAAAATTATTAAAAATCATATTAAATCAAAACTATTTTAAATTTGACGATAAATACTACAAACCAGAAGACGAGTTAATGATGAAATCCCCCCTTTATCACCCACTTTAGCAGAAATATATATGAATAAACTAGAAAACGTTATATCTCAAGAGCATAATATATTTAGAAACAATATAAAATGTTGGTTAAGATGATATATTAATTATTTGGAATAACAAGTTGGAAACTAATAATTGTTTTAACGGGAGTTTAGAGATTGATGGTAATATAGAAATTGGTCTGTATGATCTGACCTCTTCAGCTTTTTTTCTGTTTTTTTTTTTTTTTTTTAACATTATAATATGTGCCACTTCAAAGCAGTTTGGTATGTACTCAAATCTTAAACATGCATTAAATATGTATGTAAGCAGTAGTACTGCTCTTCGCAGCTTTTTTTGATTTATGTTGCGATCAGTTTCATTTGCTATCTCCATTGGAGTAAACGGCTTAATTGATTGATTAATTTGATAAGTTGTTAAAAGGTTAATATCAGATTGTATTTCATGAGTCTGGAACACCTGTGATAATTGGCGTGCAAACAATTCAGCTTTTTCAATATCCTGCCTTGCCCAATTGCCAGTTTCGTTTCGAATGTAACAAATTCTGCAAATGGTCGTTTAATCTTACGTGTAGCTTTCCACAATGAGTAATCCTTGTCTGAATATAATATGTACATATTCAAGTCGTATACATGCGTTAAATATGTATGTAAATTGTATCTTAGTAATAGCCTAAAAGGCTGTATAAGAAAAAAAAGAATATAAATTTAAAAAAAAAAAAGTAAATTATTAGTTAATTTACAGATTATAAAATGTGGAAGTAGTAATAATTTAATAAATAATATGATTAATTTTGATGAAGAATTAATTTTAAAAACGGTTTTATAAGTAAATGTTACTGTGAATATAAATTTTGTTTAATAAATTATTTTACATCTGGATAATGTAAATCTATATATATATATATATATATATATATATATATATATATATATATATATATATATATATATATAATTTGTACTGCAAAATTTACAATATGTTGATGATTGTGTTATACTGGGTGGAACTTCTCAGAATTACAGCGCGCGTTAAACTGTCTGCATGATACATATCCGGATTATGGATTAAGTATAAACACAAACAAAACAGAAATAATGATATTGAATGGCACGGAAGAAAATTTTCATATAAACGGGTCGAAGTTAAAAATTGTCAAAAGCTTCAAATACCTCGGAAATATAATTAGCGTTAATAATGAACTAGATGAGGAGATCACATATAGAATAAAAAAATGTAATGATCGCCTACAGTAAGCTGGCACAACGTATATTTAGAAATAAAAATTTACATATTAATACGAAACTAAATGTTTATAGAGCATTACCAACTTTGTTGTATAGTTGTGAGACATGACCAATCAGAAGCAATCAAATTTAAAAACTTGAAATTTGTCAGATGAGATTGCTCAGACAAATCTTAAGAATAACATGGAAAAATAAGATCTCAAATGAAATAGTTTTGAAAATGACAAATTGTAATAAAATAGTACAATATTTAATCAGAGCTCGGCTAAGATGGGTTGGTCATGTTATCAGAATGGTTAAACAATCGCATATGGACACAGTGGTGAACGATATTGTGGAAGACCAAAATTAAGATTTAAAGATGTACTATCAAATTCAATCAAAAAGAACTGTATTATTCCAAAGAAAAATAAGACTTGGGAAGAATGGGCGTTAAATAGAACTAAATGGAGAAAATTCATCGATGGCACAGCAAGATTAGCAGGTGTTCACATCGCCAAAAATCGCACAAAAGGAGGAAGAAGGAACATAGCAGATCCGTATGAATGCGCACACTGCAGTTATAAATCTAATTATAAAATTGGATTAATATCACACATAAGATTCAGACATTGAATTATTTAACAGAAACAGATACCATTAGAAAAGGCACTCATACTCGGTAACGAGTGAGTTAGAAAAGATATATATATATTTCTTCTTCATTTTCTTAATCCGTAGATCGGTGAAAATAACCTTTATGACTCACGATCCTAGTGACTAAACTGAACTTTGAGCTAAAATTGTCTTCGTTCTGCCCTTCTTTTTAGGTTTGCGTAACTTGTTGTTCTCGTGTCATTTATTAATTGATCAATATAGCTATTCTATAGCCTTCCTCTATATCGTTTTCCTTCAATTAGTTGTACGAAACTTGGATAAGTGACCTATCCATTTAAACCTTCTTCTTTTTAACTGTTGAATTAAACTTCTCGATTCGTGTATGTTTTTGGAAACGTTATCATTCTTTATATATATATATATATATATATATATATATATATATATATATATATATATATATATATATATTCTTCTTAATCGGTTACCCCAAGGGGGCATCGTGATTATACAGTAACTGTGTCATTTTGCGTCATGCTTTCTGTTGTGTGCCTGTCGCACGAACTGATGTAATATTAATCCGCGCCAGTTTCTTATTACACACACACACACACACACACACACACATATATATATATATATATATATTAATTTATATGTAAATTTTTTGTATATGCTTGAAAATGACGTTAATATCGAAAAGCTTTACATTAATAAAATAACTTTTATAGTAATTAACTTTGTTTTTGTTTTGTTAATTGGTAAAATCGCTACTTTGCAATACATAAACATAAAAAAATGTTAGTTATCATATTGAACAATATGATCATTACTCGAGTCTTTACGACGTTTATTTTCAGTGGACAATGAACGAATATTTTATTAGAAAAAGTTATACACAACTTAAGGGTAGGTAGTTAATTGTGTACCGGATAAGTAAACAAAATTATCATAAACTGAAAGTTAATTACGAAATATATATATGCTGCCCTATCCACTTCTTCATTCCCCAAAATCCCCTTATGACCTGGAATCCACAAGAGGGATACTGGATCTGTATCTTGTGATAATTTGTAAAGAAGAGATTGTATGCAGTTAATTAGAGGGTTATTTGATTTTGGGAGGGTCAATACAACGGCAAGAGAGTCTGTAACGATTAAAGTTTTGTTGTCACTGGGATTTAGGAGCAAATGCTGGAGAAAGAAAAATATACCGTATAATTCTGCGTCATATATAGAGCAAGAATCATGCAGTCGTATTGGATAGCATAAATTGTTAACGGAGAATGATAGAATGGGATAGGGATTTGGCGCCGTCAGTAAATCATAACAATGCTGGTAAGTAGCTATTTATTAAGTTATTTGCTTTCATAATGAGTTCACGCTCGTCCATATTCTTATATTGGTATGTATATTCTCTTTCCAGGGATTTTTTTTTTGGATAGTTTGAGTTAATCATATTATGTTGAATTCATTTAGAGTGGCTGTAAGGCGAGGGATAGGACCAAATGGGAATTTGGGAGAATAGTCACGCATAGAGATGGAACGGAGTATTAGTTTAAATGTTAGATATTCTCTATGATCGTGTAGTATGGGAGTATCCTTGGTAAGGAACACATTCTCACAGCTGGTGATGTCCGGTGAGCGCCAAGAATTAACCGGAGAGCAGAATGGTGTACGGGATCTAGCCATTGTGGTAGCTTTTGGGATGCTATGAAGTAAACTTCACACCCATAGTTTAGTCTACTAAAAATGATGAATTTGTAAAAATTTATTAGTATTTTAATATATAATAAGTTGTAGGATATTGTTTAATATATATTGACTCCGCATTGCGGGGAGTATCAGATATTAAGCTGATAACATACACTTTGATTTTTATTTATTGTGGTATCCGGTGACGCAATTAACTACTTATTAATAGCATAAGTTATAACTTTTAAATCTTGGCCGATATTTGGCGAAATAAATATTTGCTTTATCTTACTAGCTACGTGTTTAGCAAACGTCAATCTTCTGTTTAAAGTTACACTTAGATATAACATACCTGATCACTGTAATCTATTTCAGCATCTTGAACAAGTAAACTATCTGGTAACGTTGGTCTTCTACGGGTGAAAAATATCGCCTCACTTTTCGTCGGATTTATATATTAATTCGCCGTTTATTGTAATAATTAATGATGCGCTTCATTCCAAGTTCAATTTATTGCGAATAGTGTTGCAAATGCAACATACTGTAGCATCATCTGCAAAAAGTACGGAATATTTAGACAAAACAGAAAAAAAACGTGTAAATACAATGAAAATAAAAATGGACCAAGTACCCTATCTTGCGGTGTACTCGCTAAACGCATTATAAAAACGTAAAAAGATCTATCGGAATATGATGGAAATTTACAATCGATCATTTTATCAGTGAAAATGTTCTTCAAACGGTTTATACTGAGTAGCAAAAAATTTTCTTTTTAATTTGTTTATAACGTGACTTGTCTCTCTCTGATTAGAAGAAAGAAAAAAAAAAGAGAACACCGTCGACATATGATGTTCAATGACATTATTATTTCAAACGATATTATTTAATATGCTCGAATTGTTTTCGTTTATATAAATGTAATTAAAGTTGGTATTTATTTATATTAATAAAGAGAGAGAAAAAATATCGTACTTATTATAAATAAACTGTCGTTCGAATGCCTTTTACATTTATCAAATAGTATTGTATGTTAAATACAGACAAAAAGCAGAAACATCCACGAGGGCTACATTAAGTTACCGATAAAACGCAACAGTCCTCCTAGCCTAGTGAATAAAATTACGCACGTTTACGATGAACAAGCGGAAACTGTACAAAAAAACCCGTCTACGAAGCAATTATTGGTAATTAATGCGTAATTTATCGATTATTTTTCCCTCTTAATAATTCGAATTTAATTCCATCTACATCGATACGATTTACGTAAGCTGTTATATATGTGTATGTACGTATCGCATTTGTTTACACACACACACATACATATATATATATATATATATATATAAAGCGTAAGATATAAATTTAAAAGTTCCGATTTATTTCGATTTTATTTCTTGTTTTGTCTATTTCGAACGTTGATTATTTTAAATTTATTCTTTCCTCATTCGGTCTTTCCATTGCGTATATATTTATTACTACTCGTTTTGTTTCATTCCATCGATCAATTTAATATACTTAATTATGTTTTCTTTAAGAAGCATGCTAGTGACATTGTCTACTGTAGTCGACTGTGTATTTCTATGACATAATTTATTATTAGTAATAGTATTTTTTTTATTAACGTTAGAACTATTTTTTAGCTTATACAAAAATTTACGTTACTTTGTAATTTGTAATTATGTATTACACTCTGAATGAGAGTTGAATGTTATTTTATCATGTATGTCCTGTCAAGGCTTATATATATATATATATATATATATATTTCATTGTAGTAGCTGATTTACCATTGTAAAATGTATTCTGTTGTATCCTCAGTATTAACAATCCCGTTATTATATATTTCATATAATAATAATAATGCGTTTAAAACCTAATTTGTATAACAATTATTAACATTTTTTCGTAATGGATTTTATATTAAATTATGGATGCATCGCAAAAAGTATGTTAGTCGCAAGTCGTATTTTTATTAGTAAAAGTTTTCGCGAAATAATTTTTATATCGCGTGTAAACAATTTTTTTTTTTTTAATTATTAGTAACTAATAATAATAATATGTAAAAAATGTTAATTTTTCATAAATGCAAACAACGCAATTTTTTTCGACCTAACTGAAGAAAAACCCAATATCGTTCCATTTTTGTAAAACAGATAAACTTGTATTATTATTATTTAAAATCCGAACATTTCATCTAGAAAAGTAGTTACTTTACATCTTTGTGTCGTTGACCGTTAGTATAAAATTAATTTAGTTGCCTATTTTTCATGATAGTACATATATACCTTGTTTAACGATTAATTATATTAATCAGCTCATTCATATTGATATAAATCAAAACGTTGTTAACTGTCGTTTGTTTATAATTTAATATTAAAAAAAAAATACGCGAAAAAATAATTTCTTCGCATCTGAAAATTGAAACCACATTCAAATAAATGCTAATTTAAATCTGTCCAAAAAGTTACCGGATTACTCTCATGGGGGGGGGGTTTAAAAATGAATTACTTCCAAATAGTCTCCCCTCAACTGGACACACCGGTGCCAACCCCTTTCCCATCCCTCGAATTCGCAATAATCCTCGTAAGGTAAGCGTTTCAATTCCTACGTTGTGGCCGATTTTACTTCTATTAAGGTGTGTTTTTAGTTTAGTACTCTATAAGAAGACTGGGGAAGCGTTGGAATGGGAAATTTGGTCAAAAACTGCCTCACGGCGAAGGACACATGCGCATTCTCGCGATGAAGTATCCAATTCTGGCCTTATGAGATAAAACACGAGCCCAAAACTGAAATCTAGAATTCCTCATTCACTTCTAGATGATGGACGCCCTTCTTTAAACCGCTTAACCCACTCAAATGTACCTTGATATATGCTGTCATGCTGATACATTTGTACAAGTTTTTGATGAATTTCCGTCGCATTATCGCCTTAATTTCGGGAGAAATTTTATGACGTTATTTGGATTTCTTATTGCACATTTCTACGACGTGTCGAACAAATCGCACTTCTTTTTATAAATCACAAAGCAACAATGAAGCTTTTGGCTCACATTGTATACGTTAATTTGGCGAGAATCATCTATCGATACAATACGGAAGCTTTTTGGACAGACATGTGTTATTCGTTATTTTAAAATGGAAAAGGTTGTCGATTACGGATTTTAAGTACGTACGAATGTAACTTAAAGCTTACTATTAAAACGATGAAAATCGAGCAAAAATGAAAATTATAAAAATATTAAATCGAAATAATTTAAACGCGCAAAATTGCCATCATCAGATAAACATTCGCGCCGTAAGAAATGCGGAAATTTATAAATTTTAATACATTCATCGGGGTCCGTTTCAGTTTATTATTATAGTTATTTGCGTAGAGATATATAATTAATTATTTATTATAGATTTTTTGTTATTTATATCCTGTATACTTAAATTTTACCATTTTTCTCCCCAATACTAACGCCGACTCAAATACATTCCTGAATAGCGTGCGACGGGTTTTATTTGCATTTATTGTCTTCCTTTCCGTATGTTCTTCATATATATGTGTATATATACATATTAATTTTAAAACGAAAAAAGATTTTGTCGACTATATGTTATTAGTACTAAGTATTAAAATAACGTAATTTGTAAATTATGCTACGTTTCATCTTTATTTTTTTTTTTTAAAATAACGTAATATTTAAAATTTCTTACTACGCTCATCTTTTTATATTGTAGAGCCGGGCGCTTTTAAATTTTCAAACTTAACGTTCTAAATTCTTCGATTTTTCTATACTTTCATACAAACATAATTACGTGTAAAGAGAATACTCGTGTAATATCTATAATTCGAACAAATACTCCTTTTTTTTCATTCCTGTTAGTTGTTTTTTATACTATATATATACATATATATATATATATACAAAGATTATTTAAAACTGCCTAAACTAAATATTTTCGTTTAAATATATGTTTTTCTTATATAGCTTAAATTACTTCCTTATATTAGATTAAGTGAAATTATTAAATATCAAAATGAACGATTCAAGTTATATTTTGAACAGTATTTTTTCCCCTTTAAATTAATTACGCGTAATAGTAGCTTTATCGATAAATTAATGTACTGCTGTTTTTCTTTATTGTGAAATACATTCTTTATAAGATTTACTCGAATAATTACACAGATAGTCTAGTTGTTGCCTCTAAAAATTTACTTAACCGACCTAGTAATATTATTATATTCTTCGAATTATTTCCTGTTTTGATTATTCATCGAATTAACTCGAACTTATTGTTAAAAAAAAAAGATTCTAAACACATTAACGCTAAATGAATTCAAATGAATTAAACCGGCCGTTTTTAAACGATATAGATTAACAATGCGTTAAAAAGTCGAATTTTAAACTCCAAAACTATGTTACGAAAAGAGCATATAGCAAGCAAACCAACACAGTTTACGTTCCTTATATTTAATGCACCACAAAGCACTTTGTCTCGGAACTTTCTCTACAACGCCAGTTATCTAACTGTACTACGAAACGAATGAATTACAGATCTATATCGCCACATTTCACCTTAAAATTTTACACACACACTTAGTTTTAAGCAACTACAATTATAAATAGCTATGCGAATATAAATCTTTCATACCAACAAGCGCTACTTGCTATTCAACTTTCTCTGATCTCCCACCAATTACACCTATAAATCCATTCCTGTTATCTCCTTAGAAGGTAAACCTTGTCATTTCTAATACTTTTTTTTTTTTTTTTTTTGACCACATTTTCACCCTTTGGCCAGTTTAAGTGGATTGTTCAGGCTATAAACTTATATTATTAGCCTAAATAAAATTATATAATATACGTACATCCAAGGAGGTCTTCAAGTTGTATTGATAGCTTATTCCTTATCGATAAAAGTTCAGACATAAAGCTGTCTCTATTTTTAGAATTTGGGCAGGACCAGATCTGATGTTCGACGCTATCTTCGATATTACATATCTCACAAACTCCCATTCTGATGATTACCAATTTGGCAACATGACTAAGTATAGGACCACTCATTAGTCTAACACAGAGATAAAATCTTTATGGAGGGGATCCCCACGTTTAAACCAGGGCTCTTTTGGAATTATCTTTTGAATAGTGCCATTTTTTTACCTCTTAACAAACTTTGAAATTCGAAATATGATTGAAAAGAATGATACATTTCCTTAAGCTCCGGTATTAACTGTCCCTCATTATAGTTTAACGTGTTTTCACATCCGCTATTTCATTTCCACGGACGCCACAATGGGCAGGAACACACTTAAACTTTATCTTAGTCCCGCGTTTGTAAAGTTGCCAAACCCACTGTCGTATTGATAGCTCTAATATATTCATTGAAAATTCCGGAAGTCTAGATAGTTGTAAAAGAACACTCATGGAGTCCGTGGAGTATTAGGATATTTTTTTTTATATAACCTAATAAAAGAAACGGCCCATACATTTCCATAAAAAATGGTGAGCTTGCATATGGTATGCGGAACAACTTAGAGGTGTTTCTACTGTGGTAAAAAAAAATAAGCGGCTGTATATCTTTTAGAATGTTCAATAGTCATCGGTGTAAATAATTTCATAAGCGTTATACTCCTTCTCCAATGCTGACTCGACAATGGAATTGTTAACGCCATGTGGGATACTCTTCGATGTATTGAAAAAGCTAGTATCTACCTCTAGTATTTGGAAGAAAATCTTATAGAAGGGATCTAATGATTTCGTGCAGTTTGTTACGACTATGAATGAGTGAAGGTAAATTTTTACCAAGCCAATATTTATTATTGCGAGCTTTGTACATACGAGTAAATTGTTTGTTGATTATGTGAGGGTAACGCGCTGCCTGACTAAGGTAAAATTTATCGGATTGTCTTTTTGATTTGAAGGTATTTGTAAGTTACTGCCCGAATGTTCTCTTCTAGCCTTTACATGAACTATCGTAGGAGAGGGAGGACTAGAGTCAACAACGATGTGCTCTTTTATTAAAGTTGGATCCAGCCAAATGTTCCACAGCAAAAGTGTTATGTTTTTCCGACTTAATGGCTCGATATCCTTGTTTTTAAATGGGGGGGATTCTGAAATTTAGAAATATTATGGACAGACTTGGTAAAGGAGCCGAGTTCTGGAAAGGAGTCGGTATTAGATAATCGTTGAAACCTATTCAAGTTAGATCTAGAAAACGTTTGCGAGTTACACTGATGCGTATCGTTATCGATATGTTGAACTCGGTAAGCATAAGAATAAGTGTTATTCACTGTAGGGATTTCAAAAGCCACCTCAGCGTAACTCAAGTTTTTATATGCCATAAGAACTTTGATATCTTCTTTTCTTTTTAGGTCTGGACAGGACTTAGATAAAGGAGAGCGATCACCCTTACAATTGATACAAAAGAGATCTTACACTATACTGCTCTGAAAATCAAAACCTATCAATATCGGTAAATGCCCCTTTCGAAATACAGCATCTTTCCAATAAACTATACAGATGAATAAAAAAATGAAGATCGCTGTGGCTGTACTATCGTGTATAATGATGATATAGTCCATTTCCCACTTACGCCGTACTATAGTTTCCTATCGTGCGAACTCTTGGCATTTGTGTGGGCTAATTGCATCTTCTAAACATGATAAGGAAATTGTCATTGTCGCAGACTCGTTGTATTCGATCAAACAGCTGAAAGAAAATTCCAGATGCATGTATCCATTGACTGTGAAAATTAACTCCACAATCAGCAAGTAAAGTCTGTAGACCCATACTTCGGATTCCTGGACATAGAGGATATGGAAGGAATGAAGCCGCCTTCATGTCTCCTGCAGAATTACTCATGTTCCGATATGCGTCGCTGCGTGTTCCATAAATTCAAAGAACAAGCAACAGTCAGATTTTCCGGTTTACCTCAACAAAGTGGGCATATTCAACGTGTTCATCGCACAAGACAGGATGAAGTGATTTGTTCCGTGCCCACACAGGTCACACTCGTTTGACTCATTCTTATATCCTATCCAACACCAATCCCCCTACTTGCTCAATCTGTAATGTTGAAATCGCTATAGCTCATATATTACAACACTGTTCATTATATAATTCCATTCACTCTTCATTACAGTTTCCTAACACTTAATGAAATACTTTTACCTAAAAATGAGAATACATAACTTATCTCGTTCGCACTAAATTATCTTCACACCTATAATAATGGAATAATAGACTCCGTGCTTTTAATCTTTGTAGCAGTACATGACATGGAAGAAAAAACAAACGTATCGTTGAATACGGAGAAGGCGATGATACATTGCAAGCCTAATTTCTAACAAGTTTGTAAACTTACCGAATTAATTGCCGACCTATTTAAGAGCGAGATTTATTTTTTGTTAACTTGTATCATTGGATACCCCTCCCACACGTGATTGTAATTTACGATATAATTTATTAGCTTCGCTAGTTATAAATTAGCGAATATAAGAAAGAAAAAGTTGCGTATTAACGGTACTAATCGATAGAATTTAGTAATCAATAACTTACCTATATGCGGATTTCAAGATACAGATTAATATTTATTTCTTCAAGTCTGTTATTGGTTCGGTAGATTTATAGACTATATGCTTCATTTTCCGTCATTTCATTACACAAAGTGACCGCTGTTAAAAATATTCAAATTTACTTAATAATGTATTATTTATACGAATGCAAAATAAATACAACTTTTAAATAATTACCGATCATTCAAGAAACAAATACGATTAATATAATAAAACGGAACTGATGCCAATGACTGGTCGAAAGATGGATGCAACAATGTATGATGTTCTACGTCTGCTCCTTTAGTGTTCATGATTCGATTTAGCAGTTATACGACGTTTTCACTACGCTTCAGACATTATAAAGTTATATAAATCATATCATGTACGATAATTAAATATTTTCGCCTGCTTGATATTTTTAAACGTTTATAATTCTTATGTACAGATAAAGCTGATCAGCACGATAGAACTCAGTTGGAAGTTCACATGTAAGTAATAAGAATATATTTATAATTTTAAATATGCATTATGTCAGTGGCAAAGCGTGGTTCATTACAATTTGTTTCCGGTAGACCTTTCCCTTGTATATATATATATGTGTGTGTGTGTGTGTACAAAATTAACGCGGGCCGAGAAATCACTATGATAATAGACGATTTCAACACCAAAATTGGTGAAACTATTCATGATAATGAATTACATCATATTGTAGGAAATCGAAATCAGATAAATTATATACTGATTAACACAAGGTGGAGAACATCAATTAAAGACGTGAAAACATACCCGAGTAAAGATTGTGGTAGCGACCATCAACTACTAGCTGCCGAAGTAAAAATAAAACAGAAAATGTCAAACAAAAACATTGTGTCCAAACAGATGGTACGTAGGCCTCATAAAGGATATCATCAAGAAGTAAGCAAACGAATAGCGGATATGGCGAAATGGATAAACCACACAGCAGACGTTCAATCCATATGGAGCACAACAAAAAACATTCTAGAACAAATGGCGAAAATCTTTAATGAATCCTGTGACAAGAAGAAAATATGGATCACTAATGAAACGTGGGGCGTAATACACGAAAGGAAGCAAATTAAGAGGAAAGGTTTGGATGGTGATGAATCAGTTGGCAATGACCTAAGTAAACAGATTAAACAAAAATGCAGAAATGACAAAAACAAGTTCCTAAATAACATTTGTGAAAATATTGAACGGAATAAAAACAAAAATGAAACAAAAGATATGTTTCGCAAGATAAAACAAATAACGAGACCCCCCCCAGCATATGCCAATTAAAAATGGAAATGGGGAAATGTTCGAAAGGAAAGTAAGATCCAGATGGCGAAACTGTTGCGAAGAACTCATGCATGAGGAATGTGAGGAAAACTAAAGAGGTACTAAGTTCGACAGCTGATAAGGAACCATAAATACTAGAGGAAGAGGTTCACCTAACTATACATAAGCCTAAGAAATACAAGGCGGCTGGAGAGGATCAAATAGTCATGGAGATGTTCATGAATTTTAGGCGATAACATGACCAAAATTCTACACTCACTGTGCCAGGAAATTTGGGATACGTCCATGTGGCCGAATGATTGGACACAATCCATTTATGTACCAATTTATAAAAAAAGCGCGTTATTTATGCCATAACTATAGAATCATAGCATTGCTACCACCCACAAGCAACGTTATGCTCCACATTATACACGAATGGTTGAAACCGTATTTATTACCACAGCTATCGCCAGAAAAAGCGGGTTTCATTCCAGCGAGAGGAACGCAGGAGCAAATCCTAAACATAAAGCAAATTAAAAAATGCAGGGAGTTTAATGTTAATGCATACTTCTGCTTTATAGACTATGCGAAAGCATTTGACTCAGTACGATGGCAAAGACTATGGCAGATACTAAGTGAATTTGGAATCCCACGTCACTTAATTGATTTAATAAAATCCTTGTACGTATCTAACAGCGGCACAGTAAAAATTAATTACAGCCTGACAGATGAATTTAAGCCAGAAAAAGGAGTCCGTCAAGGATGCATATTAAGTCATCTTTTTCAACATATACAGTGAATGGATACTAAGAAAAGTAATGGACGGATGTGACGATGACGTTAAAGTCGCTGAAAATATAATTAATAACCTGCAATATGGCGATGATATTGTAATAATCGCTTCGTCGAAAGAAAAATTGCTCCATTTATTTCAAAGGCTGGATAGTATAAGCAAAGAAGCAGACTTATTAATCAATAAAGATAAAACTAAAGTAATGATCGTCGATGATAAAAACAAAACAGATAATCCACAAAGCTTAGGCGACCTCCGAGTAGTTGATAAATTTGTTTACTTGGGGTCACTTATCACAAATAATGGTGGCTCAACAGATGAAATTAAACGGCAATTAATAACAGCGAAGGTTGCACTAACTCAATTAAGAATGATTTGGAAAAGCCATGACATAACGATGACCACCAAAATGCGCCTGATGAAAACGTTAGTGTTCTCTATATTCTTATATGCATCTGAATGCTGGACACTGAAAGAGACAGACGTTCGAAGAATCGATGCTTTCTAAATGTATTGAAAGTATCGTGGACAGCGAGGAGGACAAATGTGTCATTATTGAAAGAAGTTAACCCGGATGCTCGATTACGAGACATCGTTAAAAAACGCATATCTACTTTCTTTGGCCATATGCGACGGAACAATCTAGAAAAACTTATAATATTAGGTATAGTTGAAGGTCGCAGGCGAAGAGGATGGCCACCAACGCGATATGTGGACAATGTCAAAATAATAACTGGCGCCAGTTCATTACAGCAAATGGTCAGGTGCACCCAGGACAGGGATAGATGACGATCAATTACACAGAACAATTAAAGTGAATCACGATGCTCGGACCGAGCCCAACGACTATGGTGATGATATACTCATAATAGATAATGCTCAGTGCATATTATATATATATATATGAAAAAATATATACATATATAAATAACATTACCTATGCTAAAAGCATTGTAGAAACGGATGGCCAAAAATCACTCCCAAAATTTTAAAAAATTGAAAACGGAATTTTAAGTTCGCGATTTCTCGCTACAAGTTAATTTAGATAAAATGTCCATTATTACATTAATGATAGATCTCGACATTTACTTTCGTCTAACGTAAACTCGAACCCTCTATCTACCATAACGACCCTTAAAAACAGCCCAAAACCGTTTAACCCTCATTTTCTTGATGGGAATTTTGTTTAAAAATACGACTGTAACGTCATTAGACGCATATTTCAATAACGCTTAACTTTCGCATAAACAAATTTTCGCGATTTTTAATCGTTCGCTTTATCCCGAAAAAAAATAGAATTTGAAAAAAAAAAACGCGTTTGGGTTCGGTTTGAAATTTTTCGCTTTATACAATATATTTTATATTTAATATAGTTACACCTATATTAGAAGACAGGACCGTTTGAAAGTTCATACAGCCTTGGCAACTCTCGAGCAAAATTGTTGATTGCCCCTACTTGCCACCTCTATTATTCGGCGCGTATTCATTGGATCCGAAAATAGTCAAGATACACTTTAGATAGGCCATAGCATACAGTTTAATCTCTATAGGAAGAATTTTCGAAAAAGTCAAATTTTTGAGTTTCAAAAAATCCTCCTGCCCCAAAAATTCTTTTTTTGATTTTAGCACCAGGATTCGATTTGTATATTAATTTAGGATTAGATTTGTATATTAATTTAAATACATATTAACGGTTAAATATGGATTTTCTTTACGATCGAATAAACTTCCCTACAGCCGATCCGATATATCGGACAGGGTATAGGCGTAAAGTTCAAACGAATGGCAATTGTCGACAGTAAAAAAAAACAACAACTAATAACGTCGATCGCGATAATGACGATAGGGAAACCGCTTTAAGGCATAAACGAGTTCAAGCATTTTTAAATACATTCCGAGTTAAAACTTTTAGTTACGGCTACAGCCTATACCGTTCTATATTGACGACTGAGTGTTACGTCGTTTAAAAGGAAATAGTCTAACTTGATTTCTTCAAAAGAAGTCGATTTTCTGCTAAATCGCATCTAAAGTAGAGAAATGGACGTTGGAATTTTGCGAAAATGCCCTTTTTCCCAACACCCGATAATAGGTCAACTTCTGGCCGATGTAACTCCGTTACTATTCTATATATAGACTCAGCATATATATAATTAAACTTTTCCGCTATATATAGGATAAGGTAAAAACAGTCGAATACTTTTAAACGGCCTGACGAATAATTAGAACAGCTATTTTAAAAAGTCGAAAAAAGGGATAATTTGCAAAAATTTCAATCCATTTAAAAGTCGATTTTTCTCCGAGACTGGGATGATAGATAGACGGATGATATTTATGACTGCAGATTGAATCGAAAGACTTTGAGTTAGAAATATGAATCGACTTTTGTTTCACCTTGCAAGACTAGGAAAATAATACGAAGAATATGTAGCGTTAATTCTACCGGCTAATAACGTATGTAGTGCTTTCGATAATGTTGTAAAATGCGTTCAGTGCGGTACAATACAAGCTACCACCGCTAAAACTAACGCCGTAAAGGCGGAAAAGAACGAATCAACCGACACTAAAGTAAAACCCACAACGCCTTACGTTATAGAAGATGGATCTTCGACGACAACGGCCTCCCAATGTCGAGAGGAAGAACAAACAACTCCGTTAAGTAAACCATCTCCCGTACAACATCCTTGTTTATCTTTTGATCGCCAGCAAGACGAAATGACAGAAAGGAAACGCGGCAATAACAAGAAGAGACGAATTTTGAACCTCAGTAGCGATAATTTCGAGAGAAATAGTCGTTCGACTAATGATAGCCACCATAACAATAGCGACTGCCTTAGTATAAATAAGTAATCGAATATAGATCAATTATCGATACTAACGCCAGACGGATCCTAAGCAATCAATCAAAAAAAAAAAAAGTAAAAACTTCACACGAAAGTAAAATCGTATAGATCGAAATTTATAATTGAACGAAGTGAATCCCGTAATTAATTGAGATATGGCATAGAAGCATGGGAATCGACGTCTAAATATTACATGGGAAAAATTGATCGATTGCAGAAGAAAAGTTTGAAACTAATAAACGAGTATAAATGTAGAAATCAGAACAAACCACTAAACGATCTGTTACGTCATCATAATGTATTAAATATAGCGGGACTGTATTTGTTTACCAAAGTTTGGAATTATTTAATAAAAAATAAAAGTATCGATTTAAACGATGCAAATAAAATATAAACTAAGGAAAACGAACAGGTACGTCTGTTCGGTAGCACGGTCAAGGTTTGGTGAACAAACTAATAAATAGATGATGACGAAATTGTTAAATAATATACAGGAAGAAATATTGAAAGAAAAAAAGATTGGGAAACTTTTTTTCCTACTTCTGCCAATTCATTCCTAGCCATGTTGGCTATCTATGAAGGGTGCCATCGTCTTCTCTTGTATGGGGAATACATCCATTGAAAAGAACTAGAATTCGCGACCTAGCTTAAGATAAGAGCTGAATACATCCATTGTTGATGTATTCAGCCCTTATCTTAAGCTAGGTCGCGAATTCTATAGTTCTTTTCAATCGTCGGGTTGTCGTGACGTCTGGAAGCGCAGAGACTAGCTCTTTGCAGTGTCTGCGTATGCGTATTGCATGTTTTTGATGTTGCTTCTTGGTGCAATATGTTTACCTAGTGACAGATAACTATGAGATTTGGAAAATAAAACAGCAGTTAAAAGAGTGGTTAAAGATATGGATAATATAAACAAAATAATAAGAAACAAAAAATTGTAACTGTAACTATATAAAGTAAAGTAAAATAAAAAACAATTTATAATGAATTCGAAGTGATACAACAAGTGAGAGCAGTAAGTTAATATAGCGTCTGCTACTAGTAATGAGGTAATGACAACATGGTAAATAAAAATAGTTACTGTGAGAGTGTAATCGGGAATGTGTGAGTACTATAACTGTAACTTTGTGTATATGTGGGTATGTGAATAAATTAAAAATAACGATTTTTATGTAATAATAGTTTAGATGTACATATTGTAAAATGGTGTAGATCCGTCGACAAGCGTAAGCTTGACATCTAAACAAAGAATTGGGTGGGAGTGTGAGTGTGTGTGATTGGGTTTACTTCTTGTATTCTTATTTTATAATGAATATACACTTTTGGAAAAAAAAAAGATTAGTTTATTGAGCAACAGAATTATCTAATTTTAATCTGTAACGATAAAAGTTACAACTGAAAGCAGCAACGTAAAATATGTTTACGTTTTTTAATTAGTTAAAATTAACGAAATTTTAAAGGGTAGCTTTATATGCATCAACTAAAAGTTACACGTGAGTAATTATTTTTTTAAATACAATATCGCTGTCTCTTTCTTTTTAGCAATATATATATATATATAATGTTGATGTATTGGAGAGTAGCAACTTTATGAATTTAAATAAAAATTAATAATAATGATATTCTTATATCACTAGATATAGTTAATATGTATAATAACATACCAACAGATGAAGTAATAAGATATATAGAAGATAATAAAATGTATAACAGTAGGTTTAAAAATCAATTTATAAATTTATTAAAAATTATATTAAATCAAAACTATTTTAAATTTAATGATAAATAATACAAACAAGAAGAAGGATTAATGATGGGTTCACCTTTATCACCTATTTTAGCAGAAATATATATGAATAAACTAGAGAACATAATATCTCAAGAAAATAATATATTTAAAAATAATATTAAATTTTGGGGAAAATATGTAGATGATATATTAATTATTTGGAATAACAAGTTTAAAACTCGCGAATTAAATTAATTTGTAATAGAATTACGCAACTTTAATCGAAACATTCAATTTACAGTAGAATAGGTAATAAAAATATAAATTTCTTAGATTTAAATATCGATTTAAACAATAATATATTAGACATTGATATAGACAGAAAACAAACAGCAACAGATGTAATAATTTCAAACGATTATTTTCATGCAAAATCACAGTAGCTTTAAGAAATTATTGTAATAGAGCCAAAATTATTTTAAACTGTAACAAAAACAAACTTAATAAAGAAAAGAATATTATTAAACAAATAGCCATAGCAAATAAATAAAATCCGAATATAGTAGATCAATTATGGAACAAACCAAATAATAGTTCTTTACAACATAAAAAAGAAAAAGATAAATATTTAGGATCAATTAAATATATAGGAAAATACACATATAAATTTTTAAAAATATTTAAAAAGTACAATATTACGATAGCAATAAATAATAATAAAACATTATTTACATCAATTTGCAACAATAAAATAGAAGATTATAGGGTATTACAAAAATCTGGAGTATATAGAATAAACTGCCCAACATGTAATAAGTTTTATATAGGTGAAACAGGACGTCAAATAAATAATAGACTAAGAGAACAACACTTTAATTCGTACAAAAATGAAAATGATGATAAGTCACTTTATGGAAAGCACTGTAGAGAAGAAAAACATTTTATAGAAAACATTACAGATAATATAAAAATTTTACACATAGAATATAAATTTGAAAAAAGAAAATTATTAGAAAAACTACAAATTATAAAACATAGAACTAGTAATAATTTATTAAATAATATGATTAATTTTGATGGAGAATTAATTTTAAAATCGATTTTATAATTACATGTTATTGTAAAAAAAAAATTTATATCTGGCTATTCAATGTATTGATATTTATAAGTTTTTTAGTAATATTATATATATATATATATATATATATATATATATATATATATATATATATATATATATATATCTACAGTCGTATATTGATCATAATTGACCGTCGTGACCATTATGTAGCAATCAAATTCCTCCACAGTTGTCGATCATCTGCCGAGTGTACCAAATCTGGTATTGACAGTTTAACACGTCGGCATATTTGTTTCGTCCATCGGGTCATTGGCCGACCTTTTCTTCTATGTCCGTTCATTCTTCCTAGTGTGACTGTCCTGTCTAAGTCTCGTGCACGCATTATATGACCGAAAAATTTGTGCATTTTATCGCGTATGTCTTGTGACAATCGTTTATCTATATTAAGACGCTTAATGATCGAGACGTTCGTTTGTTTATCGTGCCATTTTATACCCAGCATTATGCGCCAGCATTTCATTTCAAATGCATCAATATATTGCTGATCCGTGGAGTTTATTACCCATGTTTCGGAACCATGGGTAAAGATGGAGAACACCAGGGAACGAACAAGTTGTATTTTTGTAGAATAATTGATATTTCCATCCCGCCAGATACGTTGCAACTTATTCATAGCATTTAGACTCATCGCAGATCGTCTCCTTATTTCTTTGCTTGAGCCTCCTTTATTGTTGATCCGGACACCTAGATATTCAAATTCGTTGACGACTTCATATCCGTGTAATTGTTGTGAAGTATTAGATATGTTTTCATTATTATGATCCACTATCATAATTTTTGTTTTATTTTTGTTTATACGCATTCCGAATTCATGGCTTACTGTCGTCAGTTTATTTAAAGTTGTACTTAATTCTTCCATAGATGATGCAAAAATTGCCGTGTCATCGGCATATCTCAAATTATTAATTTTTGCTCCACCAATTGAAATACCTCCTTCCTCTGCGGCAAGAGTACGTCGCATTATATATTCAGAGTATATGTTATATAAAAGTGGCGATAGGATACATCCTTGTCTAACACCTTTTGATATTTTGAAAGGTTTAGAGAAATAATTATCTGCTCGTACTGTATTATAATTGTTTTCGTAAAGTGATTTCACTAGCATTATAAGATGATTAGGAACACCCATTTCGGACAAAATTATCCATAGCTTGTCCCATATCACGCTGTCAAAAGCCTTTTTATAGTCTATAAATGCTATATATACAGGCACGTAGTATTCTCTGGCTTTTTCTATAATTTGTTTCATTTTCAAAATCTGATTCCGCGTGCTTTTTCCTGCGACAAAACCGGCTTGTTCTTCAGGAATTTGCCAATTAAGATAAGACTTTAAACGCTCATTTATTACGTGTAATAATATCTTAGAAGCGTGTGGAATGAGGGCGATTGTACGATAGTTATCGCAACTTTTTGTAGACCCTTTTTTATGTATCGGTATTAAAATTGACGTGGTCCACTGACGCGGCCATTCACATGTATTCCATATTTTACAGCATAATTTATATAGGAAATCAAAAGTGACTCCGGATAATATTTTAATTATTTCGGCAGGAATTTTGATATATATATATATATATATATATATATATATATATATATACAGTGATTATGACTGTGACATATTCTGTATAAAAGAAGTTCTACTAAAAGTGATGAGTAATGAACTCGGAGCATTCTAATTTTTTTTAACATAAAGGAGTCTAGAAAACTTATTTATATTTTTGATCTTTACAAGTGAAACATTTTCAAAATTAAACTTTTTTAGGAAAATCTGTTTGATTTTGAATACTCCTGAGATGTGAATTTAAAATGTCTCATTTTCGAAAGGACCTCTGCAGGATAAACATCTCAAAACGATTTATTCATGATGAAATTTTTAGGGAAGTGAAAATTGAATAGTCTCAATGAGTGATATGTGAATATATAGTTGTATTACGAACATGCACGCACATATAGATATACCTATAATATATATACAGTGTGTACACATTATTAATTTGTAATGCCTTCAAATTTCACCTTCCGACACTTGCACATCGCTAGAGTAATCCAAAGTAAGTTTAAAATTTGCAGGATTTTATTTTAACTCATCTCCTAATGCCTGCAAATAATCCATTCCGACACCTGCACTTCTTCCAAAGTAATATTCAAAAAATGTATACTTAATATTATTCTAATGTAACGCCTGCAAACTTCAACTTCCGACACCTCACATCACTAAAATAATCTCGAGTAAGTTTATAATTTGCAGGTGTTAAAAACACATCTAAAGCCTGCAAACAACCCCTTCCGACACCTGCATATCTTCCAAAGTAATATTCAAATAACATATACATATGTAACGCCTGCAAATTTCACCTTCCGACACCTGCACATCACTAAAGTATTCCCAAGTATGTTTATAATTTGTGGGCGTTTATTTTAACACATTTAACGCCTGCAAATAACCCATTCCGACACCTACACATCTTCTGAAGTAATATCGAGTATTCTCAAAATTTGCAGGCATTTTAAAATGAATATTTTTAACAATGAAAGGTTGAACTGATTTCCTCGGTTATAGTATAATACCGAGAAGTGTATGTTACCCATCAACATCTTACAATCCTCTGACTATATATAAGTAGCATAATTCCAACTATAGGATTACTATGATGTAATCAATTGCCGCATCAAAAACCGATTGGGCAACAAAAAGTCGGTTCTATTGACACAGCTTTGCCATCAATGTTAAAATACCATAACGATTTAAATCACAATTGTTTCCTTGTGAAAAATCATCATAAAAATCTCAATAAAAACAGCAGAAAATAAATGAAACAATCGTCAGAAAACCCAAGTTGTTTGTCATAGAAAAGAACAGTAACACATTCAACATTTGTATATATACAAATATATATATTGATGATATGCATACATATATGTATAATGGATTCTGGCGAGTTTTCCATGCAAAATACAGAGCGATTTTACTGCTAAATATGGAGCAATTTGATTGTCTTGTAAGTTATTATTGTCTCGTATATATGGCGAAGCTGCATTACTGCTAATGGAGTGATTTTACTGCTAATGGACCGATTTTATTCTCTCCTTGTAATGCGAAACTGAGCAATTTTATTGTCTCCTATTTATGCTAATGTACAATTTTATTGACTTTTTTATGGGGAAAAGACATTGATTTTCTGATTAATTTATTTCCTTTCTTTTCGGCTGATTTTATGAAGACATTTAGGATGCGTTTTCGCAAAGAAACAAAGGATTTATATCGTTATGGCATTTTAACATTAATAGCAAAAGCTGTTTCATCTCCTTTTATGATGCGGCAATTGATTACATATGGTAATCCTATAGTCAAAATTATACTGCTTATATATAGTCAGAGGTCTGTAAGATGTTGACAGGTAATATACACTTCTCAGTATTATACTATAATGGATGAAATCAGTTCAACCTTTAAATGTTAAAAATATTCATTTTTAAATGCCTGCAAATTTTGAGGATACTCAATATTACTTTGGAAGATGTGCAGGTGTCGTAATGGGTTATTTGCAGGTGTTAAATGTGTTAAATTAAAAGCCTGCAAATTATAAACATACTTGGGATTACTTTCATGATATGCAGGTGTCGGAATGTGAAATTTGCAGGCATTACATATGTACATGTTATTTGAATATTACTTTGGAAGATATGCAGGTGTTGGAAGGGGTTGTTTGCAGGTGTTAGATGTGTTAAAATAAAAACCTGCAAATAATAAACTTACTTGAGATTATTTTAGTGATGTGCAGGTGTTGGAAGTTGAAGTTTGCAGGCGTTACATTAGAATAATATTAAGTATATGTTTTTTGAATATTACTTTGGAAGAAGTGCAGGTGTCGGAATGAATTATTTGCAGACATTAGGAGATGAGTTAAAATAAAGCCTGCAAATTTTAAACTTACTTTGGATTACTCTAGCGATGTGCAAGTGTTGGAAGTGAAATTTGAAGGCATTACAAATTAATAATGTGTACACACTGTATATATATTATAGGTATATCTATATGTGCATGCATGTTCGTAATACAACTATATATTAACATATCACTCATTGAGACTATTCAATTTTCACTTCCCTAAAAATTTCATCATGAATAAATCGTTTTGAGATGTTTATCCTGCAGAGGTCCTTTTGAAAATGAGACATTTTGAATTCACATCTTAGGAGTATTCAAAATCAAACAGATTTTCCTAAAAAAGTTTAATTTTGAAAATGTTTCACTTGTAAAGCTCAAAAATATAAATAAGTTTTCTAAAAAGTATCCCAAATAAAGAAATACTGCTAATAATGAGATTTAAATACCAACATTGGTAAATGGATATAATAAGAAGATATGGAATTGGAAAAAGAAATAATCGAGATGAACTACTGCTAAAATTTTGTATTGAAAATAATATTTTGGTGGCAAATACAGACATCACTGGGCTGTAAATATAAAAATCAGATTGATTATGTCCTTGTAAGGAAAAAATGGCTATCATCTATTAGAGATATTAATACATATCTGGGTATGGACTGTGGAAGTGACCATAATACATTAATAGCAATGTCTTAAATTACAAAAAATAAATCAGAAAAAATGCCTAATGAACACACAATAAAAATATAAAAAAAAACACTATAAAAATAACGTAACAAAAATGTTAAATATAATTAAAGAGGAGGATAAAATTCCAGAAAAACTATGGGAAAGCTACAAAGACGTGGGCCAGCAGGATAAATGACATATCAAACAGAAGCTTGAAGAATAATTTAGACATAAAGGTAAAGCTTGAAAACATCTGTGAGCCATGCATTTATGGTAAAGCACATTGTTTATTATACAGTATACAGTAGCTATTAATGTTTTAATTGGATGTTCAATAGTTACTAATGGTGCTTGTATCTCAGCTGTCGCATAATTTTCCTCTCATGATGCTTTATGTTACTTTTTATAATTATGGTTGCTCCTCCATGAGATTTCTTTCCCAGGTGAACTGAGTGGTATCATATGTAATTTGGGATGTAAATGTTTGTTTTATTGTTACAATGAGATTCAGTGATATATATCTATCTTTTCAGTATTTAAGTAGTGTGTTATTTCAAGCACATGATTTGATCATGCGCATTCCATAGAGCTATCCTCAAGGAATTTCTACTCATTTATCCCTATTAATAAATTTGCACATTTCATTTTTCCGTTTAAAATTCATCCGTGTTATTTTTACACTATGTACTGCTAGTGATCAACAGCATGTTTATGTCAGGAATCAAGCTATTCCACAAGTGGGTTCTGTAAAGTATCTAGGTATACACATGTATAAACGTATGTCGTGGGAAAGTTCATATTAAAATGAAAGTTCAACAAACTAAACCTGAAGTGAGGGAATTGTATAGCCCAATGTCAAATTAAATATGAAAAAGTCCGCACAAACCTTAAATAACTGATCTGTGAACCTGATTTCGAACTGCAATTTTAATGTTTCTCAAACATAATGAGACTATAATTTTTTTATATACAATATCGGCAATTGTATTAGTGATCATACAAAGTAAGTATTAGTTTTTTGACACAAATCACATGTAGATTTATAGTGCTTATATTTTCCCTTTGATGCATTATCTTTTAAAGGACATGATTACACTAACTTCTTGTTGATGACATCAAACGCACCTTCCTCATAATCCAATAAATCACGTATTTTAATCTTCTAAATTAGTCAATCCACAACGTTGGTTAATAACTTAATATGTTTTGCTACATCCACCTTTTTGGCTTATTATTACTAAATACTTGGAAAATACGCAAAAAAAATGAAGTGCATACATATGCTTAAATTAACCAAAATAGATCATCAATTTAAAAAAATTCTACATATAAACTTGAAGAGCTATCGATAGATAGTAGGACAACCGCAAAATATATCTTTAAAGTTCTACAACAAAATATAATTATTGGAATATGTTTTATTAATTGTAAAAAAGTTAATAAATACCTGTTCAAAATTACATATGAGGTACTGAAGTGTAATATTTTGGATACACAATACCGGTACTTAACAACTTGTTCAACTGTCCGGTGACAACTAGTATAATCCTATTCATAAAGCTGATTGCATGCGCATCATCTTATCTAGTATTTGGTTCCGTCATACTCGGTACTGATGCTTCGAAAGAATACGTCCCATACCTAGTTATATAAAGAAAATATTTTCAATATTTGAAAAAAACAGGTATGAAATGCTACAATATATGGTAGACCACGATTAATAAAAAACAAAAATTATAGTTTCTTGATGTGTTTGCAAACGAATCATTCGCTTAATTTTAAAACGAAAACAAATGTTAAATCTGTATAACAACTGCGGGAAATTTTTAAATCAATGTTGTAGAAATAGGCAATTTTAACCAACCATGAACAACAGTTACGTCTCGGCATTTCAAACGTTTCATTATTGAGTATCCTACGATGACAGAATTATTTCAAACTAGCGAAATAAACATAGATTAATAAGAGAAAAAATTACGAATCATGAACAAAAAAAATATATATATTAGTAGTTATGAATCCTATAAAATGCTGCACTATAGCTTCCTTAGCACAATACACATCAAATTTTATCCCTCTGCTATATCCTTCACAGTTAAGCTAGGTCAGTATGTATTATTTCTGGAGGACGAGAACTACGAGAATTCACAATTGTATTATACGGATGTTTACGATGTTTTTCTAAAACACAAACATCACATTTCTTACTACAAGTTTTCCTTCAACGATTAAATCATCGAAATGTATCATAATTTAATTGACCAAGCCAACGATATCATAAATATAATTCTTTTTCATCAGTAGATGGATAACTACCATAATTCGATTCACATTGATTTAATAATAAAAATTTAATAAAGTATAAACCTTTTTTCCTATATGCAGTTACATAGATTTCATTATAATTTTTTTTCATCTCCGACTTTCATGTTAAACCCTTTCATTTCACAACTTTTTTAGATATAAAACAACATCACTAATTAAAATTTCTTTCCCTAACTTAAGACATTTCATATCTAATGTCACCATAAGAATCACTTACTAATTCTCTACAACTTTCAGCAATATTAACAGATACATTATTATCAAATTTGAATATTATATAAAACACAATCTTAACCACTATCAAAAATAAATGTTATACAATTTTTATCATTTTCATCATTTAACTCAACATTTCATTTCCAGTTTACATCTGACGCATTAATTCATCAAAACGTGTTATTTCAGTTTTTAAATCCTTATCAGATTTTATTTTAAATTCACTGTATTTTCTTCTTAATAACAATTTATTACATAAATTCGTTTTTTCATACCTTGAGATCAATGTTAACCACTATCATACGCAGTTGTACATTCAATGTCTTCAAACACATTATCAGCCACACAGGCGACTATTATCGTTTAAGCCAAAATATCTTCTTTATTATCCATTTTGTCTGTTTTCTTCTCTATATAGCCATGTACAGCTTTGGATTTCAATTGCCAAACTGAACGTAGAATTATTTTCATTAAAATGTATAATACCAAATTGAACTCTACCCCATGATTCTAATTCAATATACATTACTAATTTAAATTAATATCACAGTCTGTAAAATTAAATTTGAAACAGACTCAAAAATAAACCACGGAAACATGTTGAATAAAAAAGGTAGAAACGCGTACATGAACATGCTTTATTAAATCATCAACATAATGAAACGTAATCTAACAACTAACAACGTAATAAAGTAATTAGGTAAACAGTGCTGCCATTATTAATACACAAAATTATATATACAGTCTGTTACACTTAACAGTTATTAACTTATTACTATTCCATACTTACTTCATAAATATAAGTACTATACAACTACACACGTGTACTTCTATAGTTATATTAAGCATACTCATTACGTTTTCTCACTTCCATCGTTCTATATGTGTATGTATATGTATACGTATGTATGTGTGTGTATATATACTATTAAACCTGATAAATTATTATTAATATTTAACATAATCTTTCACCACAGAGCAGGGTTTTTATTGTATTGTTCCCTGTACAATCATCTATTTAATAGTTGTAAGCTAACTTTAAGACTCGTTCACTAAATCAAGTCGCTAAGTGAGGGCGTACTTCTGCTCGGTATACGCATTTTATTATTTATATATATATATATATATATATATATATATATATATATATATATATATATACTCTGCTTTGTAAACAATATAAATATACTTATTATTCATTTATTCATTCATCATCATCAGAAAACTAGATCACAAATTAACGGATTTTTGACACAAATAATCCGTGTCGTGATTATTAAACAGAAAATCAAAGTAATTGTTGAATAATGATAAAGTTAAAATCACAATAACAAAATTCTGCGGAATATACGAAAGAGAATAAGTATGCACAGAACTATACATCATAATGTGAATTAGATTGGTTCAAATAGTGATTTTCAGAATACGAAAAAACACATTTAATTTGATCAACACAGGAGTTTATGAAATTGTTTTTAATTGTGAAAATAAACTTCATTTAGCAAAAAACAACAAACCAGTTATGTATAACGATGAAAACGCGCGCATCATCCGAAATTGGAAAAATTCTCGTTCCATTCTTTGTTTTTAATATATTAAGGTTTTTAAATGTATAGCTCTTTTTACAATTTTGAGACCAAATTTCTCTCATATTATTATTATTTTTAAATTTAATACACTATCTCCAATTACAAATGAACATACAAAAATTCTTGAAGCATGTAAGCTGGATAAAATTTAGAACTTATTGAATTTTCCGAATCTTTTAATGTACTATATAATGCAGTGGCGGCTCATACATAAATATCCAGAACAGCCTAAAAATTAATAATGTACTAAAAATAGTTAAAGTATTAATTATTTTATAGATTAAACAAAATAAGTAAATTTTAATTATATATTTTTTGTAGAATATATTATAAAAAGTTAAAAATTGTTTTGAAATGCTTAGTTACAATGGTTGGTGGTCTCTCGATGCAACCTGAAGAACATCGGAAATCCATAAACAACGTTATATGGAGATTTTGCGCGTAATGTTACTAGATGTGTAAAGTTTACATAGGACTATATTGACGACTGCGAGTTGCAATACTACCGGCCAACTAACGAACGATTCTACGACTTATATTTCATCTCTTTCCAAGATTAATTTTTTCTTCTTCAAATTTCTATTGGTGTTTCTTTTACTAGCACATTTCCGCGTGTGAATTGCTTCAATGTCTCTCTCCAGTTTATATTATTCGTATTATTACTGACCTACGCTAATATATGTAGAATTTTTTCTTACTGAAACTTTATTATTTATACAGCAATTGATCATTTCATTTTTAGAGGATTATTTAGTGTAAATTTGAAAAAATTACGTAGAGTTTATCTTTAAAAATTGTTATAATTTTATAATTATATAAATGTTGTCCTTATTCGTGCGGAAATAAATTTTTAATGAGTAGATACGAGATAGGTTATGTAATGAGAAAAAGTATCTTCGATAATTTTTACCTCGGGCTAGTTTCAAGCTACAGATAACATATATAGGGCAAATTATGGCTATACTTATCGACTTTTATAGTTAATTTATAAAAAAAGATACAATCTGTGATCATCAAAAATTAGGCATGTCTAAAAGCCTCTTCATAAGCATTTTCATCCAATTAAAAAGCACAAATGTCTTTACCTTACCAGTTAAAACTTGCTTTATACAATATAGTTTCGAACATTAGACAATTGTGTGTTATTATACACTAAATTTTCAAATAAAGCTTTAAACTAGAACGAGATTTTTTAAATTTTGGTTAATATACGCATTAATCGTTAACAATAACCAGTTTATTATTTCCGGATAAATGAGTTTCATTTTCAATGTTAAAAACAATTTTACAAGCTCTTGTCATTTTCTAATTTTATGTAATAATTATTACTAAGTATTTTGCTTATAACATTTTTGAACTTATATTATACTGTTCATATTTTGACAGAATGATTAACTTATTTATTTCACATCTGTAATATTATTAATGATTTCTTCAATCTTATTTTCTAACCGCGGTGCTTCGCGTTTATGTTGCCATCTACTGTGAGAAATTAATTCAAATCTAAAATGAGCATTAATATTATATTTATACACCGGAAAATGACCCACTGCACATACGTATTCATATAAAACATATTATTTACTAAAAATGAAACACGATCAATGATCAATTAAAATGGAAAATAACATTTTAGTTTATAACTTCAAAAAACAAAAGCGAACCATTTGATATACATAATTTAACTTGACAAAATATTAACATAAACATGTAAGAAGGTTATGTTTTAATTTTTAAAATAAACCAAAATCGAATAAAAAACTAAGTTGTTCAACGTTACTTACCTAGTAAGACGGAAGCTGACAAAAATTCTTAAAACTTCCTATTCAAAATTATGTAAGATATCAGTTTCGACAACACTTCGATTTTCCTTTTCTGATTGGAATCATTCGTACTTTCAGTAAATTTCATTTGTTTGATTATATGAACAGATTTTTTTTCGTCTGCTATCATAATTAGTAATTCGTCGTTGTCGTAATTATCGTACGGATTGTATCAAACTGACACATAAACCTAAAAGATAAAGTTACAGTTTCAACTAATTTTGTTAATGAAAATTTGCTATTAGTTAAAATTTACTACATGAATAAATCACATCACTTACTCTAAAAATACTTAAGAAAAACCGTAAGCCTAGTTAAGTTGCTTATTGTACATTCTAATCAGGCGATGTAGATTTTAAAGCATTTAAGACGAAATCACATGAAACAGGAATTAGCTTCTTATTTCATTGATGAGTCATAATCCGGTGTGTATCAAATTAAAAAAACGTAATTAGCTTGCAAAATATAAAAATACTGATAACTTTGAGACAAAAAAATTATCAGATACAATTAAATACTATTTTACAATTCAAACGTTTAGATAAATAATTTGTGTCGTTAATTTTATAAAATTCTTTTAACTAATTTCAAGCCAGCTGACTGGTTCAACTATTTTCCGTTTGTACGTACCTTTAACGTTACGTGTTTTTCAAACAAACCGGTCTAATGTGAAAAGGTTTTTGTTTTAAAAGAAATGTGTATATGTAAACAGAAAATCGTAATCATTAATTGGTGTTTAATTATTAAAAAACTATAATGAAATGGGCGATGAAACTAATCACTTGCAAAGATTATTGTTTTCTTTAATGAATCTAAAGGTATCACTCATACATATATATATGCGTATGTGTGGTGGTGTTCTATACTTCATTTTAAAAATTAGAATATCCTGTATTTTAGTAATGTTAACTGTTTTAGGAAGTAAATGATGAATTTAATAAATTGTACACGTTTGCTTCATCAAACTTGAATATGTCAGAGTCAGAACTCATTCCTTCTGAAAGTGAGATTTTGATGTTTTTCGACAAAATTGGCACTAGGTTTAATTATGAAGGATTTCCAAACTTGGAGACTAAACTCAGACTTTGTTTGTCTAAATTTATTAATACTATAAAGGTAAGAACTAATTTATTTATATTAAAAGTATTACTAAATATAATTAGTCGTGTCTTGTATAATCTGATCTGCGCATGAGAAATTAGATTTAAAGTATCGGAAATAGGATTTATGAACGCTTTTGATTTAATGTGGTGTACTTTCCCCCGCACTTGAGATTCCCAAATAGATACTGTAGTAACTAAAAAAATAAATTCGTTAAATGGAATTTTAATAGAAATTTGGATCCGTTTGAAACAGTAACTGATTATCGAATGTTTTATTATACGTACGATATGGTGGGGTTATATATATATATATATATATATATAATTTGCATTGATGTTATCTGATTGTATTTGACTTGATATTTTTTTAGGAGGAAAATAAATTTAAAATACTACATTTTCTGATGAAATCAACTGGGAACCCATTTTCCACTGAATACATCTTTAACATTAATTCATTATTAGAAGAAATTGAACGTCAAAACTTTTATGAACAACAGAAAGCGCTCAAAGAAAAAAAATATTGTCTTGGGTATTTGCAGCAAGAATTCGAAAAATTGGAGTTATCTCAAAACAATAGCACAAGTGTAAAGTTTATATATTTTATTACTACTATCTGATTTATTAGTATGTACATTTGCGCCATAGAACTATTTATCAAATACTTTGTGCATGAAAACACGTAAATATCTTCAAGTTTTTTTCGCAACTGATTAATTTTCAAAATATATTATTTATTTTTGACGTGTGAAAAAAAATTTCCGTATGAAGTTTTTTGTGTATGAATTTAATTTAATTTACGCCCTAATGTAACACTTAATTTATAAAATGTTTTATTTGTTCGTAAGTTGCATATTATTTTCATTCGTTTTGTTTCTACCTGGAAATATCATAGTAGATGTCGATATTAAAATTGTATTTTATGCTTCTTAATGATGTTTTACAGAAATCTGTTACTATATAATGTCAGGATAATTATTAATTCTTCTGATAGAATAACGAAGATAGATTTTCATCGATTGAAATATGTCAAGTGAAACAAAAATTGGACGTTCCGTATATTAATTATAAACATCCTTTTGAACATTTTCCGCGTCCCATTTATGCTGTTAAATCTGAACGTGAAGAAGTAATTAACGCGTTAAGGGAGGCACATAATGCTGAAAAATGGCTACTAAATAATGTACAACACTCTTGGTGGAATGACAATAATACCGGCTTCACGTTTACTCGTAATTACTACAATTTCGGTATCGAATGGTCAGTTGTTATTTCAAATTATTTAGAATTGTGTATGTATTGCTTTATAATTAAGACTAATTATAAGTGTTTAATTGAGACTTAGGTTTTGAGATTTAAAATATTTCAGTTTTATTTCGACGTTGAGTAAAAACAAATTTTAATTTCCGGTCCAAATAAATTGCAGTAAACATTTTCATAAAAGTAGATTCTCATTCGGGTTTTATTTTAATTGCGTTAGAATTTTGAAAATTTTATGTCAACGTATTTAATAGTTAAAAGAGCATTGCAAACTGTAACAGCCGATTAAAACAATCAATTCTTGTCAGTTCGCAAATTTCTGATGTGCCCGATATATGTATAAATGCGTCGATATATACGATCGTTTTAATTTCTTATCTTTTATATATGTTAGTATCCTATGATAATTGATTTATCTAAAATACGAGCTGACATTTTATTAGGAATATAACAAACTATTTATGAAAATTTATATATTGTAAAGATTATATCATTATTCTGATTTTTGAAATATTAGAAAATAAGTTCGTAGGTTCACAACTTCCGATTTGAACGCGTCATACTTGTACATTTTAAATTCGTCTTATTATCAAGTTCAGCTTTCACTATACAACATTCCTTTCTAAAATCCATTATCCTTTTAAATTGTCTTAACTGAAATCTGTTTTCTTAAAGCTTCTCATCTAACTCTAGACACGTCTAACTACTACTGAATGTTGCGATAGTTTTGCCGGCTGAAAACCTCACTTTAGATCGAAAAAAAGTACGTATAAATTAGTTGACAATGAAAAGTGTAGAATTAACTGCAAGTGACAAACTAATTAAAAACATAACAGTAAATTTTGTCAATAGTGTTTCGACCAAATAAGAAAATTAACAAGCATACATTTGAATTCCATTATTAATAATAAAATGAGCACGCAGATTAAATAAAATTAGATTCCAACGGTGGTCGTGAAAAATAACATCGTATATCAAAAAGATTTAATTTTTATTCTCAGGGGGAAAACAAGCGTTGAAAAGAGACGTAATAAAATTACTTATCTAAATGAGTATACAATAATTCGGGAACTATTGTGGCAAGTAATTTCAGATGGGAACAGTAAAATCGCAAAAAGACGATCAAGTGTGATCAAGAAACGTATTTCAATTCCCAGCTTATCACAGGTAATTTTATATCTAATTTAAAGTGAACATGTTTTTGAAAGTATTACAAAAATTTGTTGCATGGTAAAATTGAATTAAATTACATTGATCGAAACGTTAAAAAATGGTATATTTGGGATAACAAAAAATAATTGTTATAATTTTTCCAACATATCTTTCGACTAAATGCGATAAAATAACTTGTTTATAAGTGTGAACAAAAGTATGCAATTCGTAAAATTAACAAAACAATACTCTCCAATACATCAAATAAGCGTTAAATTATTTTGAAAATCTTAAATTCGTCGTATTTGTACTGTTGATTTATTTCATCTGAACTTCTGAACAACTGTTCTAAGATAGCGTTAAATAAAACTAATGATGTCGGATATTCTGGTCCGACGGCTTTTTGTTGGAAACTTTTCTCTCTCGTCTAAAATTACTTACACTTATGTATTATAAATAGTTTTTATTAATCTTACGTACTTGAAGTATGTCCCTTCAGATATGTATAAATATAGTCATAATATACCGTATTAAACGTTCTTCTAATGTCAGCGGGCGTAACAACCAATTTTTATACTCTATTCCTTTGTCTTTTCTATTATTTGATTATATATATATATATATATATATATATAAATATATATATAAATTATCTACATTATAATACTTTGCATGACAATCTGTCCGTTCTGATGGCTGTTGTTCGTCTAGTTGATCTATTATACTTGTTTTCGTAAATACTTTATATAATGTTTATAAAAGACTTATTAGTCTACTATTATTTATATATCTTTTGCTATCTTTTTTGAGTAACAATATTATTTCTATCTCATTCCTATGTTGAGGTAGTTTGTCTGTGAACAATATATTGTTAAATAAATATGTAATTTTATTTAAATAATAGGTGATAGCAATTCGTTGGTAATCCAATAATTTCTGGGTGGTGTTTTATTTATTTTATTTTTTTAAATGTTAACATATTAAATTATGCATAATAATAGACAATACTAACGGTTTTACTGTCGACTAAAAAACTTGTTGTTTTTTTTTGTCTATTAATCATCTCTCATTACACAATTACACGTCTCTATAATTCTTATTCTACAATATTTTCTTTTTGCACATGTCATCCGGAATCAAATATTTCTGCTTTAATTTAAGTTTTTATCTTCACGCTTCCACCGTCAGTATCCTAGTTTGTTTTTTCCTCATGTTATCGTATGAAAGAATATTTCCATGCGTCGTTCAAACTTTGCTTGATTATCAATTCATACGAAGCTATTTTAATAAAAAAATTGCAATATCTGCGTTGTCAATACGCACGTCATATTTGCCATAATGTTACTGGATGGCTTATGTTTATCGTAATATGACAAGATGACAATACAGTATGAATCATTCCATACATTTAACTTGCCAATTTCTAATTGTTTAAACTGTAAAAAATCGTATTTTATCAGCGTGTAATTTACTTACCAAGTTTATTCGCGATACGCGTTGTTTTAACATTTATAACTAAAGAATCACCTAAACGTTTGAAATGCTAAATGTATGTAGTTGTTAAATTTAATTCGGAATGTAGCAGATATAATTTTAATAAATTTTATCGCAGTTTTTCTCCGACAGTTATCAATTTTCCATTTCAAAAATATATGAAAACGATCGTCACTTTTATCATTTTTTGTTTTTAATTAGCTGCTATTTTCAAACCGAATTTTGTGTAATTTTCTAAAAATGTATCGATATAATGTTCAACTCGTTAATAAGACTGAATTTTAAACTAAACGTATTTAAATGAAATTACTAAAACAAAATTTCGACGAAAAACATCTGCTTCTTTGTTACATTTACCGATTTTAATCAGTATGTGCGTCCACTATTCCTCACGCAATACTTTCGTATCCTTGTTTATGAAAATGGCTCAAGTTAGTTATAATTCAATAAATACTTTACGAGGAAAAAAAATCTAGTTAAATTTTGTAACTGTTAGAAAGTATCTTAATTTAGAAAAAAATAAGCGTGATAAAAATTTTACCTCGCACGATGACTTTTCTATTTACAAAAACTTCGAAAAAATAAGAAAATTAACAACTGTATTATCTTTTTACGATTTAATAAATAGTTGATAATTACAATAATAATCTGATAAAATAATAAAAATAGTACATTTCTCTAATTTAATCGTTTGCCATCGAACTAATTAAAAATTTAGTAATAAAAACCCCTAATCGGATGAAGATACGACTTGCAGGGTATCAATGATAGTAAAAATCTCCCGTGACAGTTAACAGACTCTCCTCCGATTGCAATTATCATCAATGCCAATAAACTATTGTTAGGACTAAATTATTAAAATGCAGATTGGGTTAATTTTTTAAAGAATACATTGCAGACAACTCATTGCAAACTAAGATTCCTTCTTACTTTGAACAATATGTTAATACTATCACACCACAGGTAATGATGAAATCATTTACTCCGATTATTAAATTACCATCATATATGTTCTTGCTCATTAATCTCAAAAATTATATTATGCGACTATGGACAAGAAATTGGCCGTTCTTAAAACGTGTCATTAATTTAAAAAATATTGTACTTTTTAGTCAAACTTGTGTATTTCTATCTCGTTAAATATCAAAATATTTAGTTCAACAATTTTCTCGCTAGATCCGATTTTACAGATAATAGTTTGTGAATCATGTGTAAATAAAACCACCAAACGGCGTTATGCACTTCCTGTACTCTATGGTCTTTACATAAAATATGATGCGTACAATGACATCGAAAAAGCAGAGATCCTATCTTATCATCAGTGTTACAAAATGCATGAGCAAAACTTCAACTTAGTTTCTAATTATCAACTTAGAAAATTTCGATCTGGTGTCGAGCAATGCTTGGAAATTCCTACTCACGATTACAATATTGCTTTCACTAATCCGGATGAAAAATTTGAAATAATTAGTGATACAAAACCCAAGCATTCCATAAGACTGGATAATATATCATTTCTTATTTTAAAACACTGGCTGTGCTCTAGTAGAGGTTTCTAATATAATAAATGGTATTATCAAATTTTAATGGCTGCCATACTGGAACAGAGAAAAGAACAAATTACCTTTCAGTTTACTTAGTAACTGTAGTAAAACTGCTGAACTATTCCTAACTTTCAGTTTAAATTCCACTCTACTTATTCTGTTATCCAACAGATATGTAGAATAATTAAGTTTATTACACACAAAGTACCAGGTGACTCGGAGAAGGCGGACGGTTTTGTTTTTTGAATAGCGTAGTTGGTAACACTGCTACAAGGCAAACCGCATGTTCCACGTTTAGTGTACACTCGAGAGATTCGTTTTTGTCCATCACGGTATTTTATAAAGAGAAGGAGTCCGCGTTTTGCGTTTGGCATGAATCGATCACGACAGTGCAAAGAGAGTTTCGAAGAAAATTCAAAGTTGCACGGTGTAATAATAGCATAATATTAATTTATAACGATGTTATTCGAACAATTCTAATTACTGCTCTAATATTTCTACTATAAATACAACTGATCCTGCAAATGAAAAAAATTCTAAACATTTAGAGGAAGCTATTGTTGAGTGTTGGCTCTTTGTATAGAACTGTGTCGACGGCTGCAACTCCAGTTGTCACCGAAGTTCTACCGACTGACTTAAACATGTACCAAGCTGCCTTGTTAGCGGAATATAAAATGTTTAGATTATCATTTACTACTCACTACAGATCGGTCAAACAGTTTAATAAGAAATTTAACGTAAACTTACCATAAATCAGGCTCGCGTTAAACATTTTAAAAAACACATAAACGTAATTATTTTAAATATCCGGCAAAGAAAGATAGAATAACCAATGTGATAGTAGATTAACGTATAAATTATTATACGATATAAACGTAAGACTACGATTAAAGTAATTATTAAGAATTAATTTTTTATATAAGTCAGGTATTGACGATGGTGGTAGTTTTGGTACTTATATGAAACGATTTAAAATTGTATCTTGTAGCATCTGTGAATTCTGTCAACTTGTGTCATTTTTTATTTGAATGTCCTTACATCGAGGAAGAACATTTGAAATATAATTTAGATGGTTATCGTATCGATAATATGAAATAGTAATTAACGATGTAAATAGTTTAAACGTGTCAAACTGTAGAGCGTTTGTAAATTATTGTAAACTCCCTAAAACGCATTTCAAAATTAATGTAACAACGTTAAACAAATTGTGCAAAATGAATACCGTGACTGAACCAATTGGCATCGCGGTTGTAATTAAATAAATAAATAAAAAATAAAACCCCTCGACTCTAAACACGCCATTATATATATAATATAATATAATATAATAATAATAATGAGCAGATACACTAAAGTCTATAAAGTGCACGATTACTTAAAATTAACCGATATTATGGATTTTATTTTAAAAGTATCAAGTGACTTTAACAATAAATATTTGTACCACGATAACGTGCTTGTTTCCTCGATCGATAATTACGATATCAAGCAACAAAAATTTATGCATAATCAATTTATTATGTTTGCTTAATCTTAATTATTATTATTTTATAAAAAACCTCAATTGCAAGTTTTTAATATTGATTTTTTTGCGGTCGTATATTTATTTCATCATTAACTTTTAGTTATTTATTTTGTTTATTGCGTTGATATATGTGGTACACAATTATCTACTTGTTAGCAATATACGTTGTTTGGAACTTTTTCTAATAAATGATTTCTTCAAATTCTGTTATTTTTTATTCCCTTAATGAACGTCATTGCTTACGTTAGACCTCATTTCACAGGAAACAGAATTCAAAATTTGAACATTTTTATTAATTAATAATATATTTATATATGGAGTGCAATTAATTTTTCTTAAACAATAAATCACTAATTGTATTTAAACCGGCTATAGGGGGTAATCTTTAGGTTGATTAGAATTAAAATAAATAACTTATTTCTTTGAACATAACTTAAATCTAATACATCTAGTTTCAGATTGAGAAATATTTCAGTCCGAAACTAGATGTACTAGATTTAAGTTGTCTTCAAAGAAATAAGTTATGCTCACGACAAATGTGATCAAAACGCGCCCAGTTAGCATGTATCGATCGTAATCTTACAATTACAAAACTAAATTCGAATTGTTTACAACGTGGTTCTTAGAACTAAATTATTGTCGTATTTAATCAATTATTTTTTTAATTTATTTTCCAGGTTTTTGTAATTTTCATTTTTTACTTTTTTACGTATATAAAATATAATTTTAGTTTATATAATTAACTTTATGTTTTAACTCTAGAAATGTGTTTCTATTAGTATCTTTATTTTTATATGATTTTAAATAATTCAATCTGATTTAATTGCTCTTGTGAAATGTTCTTCTCTAATCATTGCGGTTTTTTTTTTTATGTACCTTTATCTTCTATAGTGTTATTATAAATATTTTCGAATAATCTTTTATTATTCGAGATTGCTAGGTCTACGTTATATTTTTAAAAAATCGTATATATCTCCTAGTTCGCTACATAATTAATTGGACCTGAATAATTTTTTATTCCAATATCTTTAATATAAGATTTTTTCAAATATATTATTATTTTTGTTATTAATCTTTATTTGTTTTTTGATGTTTTTTTATTTGATTATGCTTTAAAATAGTTCCAGTTATGTGAAAACTGGCTAATTTATTTATATTTGAACGAGAAAAGAAAAAATTGATATTATTATTTCTGTTGTATAATTTTTATAAATATTTATAAATATTTATTATATTGAAATTAATTATTGTGTTTTTTTTTTAATAGTGTTAAATCTATAAAATTCTTTTTTCTCATATTTCTGAAGTGAATATGATATTTTGTTTTTGGTAATTATTTAAATTTATATAGACTCCTTTTAATCATATGATTAGTATTTGCATTCGTTATTTTTGGTTTTATATCTAATTCTGAGGAGGACGAGGATCGTGGACTTAGTCCAGTAACAAGTAGGAGGACTCACCATGGGGTGTGTAATTCGCACAGATAACTTACTCATTGAAGCCTTTTGTTGGATAACCACTTCTGGCTAGTTACAAATTATTAAAAATAAAATAAAAATCTAATTACGTACGAATGCGCATTATTATACGTTATTTCGTTACAGGAGATATTTGCGTCGTTGGTAGATGACTTTATGAATGTTACAGAAAAATATCAATGTATGTCCTCGTTCTGCAAGTCGGCACAAGCGAATAGAACTACTACGCCCACTTCTATTTTGAAATACAGCTCTGCGTTAGAAAATTCTTGTAAACATTTCGTTAGCGCTTTAATAAAAATTGAACACGAAATCGTCAAACACGGTAAAATATTATATATATATATATATATATATATATATATATATATAGTTTATATGGCGTTTCACTTTTTATTAATAAATGATGCGTTAAAAATTCCATTAAGTAATATCGCTCTATATTCAGACGACCTAACCTTATATTGTGACTCAAATAAACCCCGTACAATATTTAATATAAATACATGTGTGCTTATGTATTACCCAAATCGGGTTCATCTATAAAAACAGCTACTACAGCTTCAAATTCAAAGACCATTAAAGATGCTAAGCCAGTACCTTATGTAGAATGCCTGTGATTGTACCGCCTTGGAGCCAATTTAGTTCAAATATCTGTTAGGACCGTTAAAATGCAACCGAATATGGAAATACATGGGAAGCTTTTGATTGTCTTGCAACAGCAGCCCGACGAAGTCGTTTGTTTCACCAACGCATCTAAAACATCACAATATGTTGGAGGTGCTTTTTCAATCGAAAGCAAAATCCATTCTTTCAATCTGCCGATTATATTATCAGTCTTAGCGGCTGAGATGGTAGCCTTACTCCAGTGTTTTGCTACAAATCGCAGATTTGCCTACTGGCCAGTAAGTGATATATTGACTGACTCAGCTTCGGCATTGCAGTACATTGAAGCGAGAACTTCTACCGTGGGAACGGTGGACCAAATATGGCACGACATTCTTGAATTAAGTGAACGTAACAACAGCGTCACTTACGTCTAGATTCCGAGGCAACGATGAGGTACACCGTGCGGCATAAGGTCCTACCCTAATTAACCTGCCGATAACGCTAGTAGAAGACAATGCATAATATTATAGCCGGAAAATCCTGGCAGTCCTTCCATATTCGGCCAAGTATACTCTGCAATATAAAGAAGGATTTAGTAAGTTAGCCTTCAAAAATTGGTAAAATCTGTTCACCGAAGCTGGAAATAACTGTCAACAGAATATATATTAGCCACATGCTGAGTACGCACTCGTCCAACCACACCATATGTGAAGTATGTCGTACACTACTAATGATCTATCATTTGTTGTAAACTGCCAGAAATATACTCAATATCGTTGCAATAAGATGAAAGCAAGTATCCCGGATGTAAACAAACTTTGTAATTACTTTAAGTAATCGATAATTCGAGCAATATCCTTTTAGACTGTAGCCACTAGTAAAAAAAAAAAGTAATATTACAGATAATTAATTCGTCGCTATTATACAGAAACGAAATAATCTTTCTATTTAAGATACAACGAAGAATTTAAACACGAAATTATAACACATAATTTACAGCCAAAAATTAATAATAATAAATGACAGAGTACACTATATCGAAATCAGATTTTAACGATCAATAAGGAACTAGTTTTTACGATATCTTCGAAAAATTTAATTTTAAGATTTTTAATATACTTTTTATCTATTAAATCTATTCTCGTATTTCACTGAGTAATTGGAAGGAGACTGAGCTCTAACCGAAACATGGAGCGCGTCGATAGACTGTGGAGGGTGAAATGGCATCTAGCCGCGAATAAATCTAAAATGCTCATCTAGACAAATAATCATTTATGGACCAAAAAGCGGCTACTTGCTTAAGTTCCGTTGTAGATGATTCCAGTAGCGACAGGATATTTAGCGTTAGAGGGTGAAGAGGTCATTAAGACTCCAACAATATCTATCGAAAGTCCTTGTCCTGCCAAGCGAGGCAATCATAAGTCCGGCTCCGATATTATTCTAATGGCAAAGGACAGGACTTACTTTCTATTACTGATACCCCATTATTTGTGAATTTAAACAGGCATGTGATCTTTTTTTGTGGTTCGCGATTAACAGTCACAAAATGAAAGTGATAGTTTGTCAAATAATGATAAATGAAACGAAACTGAAAGCATTCGTTGAAATATCAGCTTACTATTCCAGATGATAGCTACACTACGTGCAAGGAAATTCGATCAATAATAGAACAATCCAAAGTACCGCTTTGAAAAATATAAAACGTTTTAACAAGAGGAGAATTAAGCCACGAATTGCGAGCAAAACTTTTACAAGGCTACGTATTTTTCATTTTCTTCCGTTGTAGCGAAAGCTAAACATTAGACGCCGTTTTGGAGAATAAAAGTATTGAGGAATTTGAGTTATACACGTATATAGACGTATAAGTTAAACGTTTAAAAACTCATGGAATTAAAAATGTTACAAACGAAGACGTTCTTGAAACAATGAAAAAAAAATGGCCGAAACTATTACATTTAATCGACGAACGAAAATTTAAATAGCTCAGTCATATCATGAAAGGACTAAATCACGGGATTCTGCATGTAATCCTGCGAGAATACTGTAAAAATATGAAAATGCTCCTTCGACATTTGGGAAGAAAGAACTTTTGGAAGTGGTTTAACCGCTCACTAAATGAGACGTTCCGGACTATCATGTCAAGAGATGATACATCCATGTTGTTTGCCAACCTTCAGATTGTCACTGTGAATTAAGAAAAAGAATATGAGAAAAAATGGCGGGGTTTTGTGATACAGTTGTAATAGTAGCGAGCCAAAACTACGAAATTGACCAGAGTAAACAGTTATTACTGTTCCCTTGTATAATAATAATGAAAAATGTCTTGAAAAATCGACAAATTTCCAAGTTCACACTTTTCTATATATCGAAGTAAACATAAATAGATAACGAAATTCAAATAACATGATTAAAAAAAATAATAATAAATAAATTTATGTAACACAATAACCTGTAGAGATATGAAATTCGAAGTATGGATTAAAAAATAAATGAATAAAAAAAACGAATTGTTATATATATATATATTGGACAACTAAATATACTTGAGAAGTAAAAGAAAAATCAATTATATGAAGTATAAATAATAAAGATGACTGTATGTCGGTATAGATAAACCGCAGTACTAATTATTATTTATTTTTATATATAACAAACAGACAGGAAACAATAAAACTTGCAGAAAAATATAAAATATAAACTTAAACCAAATGAAAAAAAAGTATGATTTGACACTGCTGTACTTCTGAAATATCCTTCCATTAATCTTTCCAGTAATTATTATTAACAAATAAACGGGAATTACATCGTTAACAATTATAATTATAGAATCTAATTAAGTAAGACAACAAATAATCGGTAAACGCAAAGGAATAAATGATACCGATATTCGTGGAAGGAATAAGTAATATATAACATTTCGAAAAATAATTAAATTCTGAAGGACATTTTGATCTCGTGAAAATATTATATATATATAATATATAATCAGTGTGTAGAAATTGTCGATTCTATTTTAAATGCGAATAAAAAAATAATAAATAATACAGAACTAAGGAAAAAGTTTTATTCAAATTAGCGTTTATTTCGACGATATTTTAAAAATAAATGTTAAAACTTTTCTTTAAAAAATACATACACATTTTTTTTTTTATTCATAAACGAATTTAGAATAAAAAATATATATGTATAATAAAAATATAATTAAAATAGTTGATTGTAAGTTTATTAAATTTCAGAGGATGCGTATACGCTAGTCAGTTTTTTGAATCGACTGAGACCTCAGATGAATATTATTCGGTTTTTATATAACTTGCACGTTGAATCAATATCAGCGACGTGGACAACAGACATTGCTTGGTTGACGGTTACACGGTGAGTTCTTATTTGAAATTATTTTTTCTCTTAAATATATCGTATAGCCGAAATACTTTTGCAATTGCCGATAAAAATTTGAGGGTTAAATATTAGATTTCAATTAACGTCGTATTATAAATATAAATTATAAACCGGTTTTTGAAGACGACGAAATTAAAATTTTATCCACATAATATAAGTGTGGAAATTCTGTCGTTTACGACTACATACGATCGACTGGGTACACTCTAGTTGTTATCTACTCGAACAAGAATTACCGCAGGATTACGCTCGTTGATATGCAAATTTACCAACAACATATCTAGAAAATTTGTGTGTACCCAGATGCTTGCTAATTCAGATAAAAATCAGAAAACACGTGCTCGAAAAAGACCTTAAAGTTTTGGCGCGCAACATCTAAATAGGGATGCGATGCCATGTTGCCATCTTGACACCAATATTCAATAAAATGATGCTCACAAATTACAACGCGAAGAAACCCAAAATATCTGTTTGTCTTGTTAAATGAACTTATCGTAAACGTATCGAAAACAGTGTAACGAAAAATAATAAGAAGAACGTAATGTTATATACAAACAGGAACAACGTGTCTAGCTTATCGTGTTAATATTAAGATATTTAGAACTTAAAGCGATGATGAAAAATTGTAAAATCCATTCCTGTCGCATAGTAGTTACTGATTCTTTCCGCCATTTACTTTTATTCCGAATTTGTTATTCCGTAGTCATAGTTGGAAAATCTTCTCTCTATACATGTTAAGTAAGAGAGATGAGAGTATACAACCCAGTCTTACACCTTTCATAATCTTGAGGGTTTCGGTCTTCAGATCTTAATTTATTTGCATTTCATAATCTTGAAAGTTTCAGTCTTCAGATCTTAATTTATTTTTACCTCCGCCCCTCATTGCCAATACAAATTCAGCATTATTCGGATATCTTTCCCATGAAGTCCAGTTTCTATTAGAAGTCTGACAAGCGGATCGTGTTTCACTGTATGGAAGGCTTTTTTCAAAATCAACGAAACATAAGTCTATCGCTTTTTTTTTAAATAATCGTATTTAAAACGATAAACGTTATAATAAATAAATATAACCTTTTTTTTTCTCTTTGCCTCATTCAGAATTTGCAAAATTAACATAAAAATTTTAAATCTATTATTTCGAAATATTAACAATAGCGTTAGTTTTTAATAGATTACTTTCCGTATTATACGCGAGTACGAATAGAACAACATGCGCATCTTTCGTTACCCTGACGATCGAATTATTTGTCGAAACGTTTAGCGCTTACGTAGATATAATCGATAGCTGGCTGACGGAAGGAGTTTTACACGATTCGAAACGAGAATTTGTAATAGGCAGGTATAAAAATCATTTAATCGATTTCTAACTAGGATTAATCGCATTTCTAACGTTTATACTAAAAATACTATCATTAAACGTTGCATTTTTGAAATTTATTCCCGGTTGTGATTAAAAAAAAAAAAGTAAAGACATTGAATTTTACGATGTTTATTATTATATAAATTTAATTTTATCGATCATGCATAATTTAAATTATTTATAAATATATAATTTTAGAAAAAAATATGGTTAAATTTGTGGAGAGACTAGAAAACCAATGTAAGAAGTATTAACAAATGTAAAACTAAAATCGTGATAATAGATAAAAGCGTTAAGGTCAAGCATATGCGGAATTGACGTTGTGGATAATTTTGTATATCTGGACATGTTGCGAGAGATATAAATTCTCTACAACGTCTAATAATAACCGAGAAATTTAACCGGCGAAGAAAAAAAGGAAGACTAAGAACGCGTTGGGCTGATCAGTTAAAATCGTTAATTGGCTTAAACATGCACGAAGCGTCGCTGACTGCTCACAATAAGTCAACATGAAGATGCGACTGTTTGTTAATATCACTACGACCTCTCGAGCGATAAAGGAAGAAGAAGAATATATACATAATTATTTTAGTTTTTGAAAGAGAGAAAGTAAAATTATTCATGTTTAGAATTTGAAGAAAACAAAAAAATTGTAGATTATTATATAATTTACAATGTTCATTATTTTTGTTGTTGTTATAATTTTTTTTTATCGATAATGTACACGTGTATTTGATATATCCATTCGCTTTGGTTCATCGTTTTTTAAGTCTAAAAAATAAAATTATCTTTTGAAAAACTGTAAGATAAAATGTTTATAGTTTTAGTTATTATAATTGTATTTTACAATGTTTATTATTATTGTTGATGCTATAAATTTGCTTTTATCGATCATGTAAAATTACGAAAAGTATAATTATATATATATATATATATATATATATATATATATATATATATATATATATATATATATATATATATATGTAGTAACTGTAAAATTAATAATTAAGGTATTCTTACACCGACATTAAAAAGTACATTTAACTTCCTTCTAAAACCTAGTTAGCGTTTCGTGATAGGTAGCGCTACTAGATTTAAATGCGAAAATTCAAACGTTTATATATTTATTTCATTTTTCTTCAAGATACATATTTGCGAACGATTTTTTTTAAACGAAATTTAAATAAATTCATTTTTTAACCTATTTAATTGGTTAATTAAAAACTTGAAGGCATGTTGGTGTTTGTGTCTGCAATTATTAAATATTAACTAGGCATTATTTTTGAATTCGCCGAAATAAATGATATTCAATCGCAACCATGTAAACCGTCATTTCTCAGTCTTCGTTCGATTGTGATAACTTTATTTTATATAAAAATAAACAACAAAAAAGACGTTAAAGTCTAAAATTTTTTTTTTATGAAAAATCCCCAAGCTTTTCTTCTGTTAGGCCATTAATATATATATATATATATATATATATATATATATATATATATATATATATATATATATAATTTATATGTGTGTGTTATTTAGTCAAGCTCTTAAATATAATAATTGGATAATATTTTACTGTAGTATCTCATTTCCGTTCTACCTTTTCAGTATATTACAATAGAAATTTCTGTTATAATCTGGCCAAGGTATTTAAACCTCTGGACTTGTTCCAATATTTATTCATCAATTTATTCAAAGTTTAAAAAAATTGATTAAAATTTCGTTAAAAAAAAAAATAAAAATAAAAACTGTTCGTAGATGTTAACAATAATCAACTCTAATAAAGTTTGGACGAAACACATACACATTGTTGTACTAGTTCATTTTATAAACTTATTCTGTTTCGCTGTCGTCATTTTTAAAGCTATTATTTTCTTCCGTTATAATCGCTTTTTTATTCTATGCATTAGCAGTTTTACGAAAACAATTAACAGGATTGCTACTTATTATCATTAGGCTGGTCGAAATAGATTTAGTAAATGCGTATAAATTGAACAATGACATTAATTACAGAACAATTTCGGACGAATCGAATAATTACGGAAATAGTTGTTACGCGATAGTACCGTTCGAAGAGGCGTTATTAGCTGAAACAATTAAACCGGCCGAACTGTTGATAAATATGGCGAAAAAATTAATTGCTAACGTCGATGTTTTACACCAGGTCAATAACCTGACCGTGTTGAGACAATATATTAACGTTAAAAGTAAGTTCATTATTCCTATAAATCATCGAATACGCTTATTTATTGTGATGCCACGGACTAAGGGGAAAAAATGAAAGATGACCGTGGAAACCGGTTCGGTATTAACGGACGTAATTAGTAATCGAAAAACAAATTTGTTTGGACATTTTATAAGAGGATCAGCATATCACTTTTACAAACTATTGAAATGTAACAACAAAAAATGAAGATTTTTTAATATGTTGAGTTTAGACGAAATTTCTGACAATCAGGCATTAAGAGTAACTCCTTTTTCCTTTGATCCTTTAATCCCTTTTTTATACCATGCTCTCCTTGTATCGATCTACTTACTATTAGCGAAACTGCTCGTGAAGAGTATTGAGAAGCATTGTGATCACTTTCTTATAGTGTCTACAAATTCGTCTTTGAACACGCCAGGCTTTACAACCAGTTGATTAACATACATCTTTCTTTTCCTATTAATATATTCTATTATTCCAAATAGCAAACAGTGATTGTTGTAGAATGTGTGAAGATGGAATAGAATCGCCTGAACATATATTTTTAGAATGTTCAGCGCTTGAACAAGTACGAAATACAAGATAGACAAAGATTATAGAAGATGGTTAATGAACAGGAACATTACACGAAAAACGATAAATTTCGTGAAAAAAAATACTGAGAACTAGAATTATAGGTTACAGCAAAAAGTGAAGAGTACAGATGAACTGTTTGGTGAATTATTTTGTTCTTGATTTTCTTTATCTTAACTACAAATATATTCTATTTACTTTCTCCTAATAATAATCGAATCCTTCTTCGATTGTGTTATTTTACCGTTAATAGCAATATAGCTAACGTGTATACCCTTCGTCATATATTTTTTTTTACCCTTAGCGATATTACTTTTTACATATAATTCAAAATATTTATATGTATATAATTTCTCTATAGAGCAAATAGTATAAGTTAGCATATTTGATAGATATGTTCGATCGGCAGGAGCCCAATGAAAGTTATAAAAAAGATTTCTCGTTTCCAAAAAATGAAAGTATTCCGAAATCCAGAAACCGAATCGGGTAGCACGAAAAATAAGAAAAAACGAAAAATCTGACGACATTCTATTTTGCCGTAGAACATTTCTTTTTCTATTCTTTTTGACTACTTGTAAAAATGCGCCACGTCAGTGTGATCATTTTTCTCGGGCCCCAAATCGTGCAGTCTATTGATAGGGTGATAGATTAACCTAGTCAATAACGAACTTAGATTTTAAAAGATAGGACTTGTTTTTAATTTTTCTTAACCACGGCTTTACTTTAAATTAATTAATGTAACGGACTGACCATTGTTTAATAGGCTCGACAAAAAAATAACAATTAAATAAAAACCAAAGATCGTTTATTTCTTTAACTTAACCAAATATTCCTATATAAAGTATCATCTACAACTTTGTTATAATATTTACGTCATATAACATTATTAATAATAATTTTAAAAAATAATAATAATAAAGGTATAGTAGCGTGATCATCTTTTTCGAGTTGATCGATATTGTTATATTACGATTATCAAAGTATAATAATTGATGTTACTGTTAAAATGAGTTTTAAATATTACGTTACACCTGTAAAGAAAGCTAAGTGATTCAGATATATGGTTGTCATTTCAAAATAATAGTCCCCCATAAGTTTTCCTACTATGTTTGTTGTATGACGCAGTTTTTTCCCTGTTATATGTTAACTTCGTGCTGTGAATATTATGTCGTTTTATACAGGAAATGATTAATAAATAATTGTTTTTTTCTTTCCATCTATCCTCTCTCTCTCTCTCTCTCTCTATATATGTATATATATATATATATATATATATATATATATATATATATATATATATATATATAATATATAAAATATATATATATCATTAAGTGCCGTCTCCTTATCGGAGGTAGGCTACTACTTACCTATACATATTTTGTTGTACAGTGTAAGTAGCGTACAAGAAAATCATAATGTGTCGTTCAGGAGAATTGATTGTAATTGCTTTGTTTGAGTTTTTGTAGTGTACTATATTACTACTAACGCGCAATTGGTGTTATGCGTGGTAGTTTGCATTACCTTCCAAACGATAATATTAGGACTATTTATATTTTTATTTTCTGATGATAATTTTTGTCATCGATCGTATTCGAACTCGGTACCTTTCGTATTGAAGTCCGTGTTCAAGCCACTAGGCTATCTCGAAGACTATATATATATATATATATATATATATATATATATATATATATATATATATATAAAATTGCGCTCCAATTGTTATTACATACATGATTACATTTTCTTTATTGACTTCATGTGGCGTAAAGGAAACTCTCGAGTTCTATTTACACGACGTAAGTTTAATTCCCATCAGGCAAAATAATTTATTATGGTTAACAAGGCCTATTGCCATCAGCGCTCGCGAAATGAATACCACTCTATATTGTTTGTACAGGAAACGTTTAAATTTTAGGGCTTTAAAAAATCGTTTAAGCAACGTACCCTACTAACTTTATAGAATTTTAATTTTATTTTTATTATTATTGTCGTTGATGTAAAAATACGTAAGTATTAATAAATTTGTATTTTAGGTTACCCGTACGAAAAGTTTAAAAATCAAGTGAAGTCATATTTACGTATGTTTTCTGACGAAAGTTACATATCCGAAACTTTTGACAGGCAACCCGATTGTGACGAGCCGTCCGAAAATATCAATATGATAACGGATAGGCCTGCTAACGACAAATGTGAACCATTTTTATCAAAGGCCTTCGATGGACTACTAGTCGAAGTGAAACAGACCAATGACGACAAATGTGACGACGTCTGCAAAGTGTAAGTGTATTTACGAAAAATGAGAATAATTTTTATTTACAACAACAACAACAACGGATATATTCCAACATAAAGTTTTAAATAATAATTACGTAACGCCCAGCATGGCTCGCCGTACAACAGAAATAATACAAAGACTCGTAACAAATAAAAGAAGCATTTATACTTATTTCCTAATATACAACCATGTTTTAAACGTTTTTTTTTTCACTCAGGCTTTTAAATGATATATATATATATATATATATATATATGTATATATATAATATATATATATATATATATATATGTATATATATAATTCTAACTCACTCGTTGCCGAGTATGAGTCCTCTTTCAATATCCCTTTCTATTAAATAGTTCAATGTCTGAATCTTATATACGATATTAATCCAATTTTATAATTAGATTTCTAACAGCAATGTGCACATTCATACTGATCTGCTATGTTCCTTGTTCCTCATTTTGTGTGATTTGTGGCGGTGTAAACACCTACTAACCTTGCGGAGTTATCGATGAATTTTCTGCATTCAGTTCTATTCAGCGCCCATTTATCCCAAGTCTTATTTTTCCTGTGATTAATACGGTGGTTTTTGATAGAGTTTAAATAACACATCTTTGAATCTTAATTGTGGTCTTCCACAATATCTTTCACCGGAATGCAATATACCATATAATAATCTCTTCGCTATGCGATTGTTATCCATTCTGATAATATGGTCAACTCATCTTACCCGAGCGTTGGTTAAATTTACAATTTGTCATTTTCAAAATTATTTCATTTGAGATCTTATCTTTCCATGTTATTCTTAAGATTTGTTTGAGTAATCTCATGTGACATATTTCAAGCTTTTTAACTTGACTGCTTCTGTTTGGCCATGTCTCACGACTATACAACAAAGTTGGTAATACTACTGCTCTTTAAACATTTAGTTTCATATTAGTACGTGAATTTTTATTCCTAAATACACGTTTCGCCAGCTTGTTATAGAACAGTATTGCATGTTTTTTATTCTATATTTGATCTCCTCAGCTAGTTCACTATTTTCGCTAATTACGCTTTCAAAAGCTTTTGACAATTTTTAACTTCGACCCGTTTATATGAAAGTTTTCTTCCATGCCATAAAATATCATTATTTCCGTTTTATTTTAAATATATATATCGTGCGTGTACGAGCACGCATATGAAAACAAACGAAACATTTTATGTACGGCTGGTGCCTACACTGCCAGCAATTTCAACTAAACAAACTGGTTTATTGTTCATTCGTTGGTCGCACGATTTTGCAATATAAAGTAATTATTGTAGTTAATAAATGTTTGCTAATAGCTTGAAAATGACTTTATAGTCGAAAAGCTTTGCGTATATAATAAAAAATTTTTTAGTGATTAATTTCGATTTTATTTTGTTTTGTTAATAAAATACTGCTTAGTATTTAATTTAGAACGAGTTGTTTCAAAAATTTAAATTGGATGTGAAAAAACTACTAGATGAAATATTAACATTTCAAAGACGAATTTTAAGGACAATATTATCGTAATCTATCCCAGTAGTGCCTATTGCTTTAATGCGACCTTCGTCGTTTGATCGGAAACAGTGCAACCACGCTTAACGTGATATTAAAAAAGAACCGTACTCAAACACGTGTTGGATTAATCCATTTTATATTCAACATAGCAATTTGTCGTTAACCTTTTTAAAATGAAACAACGTACGTACTTTGCGTTTCAGATACCAATTAGTAGGCTTCGATAATTCGAAACAAGTGCCGATCGAAATATACACAATTAGAAACTTATGCTCGTTGATTGAATCTAGAACGAACGCTGTACAGAACTTGTTCAAATGTCTGATAATTCGTGAAAACTGTCTTTTTCAACATTTACATACATTAGGATCGTTCTTGTTGATGGATTGCCATTCGCTTTACTCCGAAATGTACGAAATTGTAAGTTTCGTTACTTTGTTTGTTAAGCCTATCGTATATGTTTACTTTATTATAGTCGCGTGAATTAATAATTTATTAATAAATAAAAAAAAAAAAACCAGTTTATTCGCCCCCTTATGAAGTACATAATCGTCATTCGGTTTAAATTGTAAAATATAACGCGCGTCGAATATAACGATTAAATAAAATCGTTGTTGAAAAAAAGAGAAATTCAGATACTTGGGCTCAGTAATCGATTGCAGATTGGACTGTGATGAAGAAATCAGAGTCCGATGTGGAATAGCCAAAGATGTATTTAGAAGAATACGCGTCCCAAAACAGTTTTCGATATGTCTATCTTAACGCGTACGTTTATTAAGGGAAGTAATCACCGGAATTAGGCGATTTTTGGGTCATGCGGTCCGTGAAAATCGACTGGAGGCGCTCTTCATCGAGGGAAACCCGTGTAGAAAACGAGGTCGTGACTTCTAAGCTGGTCAGATAAAATTCGAGAATTCACGGAGAAAAGCTTCAGTGAATATATTCATGAAACGTATAATAGAGACAGATAGCGTAAACTGCTTAATAAATGTGTAGGGTTTTTTGGTAGATTTTATTTTATTCGTAATCTGGCCATGCGTGACCATTTAGCGATATTTTTTGTGTTTGTTATCTGTCATGATGATGAAGAAGTACCCAGTGGTGCTCAATCGATAGCTGTTACCCTAAACTAGGTGCGGTGGTTTATTGTGCTTTAATCTTTTCACGTAATTGAAAGTGTCCAACATGTGTTTTTAGCTAAGCTGTTAGGACGGCATTCCCAGTCTACCTGCATGTCTTTGGGCATACTGCTTTATAATATCACATACGTACGAAATGTTTAGATCTTCATGTAACGTTGCGTTGTGATTTTCCTCAAAATAACCGATCTTAACGTAAAAGTAAGAAATGATCGTTTTCGACTTTGCACTAGTAGGACAGATTAGCGCTATTGGTTTCGAACTTGTTTAATAATTTACACGCGGAATAGTAAACAGCGTCGTCATACGTAACTATTTAGTTCGCGCACTTATCGCGTTTTGTTTCATTTTTTATTTTTCCGTTATCGCGAGAATATATCGAGATTTAAAAATTTGTTTATTTTTTCTCTGTTTTGGTGGCATAGAGATTTTGGCAATTGATAAATAAATATGGACGTTGTTAATTAGCTGAAATTAATGTGAATGTATGTTCGCATATATACGATAACTGCATTTTTAGGCAAAAATATTCGTAACATACGCTGTGAACGAGAAAAAACTTGGCAAAATTGCTAAGTTTAAAATTAAGTAGGAAAAACCCCTCGGTATAGATTTTTATTCGTTTATCATTAAACACAAAGGTTCGTTTCCTCCAGTCCGTTCTATTTTCGGCCATCCTTTTTAGATCCGAGTACGTTTGACATCCCAAATCTTTAATTATCCGGTTTATATAATTGGTCTTCTCTTGTTTTCCTTCAATAATCAGTTTACCATCGTGTCTCGATATGTGTGCCATCATCTTTGATCTACGTCTTTTTACGCGATTTATTAATTCCCATCTTTCGCCGATCAGCACTTCTTCGTTGCTCTTCTTGTCTGTTCACTTTATCTTTTACATCTTTCTCCATAGCCACATCTCTGATACCATCGACCTTTTTTTATCAGCTTCATTTACTATCCAGGATTCACCCCATATAGTAATGTACTCCATATATATAATATATATATATATATATATATATACACTTTTATAAGTCGTTTTCTGAGTTCTATGCTCAAATTTTATTGGTGAATAATGCATGTTTTTCCAAGAATGCATATTTAGCTAGGCTTATTCTACGTTTGATTTGTCTGTCGGTTTCCCATCTTCTAATATGATACAGCGCAAATATAACGCTTCTTCGATTCTTCCAATTTTTTTATTATTTAATAATATGTTTTCCTTTTGTGGCGTTGAAGTTCTTTCATATATTATTAATTTAGCTTTTTCTTTTTCATTTATTTTCATGTTGTATTTTCCAAGTGTAGTTTCGCTTCTTCCACTGCTTCTCGATGTTCTTCTTCAGACTTAGCAATAATGGCAATGTCATCTGCGATTAAGATTGCGAAAAAAAAAAGTAGAGAAATAAGCCGACCGACAACTAATCGAGATTGAACATGAAATTTAATAATTAAAATAGCCTTTAAGAGTTTATTGATAATTCGACGTGAGTTGTAAACTAAATAATCATTTACTATTTCCCGTACACGAATTATAATTAACAACCTTTCATATTAACTAGGACTGTACATTCTGCTACAATAGTCGATTTGTTTAAATTTATAAATATAATGATAAATATATTTTGTAAATACGAAAAGTAATTATATATATGTGCGTTTTGCTATAATAGTTGATTTTTTAAAATTTATGAATATAGTGACATAATATAAATATATTTTATAAATACAAACTGTTTAGAAAAAGGAATATTATTATTATTATTATTATTATATAATATCTGGTTGTTTAGTAGTTTATTGTTGTTGCAGATTATAAGTAACGAACCACAAAGATGTCATTTGTTGCTCGGGTATCTTCTAAAGTGTGTTCGTTTAAATAAATTACCATACGCTGATTGTTTTTACATAACTACATCTTCTCAGGTTCAGAAATTTATTAGTCACGAAAAGTCGAAATATTCATCCTTATCGAATTCGTTAAAGATTGTAGATTCGATTATCGTTCAATATGAGGTAACGTGCAACTTGTGTATACTTTCCTGTACGTATATATTATGTGTAAGGAATTATAGATTATTGGAAATGCATAGTTAATAACTGCCGAATTTTGTAGTCTATTTCAATCACTTTTTTTTTTTTTTTTTCCGAAATATCGTATCGAACTTGAAAAAAACCACACACATTTCTGGTTTTAGTTTAAAAAACCGAAACTAAATTGATTTTTACACTGAATACAATTTCATTAAATGCCGCCTTCGTATCGGAAGTAGACGACTACTTACCTACACATATTTTGTTGTACAGTGTAAGTCGCATACAAGGTAATAATAATATGACGTTAATATAGATAGACACATACACCCGGAAGAACTGTTTGTAATCGCTTTGTTGTCACGACACTATGCAGCCCGCATGTTTTTGTAATGTGCTATATTATTACCAACGCGCATATGGTGTTGTCCGTGGGGATTGCAATCGCCTTCGAATTATTTATCGTTTTCTGGTGATAATAATTTTTGTGTCGTCGGTCTTATTCGAACTCGATACCTTCCGTATCGAAATTCGTGCTCTAGCTACTAGGCTATCCCGGTGATACTGAATACAATTTAGTGGAATAAATAATATATTGCATTTATATACAGTTGTCGCCCTGCTTAAGGTGCCGTAATGATTAACATTTAATCCGTCAATAATTTTATAATTTTACACAATTTTTCTCGATGTTTTTACCGACACCCATTTCCACACGAAGGATAATTCAAAAATTTTATAATATCCGTCCATCTTGCAACATGGTCATTATCCATTAACTATTCCCATATCGCGGTATGTTCTGTTCTTTATCGTTTGCTTACTATATCACGATTTTATTACTCTCATTAGAACAATCATGCACAGTGTTTTCACGTGTCGCTAATTTCGTGCAATGCAAAAAGATCATTAACGATTGTTATAATAAGATCAACAACAAAAAATTATGTATATATATATGTGAGAGGGGGAGAGAGAGAGAAGTGAGTGGAGAAAACAAAGATTGACGAATGAACAATGGATGAAAATACAAAGGCAATGCCAATACAGCTTATCATTTAACTCTTTATATTTATATAACATTGTTTCTCGATATTTTACAAATTTCTTATTTTTTTTTAACTTAAGCCACGACTATAATTTGTTTGAAATGTCGAAAAATCATTTGAGATATTCTTAATTCAACGTTAATTTTAAATTAATTTTTCCTTATAGTAACGAAATTATCTAAATTATCTAAATTTCGTTTATTTTACTCGTGTAAATTGTTTAAAGGTTACGTGGCCAGTTAGCGCGGTGATAACGCAAGAAGTATTACTGAAGTACTACTCACCGTTATTTCGTCTAATCATAAAATTAAGTATAGCGTACTCGGCTATCGTACAACATAGAGGTATTAGTATTTTTTATTTTTTTATTATTATTATTTTTTTTTTTTTTTTAAAAAGTTTTATTAAATTTTTTATCGATTATATAAGTTTACTACACTCTTGCTGTTATAATAAATCGATTTTTCGGTATTAAAAATTAATTTTCTACTAATAAATTTACTATTAATATATTTCAGATATTAACGAAATCTCTCGAAATCAAGCGATAGTTCGTCAGCTGTATATATTACGTTATTGGATGTTGGAATTTTTGTATAAAATAAAATCCTATTTGATGTCGATCGTTGAAGAACACTTCGTAATAAACCTTACCGAAAACCGTATAAATATATCGAACAAAGATACTATAAATGAAGGTAGTCGTTAGATTTGTGTTGAAACTTTGACAGGAAATAATTTTATAATAACTTAAAAAGAATTTAAATATTTCGAGTTAAAGGATTTTTCACAATTAATGTTCAGATAGAAACGGGAAAAAATCGATTTGACGTTTATCGTAATTTTTAAATTATTTTAATTTGTATTAAAATACATTTAAAATTATCTTTAAATTAGTTTTGTCACTAGACGAAGAAATAGGCTAATGAATGAAAAAACACAACCCATGTCTGGCTAAAAGTCGACTAAATGGAGTCTTAAATCTCGAAAAAGCTTTTTGAAATGTACAGAAAGAATGAGACTGATTTATTATACTTATCAAATGATAATGCTCGAAACATAGCTGCTTATTGGTGTAGAAGTAACGGACACAATGAACAAGAAGAATAAGATTAAACGATTAATTTCATGCTTTGAAAGTAATTTCAAACATTTCTTATCTATCATTTTCGATGTTATCAACGCACATTAGAATGCCCCTGTATTAAAAAAAAATAAAATAAAGGAAAATTTATAATTGATAATTTAACCCTTTCAGTCACAGTGTCCATTATACGGTACATTAATTTTTAAAGCTAGAAAAATTGTCTAACATCGTAATGAGGTTAGAGATGTTTCAATTCTTAAAATATTTATACAAACGATTAGAAATTATCTCGTTAACTGTTAGAACAAGAGGACACAGCTCATATCATCTGATTTCTGGCATCAGTCTCTTTGAAAGTTTTATTTGCTAAATTCAACGTTATCATTTCCAGTGTTCTTCTTCCTCTGTAGGGTTTCCCTTGTTTCGTCTACACGAACATATCTTTTTTCATATCTCACGAGCTATATACTTTACTTTTTTTTTCCAAAGCCTATCGACTAATATTGTTTTCCCTTCGTCTACTCGTGTTAGAACCATTTTATTGGTGACCAAGTGTCTGTCCCCGAGGTATTTGTAGTAATCTACGGTAGCACCACATTTCGAATATTTTTTTTACTATTTACATTGATGGTTCATGTTTCGCAGGCGTTAGTTTTAAACTTAATTTCAAATTCCTTACTGAATGCTTCAGGTTGTTATTTCGACGTACCAATTCTCGATTTAATATTTAACTTCTTTATCATCTTCGCCATCATTAGCGTGATTAGTCTACGTAAATATTTAATTTCAGTTACGTTTTCTATCTTTTCAACATCTATGTTAATAAAGTTATCTAAAAATCGATATTACTTTATATTTACTTTCACGAATCATTTTCTTAAAATATTTCACATACCAAAAAAAAAAAAGTAATAATTGTGTGTTAAAAAATCGATAATGCCAGACTGAAACGGTTAAAACTTAATTATTTCTGATACGATACAGAGCCTAATAGAAATTACGACTTATCTGTAATTAAATTACGCGTAATAATTGTTTAGAAATATGTATGTCGGATGTGAAAAATCGAACATATTATATAAGTTATATCCTTTTTTCAAAAATGCGCTCGTATTACGCGACAATTGTATTATGTCGAAATTTTCGAATTTATCAAATTTATTTTTGTAACTTTTTGACAACATTTTTTTTAGATTATCTAACATCTTTGGATGCAGCGTTTATAAAATGCTTTCAAAATGAACAATTACAAAAATGTTCCGAAATCGTTTATACGAAAGTAAGCCTTCGTCAATTAGTAATAATTACGAATTTCTTATTAATAAAATTATATGTACGTATTTAATCGTTTATTTTTTGTCTTTAAAAAAAAAACAGTACTGAGAACTATTATATTAAAAAAATGTATATATTTTATATTTTTATATGATTTAATTTGAACAGTATGTAATGTAGTAATTAAAAAAAAAATAACATAAAAAAAGTAGTCAAAATTACTAAATTTTTTGATAAAAAAAAACACAATGCTTTTCAGCTTTTGATAAAAAAATATAATATAATATATACAATTTATAAAAAATATATATATATATATAAGAAAATATTTAATTTACATATGCAATATTACGACAAATATCTTAAATTGAAAAAACAATAGTTATTCATAAAATAATCTTGTAGCGAATAAACAACGCAATCAACAAATTAGCGTTATAAAATTTATACGTAAACTATTATACTAGTTTTTTCCTTTTATATATTTTATAAATTGTATCTATTATATTTATATATTATATTTTATTTTTTATGTTCGTTTAAGATAATGACTTAATAATCGAAAAAATTTGTTTAAGGTCTTTTCATGTAGAAAAATTTAGCGATTTTAATTTTTTTAAACAAAAAAATGAGATTTATATTATTATTAAGTTATTCTTTTCGCAGCTATGGGATATATGTGGTACGCTACTGAACTGCTTTTTTCGACGTACAAAGCTAAATGAAGATGTCCTTAACTGTCTGTTAAACTCTTACATTGATTGTTTGTCGGATTTTTTACGAATGATCGATTACGCTTTAAAATGTACCAAACAATATTTCAGTTCCTGTAAGTATGTCGCACGTAGTTATTACTATTATCCTAGTAAATAGTTATATGACGTCATAAGTTTACTTATTCGTATTACAATCACAATCATCAGTGAGTCGTGTCGTGACGTAACCACGATCTGTCACACGGCTGATCAGGCTTCGCCAACAAATACGAAAGTATGTCCAGTTGTCCTGCAAATCGCGTCTGATCAATCACGCTCTCTTCTACAAACCACTATACCTTAAACGAACAACGCCTTCATATTTCCGGCTCTAATTACGTGACCAGAAAATTGTAGTGTTCTGCTGAGAACGATCGATTTTAATCTTTTCGGGTTACCAATGTTGTCCAAAATGGGAGCATTGGTTCTCCTCGCTGTTCACAAAACACATCCGTCTCCAACACCATATTTCCAGTGCGTCTATATATTTTCTGTCGACACTGCTTACTGTCCAGGTCTCTGAGCCATATAGAAACACCGAGAAAACATGGGAATTCACTATTCGTATTTTAACAGCTTTACTAATTGCGTAGTCTGTTCAGGTTCTTTTAAAACGGCTCATTGCGTTTCAGGTTAGCAGGGCTCTATGGCGTATCTCTCACTTCTACAGCCGCCGCTATTATTTTCTACTATAGAGCCTAAATATGTAAACCGGTTTACCACTTCAATTCCATAAATTTCTCGTAGCGCGGGACAAGTTATTCCTTGGACGGTTGATGATCATAATTTTAGTTGTGGCCTTGTTGACGATTTGACCATATTCTGTACTCATTTTTATTAACCGATTTAAAATATACGACATTTCGCCCACGTTTTTTGCTACTAACGTTATGTTATCTGCATACCGGAGATTATTAATGTACACTCCTCCAATCGAAATGCCTCATCCCAGTTTAATGCACCATTTGCTGTATCGATTTGGAGAGTTCTGCGCATTAAACATTCACTGTATAGGTTAAAAAGCGGTTGGAGGATACGACCTTGGTGAAAACCTCGCTCAGGATGAAACTTATCCACCTATCTTCATTAATGCAAACTTTTGCCGTGGTTTTTTCATATGACCACTTGATCAGCCGCACAAGATGTAATGTCGCACACAAGTAATATCGACCACATTTTCGCACGCAGTCAAATGCTTTCTTGAAATCAATGAAGCATGGCCGTATGCATAAGCTGACTAAGACCCCTTTTGAACTCCAGCTAGTAGCTGTTGTGTAAATTCCAAAATAAACTATTGAGGGGTTAACGGACAAGATTTTATGATGGTCTTTTATATGATTATTATTATTTCTGGTGAACTGTTCCACTCAAAGGATTCAACGTATGTGTGAAAAAAGGACAATATACAATACGTTTATTATTACACTCGTATGGACCAGAAGAGATTACACGCTGTGCGTGAATTGAAATATATAAGGGACTTACACTAGAGAGTGATGAAAAATCAATTCCATATATACAGCAAATAATAATAATAAAGAAAGTAACAAATATAATAACAATAATAATTATAAACAAACAAAATAAAACACAATCACTAAAAGTTTTTTAATCGCGAAGCTTTTCGACAGTTACGTCATTTTCAAGCGCGAACTAAAATTATTACATCTTTTTTTATATATGAAAAACCAGAAATGTTTATATAACGACAACTTAAAATTTGATATACATATTTCACTAGCCAAACATAATTTCAATTATAGGTTAATTTAGATATTTATCAATTTTGATGAAGAATTTTTCAAAAATCTGTTTTATAAATGAAATTTATTGTAAATTAACCTATAATTGAAATTATGTTTGGCTAGTGAAATATGTATATCAAATTTTAAGTTGTCGTTATATAAACATTTCTGGTTTTTCATATATAAAAAAAGATGTAATAATTTTAGTTCGCGCTTGAAAATGACGTAACTGTCGAAAAGCTTCGCGATTAAAAATCTTTTAGTGATTGTGTTTTATTTTGTTTGTTTATAATTAATTAGAAAATCACTACTCTCCAATATATTCAACTTTTAATAATAATAATAGTTTTTCTATGATGATAATAACACGTATAGTAAAGTAATAATAATAATAATTCAATTACTTCCACATCGAAAAGCATTGGTTATAACAGACTCCCTCTCCTCTCAACAACTAATATGCCGTCAAGACGAAAAGAATACCATAATATTATAAATCTAACACAATCTACACAAACTACATAAGGAAGGATGTGAAATCCGCTTTCTATGGATCCCAAGTCACATTGGGATGCACGGTAGTGAAGACCTTGAAGCGCGGTCTATGGTACTTTCACTAGTACCAGAATACTCACCACCTTCGCCAACATTATAACACATACTCATGAACAACAGTAAACAGGAATGGACTACCGACTGGACCTCAAGAACAACCTTCCTGAGGAGCATAAAATCAACCATTGGCCTCCAGATGGCACAGCAGAAAATAATATGGTACCCTAAACCATCTACGTGTGGGTCATATAGCCGTATCACACAATTATCAAAGCCCTCCCCTCTATGCGGACATTTAACAGAACCAACAGTCACACAATTCACACCACACAAATTAAAACACAAAATATATGGCCTGATACACAAAATCCTCTCAAACAACCCTCAATCCATAGGTAGAATTTTCACCTTTGCCAGACATAATTTTTTCGTACTCATAAAAACAAAATTGATAATTTCGTATATTCAATTCCTATACACGATATGAACAATCTTCTAGCAACAACATTTTTGTAAAAGAAAAGAACATATTTAATATTTAGCTATGCAGAAAATAATAAAAGTTCGAATAGTAAATCAAATTTGGAGACAGAAATGTTAGTCCGAAAAATCGTTCCGAATCCGTCGTATAATCTAAATTTTCGATACCAATTATTTTTCGATACCATTGTAGCTAGTACTGAAGAATTCGAAGGAAATGCAGAGAATTAACAGCAGATCGCTAAGAATTAAATTATCAGAGTGCGCGCTAAACTTCTTTGTTCATGGCAGAAAAGAAGAAATAGAATCACTTATTTATGTCTGTTGAATTGAACTTTACCAATACCGACGTCTTCGTGTGCAACGCACAAAATTCAGTGGACGCCAAGACTCATCGTTAATTTTTTCAACCTCCTGATGAAATGGATTGCGTGATGGTGATGATACATATAAATATTTTAGTAATTGTGTTGCCGGTGATATTGATGTCGAAAACGGGAAAAATGAAAATCGCTTCATGATCCATTTAATTAATTATCTAACCCAGCTCGTATTAAATTAAAAAATTTTATCAATGTACTTTTTTTTTGTTTTTTATTTTTTTAATGGTCGGTAGTTCCACAATTTTCACGGACACTAGTAACAAGTATTCGATTGTGATAGATTGTTATGAGTCGTTTCATGAGAGATATACACCATGCTTCCAACCTTAGACTCAAAATTTATCGAACCAAATGACAATGATTATGGGACTAAGTGGCATCCCATTTGAACAGAAAATAGCCGAAAAACGCCTATTTAGTAAGGGAGCTCACTTAGAGGTGCGAGGAATGCAAGTACCTCGAAATAAACTAGCAAGAATGGATCAAGATATTTAGAAATGTAAAATGGTATAATCAATAACATGTCCGTGTGTGCCTAGCAGACACTGGAGCATATTATAGAAGATTATCTACAATGGAGAACTAAAATTTGGAGGCATCTACAATCTAACTTATGAAGCTGTCTAGGAACTTAGAAGTAGACATGTACGACGCATATGATGAGAAGAAGAATACTTTGGTCGATTACAAACTTTACGTATATTCTGGCGTAAAAATTTAGTTTAAAAATTTAAGTGGCACGCGTAAATATGTAAATGTATTTTATTTTTCATACGAACACATTTGAATTATTAACTTATTTTTAATCGAAAAATTTTAACTTTGCTTTTGATTAATATTTTAGTTTGAAGATGATGTTCTAATTAATTATAATATCTAGCATTACTCAAGCATCATTCAGTGAATTAAAATTTTGTTTTCTAAATATAATTGGAAAAAACATAATTTTTATCATTACTTACACTGTGGTTATTTATCCTCCGATATGTTATGTTTTGTTTTGTTACAGTTATCAAGTTACGGTTTGAGATAAAATCAATCATAGAAGCTCATAAACAAATACCCGATTATAAATTTATATCCACTTTTGCCGATCACACATCTGCAAGTACATCATCCAGTTTCCTCCTACACAACAGTTTTTCATAATTATTTGTAAATAATCGCAGAGATCAAAACACAAAAAAAAAATTATCAAAGAATTGTTTTATATAATATTGAAAATATATTACAAGCATAATTGTAACTTATCGCTTATTCGTGAAATAAGAAATTATAAATTATATAAACTGTAAGATGGATCATTTTAGTAAGGTGAAATAATTTTGAGATTATTTTGATGATTTTATATATAATATAATTCGTTTTTTTACGCTTATATTTTCTCTAGATTTCTTTTTGAGGTTAATATTTAAACTAATTTTAATAGAAATTATATAATTGTATATATATTACAGCGCTTCCTGTTATTTATACAGTGAGAACTACACAAATTTCTGAGCGATATATATTATTAAAGTTGTGTACAATACTACAAAAAAAAATTGCTATCATCCTTAACTAATTTTTTCAATGGGTAAGTACCATTTACACACACACATATATATATATATATATATATATATATATATATATATATATATATATATATATATATATATATATAAAATATTACATAAGTTAGTTCGAAAATTTACTTGGTCTAATCTCACGACGTTGCTTCTCTCAATTCTTAATCAATAATTTGAATGAAATTCAGTATACATATGACTTTAAAAAAAAAAACTTTGAATCAAAAAGTCCAATTTTAATTGTCAAAATGTGGTGTTCCAAGGTAAGCATGGCAGCTAGTACTCGTTCAATTTTCTCCTACAAAATTTTTCACTGAAATTATCGGTATTTATTTTTATTTATTTGTTTAATAGCAGTACTTATTGCCTTTCGGCTATGACCACTTAATTTACATTAATTATATATAAAACATTAAATTCGTACAAATAAGATTATGCATCTTAATTGTAATTAATTAAATGTAAGGCATTAAATTCGTACAAATAAGATACTCGTACAGTTTACGTGTTGTATATACATTCCTTCATGTCATCTGTGGATATGTTATTCAGTGCTCTGCAATTAACATATTTGTTGCACTTCAATAACAGGTGGTGTACGGTTACCGGTTCATCACAGAGTTCACACTCTGGAGGTTCGTCGTGTTCGAAAATATATGCATGCGTAAGTTGAGTATGTCCTATTCTGAGCCGGGCTAGTACTTTTTCATATATTCGAGTTTCTTGAGTCGTCGTCCTTAGAAGATATATATTATTTTTTACCGACCTCAGCTTATTTGTTATATCGGAACTGATCCATATTTCGTTCCATTTCCTTAGTGCGCAGTCCATGGTGATCGAACCGATCTTTGCCCGGGGCAGATGGAGAAATCTGGTCATCTCAAGGTTCAGATCAGCGAGATCTGCTCGGACCCTCGCTGCCATAGAGCTCGTACCTGAAAGGTCCATTAATGCTAAATTAGGATGATTTATCTTCTTCAGCACGGTTGCTCCGTAGTTAACGATAAGTACTTGTCTTCGGATTTGTAGAGGTGGTTCTCCTGCCAAAGCTAGTATGCTGGATGAAGGACTAGTAGGATACGCACCTAACGCTTTTTGTACTGCGGTATGGTGTATTGTATCAAGTTTTTGAAGTAGTGATTTCGACGCCGTACGATACAGTATACATCCATAGTTCATTTTTGACCGGATAACTACGCGATAGATCCTCAAAAGCATGTCCGTATGCGGTCTGCACTTTTTTCCGTTTAAGATATTTAGTATGTTTAAGGACGTCGCGCACTTCCTGTGCAGTTCTATAATATGGTCCGCCCAACGCAATCGAGTCAAAAATGACACCAAGAAAGGCTACACGACGTTGGAATTTAAGTGTATTGTCATACAATTTTAGCTGTAGATTCGGTTGCTGTAGTCTATGCAGTGTGTTTTGGAAGTAGAGAATTTGAATCCAGTTTGTTGGCACCAAATCTCTAGATTATTTAATGCTATCTGAAGCATTTGTTGAGCAGTTTCCGGATATCGGGTTTTATAAGAGATGTTAAGATCATCCGCATATAATATGTACGTCAGTGGAGGTGGAATACATGTCGTTATATCGTTAATTGCTATTAGAAAACAGTATACACTAAGTATACTTCCCTGTGGAATGCCGTTCTGCAGCTTTTGAGGATTTGATAGCGAGTTTTGTACCCGGACCTGGATCATTCTATTAGACAGGAAGTTCTTTATGAAAAATAACATATTTCCATTTATTCCGCAATCTTTAAATTTTTTGATTATCCTGTATGCCCAGGTTGTATCGTAGGCCCTCTCAAGGTCAAAGAAAATAGAATATAAATGCTGCTTATTACTAAATGCGTTCCGAATTTCTGATTCTAGATGTACCAGATGATCAAACGTTGATCGACCTTTCCGGAATCCACATTGGTATGGGCTAATTACCGAATTTGTTTCTAAATACGACATTAGTCTATTTGCTATCATTTTTTCCATAATTTTACATAGCACACACGTTAAAGCTATGGGTAGATAACTGGTAGGTAAGTGTCCACTTTTGCCTGGCTTTAGTATTGGAATGACGATTGATGTGGATCAGATATCAGGGAAAGTCCGATCCACCCGGACTTTATTGTATATCTGCAATAACGCATTGACTGCAGTTTGTGGCAGATGTTTAACAAAGATAGCCGGTATATCATCCGGACCCGGGGATGAATTTTTCTTGAAGTGTTGCAAACTTTCCTGCAGTTCCATTAAAGTAAAAGTATCATTATACGAATCTGAAGTTTTATCATCTAAATTTATATTACGTCGTTCTTGTTCTATCTTGAACTCCTGAAACGCCGCCGGATAGTTAAGATTAGACGACTTGTCCGCAAAAGTAGTAGCAAGAATATTTGCAATCTTTCCGGGGGATGTAATTGCAGTGTCGCCAACTGATATCCATGGTATTGAGAAGCTTGTTTTGCATCCATTTAAGGCTTTTATCTTCATCCATATGTATTGATTGGATGTCTGCGGATCGATGGATTCTATAAATCTGTGCCAACTTTTCTGTTTTTCGGTCCGTATGATGTGTCGTGCCTGCGCACGTATTTTTCTGAAGTTTTGTAGATCCTCTATTAGTCTTGTAGTTCGGAATTTAGCGAGCGCTTTTTTCCTATTCTTTACGGCTTGCTGAACAGTAAAGTTCCACCATGGTACCTTCTTTGGATTGACTATTGCTTTTGAGCGCGGAATCGCTCTTCGGGCTGCTTCTAATATAGTATTGTTGAGGTTGTTTAGCGTCAAATTGATATTTCCGATCTCGTTCACTTGTATATTTGCGCATATTTCCGTAAATAGATTCCAATTGGCCAGTCGTAACATCCATCTAGGTGGTTTTTGAGTTCGGTCTTGGTTAGTACACTGCTCAGTGGTAATAATAGGGAAATGGTCGTCGAACACAGATCATTGTGAACGGACCACTCCAAGAACGGAGTTAACGTATCCGAAGCCAACGTCAGGTCGATAGCTGAAAAGGAGCCGTTGAAGGAGTTAAAACGAGTTGGTGCTCCATTATTTAATAAAACTATCTGCTCATCCTCTCTAAGAAATTTCTCAAAGATCTTTCCTTTGTTGTTAGGCGTTTGCGATCCCCACATGGGGTTATGAGCATTAACATCGCCGGCAAATATCCGGGGACCTCGTATTTGTGTAATTATCGAATGTAGGTCATTGGTTGTAACTTCTTGATTTGGAGGGATGTAAATATTATCTATAGTAAATTGTTTGAGAAATGTTGAATTTGGAACGTTAATCTGTAGTATAATGTTTTGTATGTCTACCGCTAACGACTGATGCATTGTAGGAATTACAGAAACATGCACTAGAGTAGCCACTCCACCAGAAGCTATGCTGCCACTCAGGAAGTCTGCTCTATAGATATTATAATTTTTGGCGGCGAAAGATTGGCTAGGTTTTAATCTAGTCCCTTGTAGACAGATCACGGTTGGTTGGTAGAAAGTGATTAACTGTTGCAATTCAAATAATTTAGTAAGGACTCCGTTAACGTTCCACTGCAGAATTCTTATCATCCTGATTTTAATTGTTTATTCCTTGCAATTCATCGTTCAATTTCTTTGTAAATTTTGTTATTGTAATTTTTAACGACCATTCTTCCGTTGCTTCATAAATTATGTTTAGTTGAGTAAGTATGTTGCTTGTAGATACGTTTGATAATCCTAGTTTACTGATTACTTTTGTTACTGACTCCGATTTTTTGGCCTCTTGCAGAAGCATTATTTTTTTCACTACGCGAAAACTATTAATCCTATCTCTATAAAAATAACGTTTTCCCGAACTAAAAACACGTACGAATATTTTTTGTAATAACTGCAAAAGTCATCTTCCCATAAAAAAATTCTAAAATTAAAAAAAAAATCTAAGGAATTCCAGCCATTTCGAGAGAAAACCAGTTTTTCAAAATTTAGATTGAATTTAAATCGTTCGAATATGTTATCCACATCTATCGAAAATTCGAACTTTTATTTCAGTTCAAAAGTTCGTACATTTAGACATTTTTTAAAATGAACAAATATGTATTTTTTTAAAATGAATTATTGAAAAACAAAAAAAAAAAACAAAGCCTAAATCAATAATCTGACTCGAAGAAAACCTTAAAATTATATAGTTAAAAATATTAATTATGACATCGAAATTTGTATAATGTAAATTCATTCGTAACGTGGAAATTTGTGATGTAAAAATCACTAAAATTGAAATGTCGACTTCGAAGCTTGATAGCTAATAAGCTACTAATTATTTCTCGATAAACATACAACTTTTTAATCGCTAATCAATAATCTTTTTTTTTTTTTTTTAAAGTTTATCAAAAATATTTAAGCACAGTTTCTCGATCGTACACATCGATAGGTCTGGCATAATCGAGTCTTTTTAAAAAGTAAAAAATTAACTTGTCAGAAAGAATTGTGTCCGACTTATCGTCGTATAGATTTAGTTTGTTAATAACACTTAAGATAGTTAACGACATTAATTTACTTGCTTGACTGGACGGTCGAAAGACTGGAATGTATATTTTTAGTGATTTAATATTTATTTCCGAACATATTGAAAAAATTCTTGTAGGTCTATAACTCGGGGTATCTAGAGTCATTCAGTGGTTCTTATGAAATGCGATTATGAAATGCACAAACAGCGTACATTATCAAAAAATCCATGTCTACAATTTCATACTTCACACTTCGATTTATTGCAATATTTTCTAAGTTATACGTGATACAAGCATGATTCATATCAGTGCGCTGAAATATCGTTTCCTTCGCTTCCAGATTTATTCGATAAATTTATATTTACATCACTCGTAATCAAAGTCGCTCAGAATTAGTTTTTATTTCCATTCACTTAAAAATCATCATTTTTAGACATACTATTTTCCATTTAGGTGGTGTGTTGGTTGTAATTTTAATATCATGTCAACTATAGGCGAATCTGATTATTTATGAAACAAAAATGTTCATCCACACTATCAGAAGCTGAAATATAAATATCTGTTTCGTTTTATATCCAGAATAGAAGTAGGATCTTGATTTGAATAATCAACAAATTCAGGAATCCGAAGGAAAATCTTCATATAACATATTTTTTATACCATTATTTGAAACATATGTGGATATCACAAAATAATGCAAAAAAGAAAAAAAAATCTACCAAAATTTACGGAAATGATATTCACAATGAAATGGGGATGTAAACAAAGCAGTACGTCTTGCGCGGGAAAGAATCTCCCGCAAATAATGAAATAAAGAACCGACTTTTAAAAAGTAGAAAATATAATATGCAACTACTGATTTTCTACGAATCTATTGCACTATGTTCATTACGTTAAACACTATAAATAGTAACACAACCATTTAGGTGGGATCTATACTAATGCATAAGAAGTTGTTTTCCAAGTGCTTACTGACGCTAAATAATGTGCTTCAGAGTATCAAAATGTCAATTACAGTGTATGCACTTACAGAATATTTATAAAATAAAATTATGAACAAAAATAAAACGACTCACACACGCTAATTAATATAAATAATATTAAAAATAGAAAAATAAATTACTAATACCAACGAAAAAATAATGTGTCTAATGAAATACAATACCTATATACCAGCACACATCCGAACAGAACAAAAACAGAATTACCAATCATATCCCCATGTAAACAATCTCCCCATCGAGATACGCATATAAACACATGCTGATTCACAAGTACAAACATTACAAACATGCAAGGATTCTGTTAATAGATAATTATATCGTTTAGACTGATATCCATTAAATAATACATAGCACAACAAACTCTACATTTTAACCTTACTTAATCGTATTTTCATAGTTTACATTTTATTATCAGAATTATCGATAAATGTTATATATTAACTCCATAGACTTGCCGCTCGAAATATTTTAAAATCAGTGTGATCATTTAGGATAAAAAAAAGATGAAGAAAATTAAACCACTACTCAGACTGGATTTGCTTCAAGCGAACCAGGATACAAACCAAAAGTTTTAACCCCAAACCATCTCTATACAACAGCCAAAACACAGTCAAGCTAATGCACGGAAACCGCGGTCATCTACAACCACAACTGAAAATAAAAAAAAAAAAAAAACAATGAAATTTTCTGACGTTGTCAAAAATACAAGAAATATCAATGATGCTTTCAACTTCCCTACAGAAGAACAAGCCAGTGTTTTTCCAATTATGGATAAATTTACTAACGAAGAATATCTTATGGAAGTAAGTAAATATGTTACCACCGTCTAAAATTAACTTCTCATTATGTACGTCTAACAACAGAATATGCTTTTATTTTGGTTCAAATAAAACAGTGGAAGAATTCGTATTGAAACAAAGAGCAATAAAAATAAATAATGTAGTCATAAAGGCCCGACCATTAATAAGTACAGGTAGAAAACTGATTGTGTCTAATGTATCACCGATCATACCACATCACATTATTGAAAATATACTCGCGGAGGAAATTAATTTAAACTTAATGTCCCCTATATCATTCATAAAAGCAGGGCATCATCAACCAATATTCCAATACATCTACAGCTTCAGATGTGCAGTATTCTATACACGAGATAATGAACAATTATACATACCTGACTCATTACTAATAAATGGAAAATACTATAGAATATTCTTATTTACAGACCAAAACTTAAACTGTTTTTCATGCAAAAAAACTGGGCACCAAACAAAAAATTGTCCATCACTAACTAAGATAAAGAAACAGAGATTTACTACCACTCACAAAGAAAACGTCCGACGACACCTATTACAGTACCATCATCTGAATCTGAAAATTTAATCTCTGAACGGAAAGAAAATTATAAGTTACTAATCCAGTAGTTGATCTTAAAGGTATGATGAAGATCCCCATAACGGTAATAACTGAATTAGCCAACATAGATATTAAAAGTAAAAAACCAAAGCTGAAGAATCACACATTTAAATTTAAATAGAGAAGAAATTGATAAAATACACATACAGATAAACGCATTTAAAAGAACTTACCCCAATATGTGTCCCATCGCTACAAATGAATTCATAAAAATGCTACAAAATCTAAAAAACAATACAAATAAAATCGAACTTACAAAAAAGTACACAGACGACATACAAGGAATTATATATATATATATATATATATATATATATATATATATATATATATATATATATATATATAATCTTACCTAAATAGAGATACAAAGCAGACTCTCGCATGGTTTTTGAAAAGGTTAAAAACTGACAAAATGCATCAAAAAAGGATTCTCGGGAGAACAGTTTAGAAAAATCTGTTGGAAGAATCCTATCGAAGCGATTTTATAACGACTGGTAACTCTAAAGGCGACGTTCTAATTGCTACCCACAATAGTATAAAAAAAGATTATGTATAGACTCAATCAGTGCATCAAGCCACGGCAGTAAAGTTATTCTTAGTTAAAACGGTCGTAATATGTACAATATATTTACACAATGAAGATAAAGTATCTCTATAAGAATTAAAATCATTAGCGGACCAACTTCCAGGGCCATACATATTAACAAGTGACCTCAATAGTAATAACATTATATGGGATTCTGATGATATCACGGATAACAGAGGACAAATAATAGGTAAACGAATAGATAATCCTACAATCAGTATCATAAATACAAGTGACCTAACCAGATTTAATATCTACAACGATACTGCATCAGTCTGACCATCTGTAGTTCAACCATCAGCCACATATTACACTGGCGATCATGTAAGAAATTATATAACAGTGATCACTTTTCACAGATTATAAATTTGATCAATTAACAGTTCATAGAAAGACACGAAAACTGGATTACAGGTAAAACATGGGAAAGTTTCAGGAACTCTATAGATCTTAAACAAGTATTGAATTTAGCCGGTCCTGATACAATAAATAACGAAATTTTAAAACGAATTATACATCATGCTAAAACACATATACCAAAAACAAACCCTAAATCAAGGAAGAAAAAACTACTTTGGTAGATATGAGTGTATAATGGCTATTAAAAATAAAAATAAACTGCTTAATACGTATAAGCGTTGTCCAAGAAACGATAATCACTTAAAATTTAAAAAAGCAAAGCTGTAGCAGGGAGAATTATTATAGAACGCAAAAAGAAGTGTTGGCAGGATTTTATTTCAAAGATAAATTCAAAAACTGATATAACAATAGTATGGAATCAAATAAGATAAATTCTGAATAAGAACAATGATAATAGCATCATGGCAATAACTAACGCAGACGGAATTAAAAGCAAAAAACATTGCAATGATCATGGCTGACCACTACTACAACATATCTAGTAAATATAATCCTCTAACTATACAGGAGAATAGATACGAGTTAGACTTCCAATCGCTAAATGAAGAGTAATATAACAGAGACATTACCCAGTATGAAATAACCAATGCAATAAAAGAACAGAAAAAGTCAGCTGCTGGCCCTGATAATAAAAAACCTTACAGAAAAGGACATCAAATATATACAACATTTATTCAACCAAATTTAGAAATTACACAAAATTCCTGCATTATGGAAGGAGGCCACGATTATACCAATCTTAAAGCCTAATACAGATAAAAGCCAAGCCAATAGCTATCATCTAATATCGTTAACATGCTCACTATGCAAAATATTAGAAAGAATTATTACAAAGCGAATAATGTGGGTCATAGAAAATAACAACTTGCTGGACAACAAACAAAGTGGTTTCTGTAAAGGCAGGTCGACTATAGATAACATACTAAGATTACAAGAAATCCTTGATGGTTTTACTACGAAGCAATATATATGTGTGTTTTTCGACATCGAGAAAGCCTTTTATCACATATCTAAAGAGTCGATAATAGATACGTCATTTGAGATGGGTTTCAGAGGGAACTTCCCAAAAGTTTTCATGGCATTACTTCAAAATAGAAATTTCAAAGTTCAAGTAGGGAGCTCACTGTCAGCGAGAAATAAAAAATTAGGAGTACCACAAGGTTCAGTGTTGAGCTCCCTGATTTATCTAAGCGACTTGCAACATTTAATTAAATACCCAGCTAATTACTCAATATTTGCAGATGATTTAGCAATACACATACGAGGAAATGATATTACTCAAATAGAAGAAAGAATGCAAAATATTATTACAACAATTGAGAAATGGGGCACTATTAAGAACATACATTTTCCCTAAAACTTGTGTAATAAATCTTACCAAGAAAACTACAGTACGCGAGGTTAAGCTAAAACTGAAAGATACATATATAACTAACAAATCCAAAACGACTTTCTTGGGAATCATATTCGACAACAAACTAAGCTGGAAACCACGCATCGAATATAAAAAACGAAAGTGCACAACAGCTCTTAACCTGCTAAAAATCCTGCATGGTAAGTCATGGAGATCTGACAGAGGCATGCTATTACGATTGTATGGAACACAGGTTAGATCAATAATGGGCTATGGTGTGGTTGCATATGCTACAGCGGCGGAAAGTATACTTAAGAAACTGAATACAATCCAAAATAATGTACTCAAAATAAGTAGTGGAGCATTCTGTACAAGTCCAATTATCAGTTTGCATGTGGAAATAAACATGATATCACTAAAACATTGAAAAATATTATTAGCACTGAAATTATGTGAAGCTCAGTGGTAACAAACGTCATATTTTGCTATAAAATGTTTCATCCTAATCTACATAAAGTTTACCGCGATAAAAATAAACCATTCAGAGTCAGATGTACTGACTACTTCAGATACCTACATATAAATCAAATTACCGTCACCCCACTCGAACCCACAAATCCGCCTCGGGATAACGGTATACAGACTGTATGTATCAATGCATTTTAAAAGCTGATTAAATTTAAAAAAAAGAAAAAAACAGTTAATGTTAGGAATCAAGATCACTGCTTAAAACATATAGGAGACAAAATTGAGCAAGTTACGACAAATTGGGAAACTTCATATTGTGTAAACAGGTGAAAAGAGATTGTACTAAGCAGAATCCGCATCGACCACACTAAACTAACTCACGGACACTTATTGCAAAGTGAACCTTCACCACCATGTATGTTTTGTGGCAATCAAAATTTGTCCATTGAACATATAATCTTCATATGACCAAAACTGAGCAAGGGACATGAAGAAGGCTTTTTATGCGAACAAATAAGAACCTTCGCACTTGATAAATGACAAAGCTGCAGTACAAAGTACTTTCCGATTTTTAAAAATTATAAAATTATACGAGACATGTACTAGAATTATTTTTATTTATATTTTAAATTATCAAACTATGTAAACTTATAGAAGACATAATTTTCCGTTTAATTTCTATAAAATTATCTATAAGTATTTTTGATGTACATATGGCAGAATTATTTGTAGAAGATATAACCTTTCATTCAATTACTATATTATGTATGATTATCTAAATTGTACGATATCGTAGACACAAATGACCTACAAGTCGAGCGTCTTTAAATAAATATATAATTTGAAATTTCAAGATTAGTTATAGTAGATCTAAACCTTAAGAAATCATGCTATTCAGGAACAAATCTAGGCAACAAATTATGTAGCCTTTCATATAAATTAAACTACAAATATTTTTCTGGGTATACATAGTAGGGAGATAGGACGACAGTTTTCAGCTGTACAATGATCTTCAGACTTGAAAATTGGAATAACCTTAGCTGTCTTTAACAACACAGGTCATTTACCTGTTCTAATAAGATTAAACAAGTAGATAAGTGTATTTTCAAAATCTACCAAACATATTTTAAACAATGTTACTGGTAATCTATCAGAGTCAACAATCCACATGGGTTCCAGAATCTTAATAGATTTTCTATAATCATTTAGGACGATTGAATAAGATTTAAGTGTCACCCATCCTCAATTACAGAGGTTTCAAGTATCATAAAGTTGTCAATCATATGTACAGACGAAAAATACTCTGCAAAAGCGTGTGAAATATTTTTACTAGAACAATGCTCTATATTTCTATATTTTACTATGCTAGGAAGTAGCGGGTCATTACATCTATATTTAACAAAAGACCAAAAATTATTAGTATCAGCCTCAGTCTTAAGAATATAATCATCAAAAGCATTCTTTATTAGCTTTTTAACTTCATCCTGTAGTTTGCTAAATTTTATAATCAGTTTCCTTGAGGATTCTGCAATAAGATTTCCTAAACCTAGTTTTCTGGGATAGATATGAAACTGGAAGGAAGACCTATGTGTTTTTCATGAAAGTTTCCGATTTAACGAAATTGAAAAATTTAAACATTAATTTTTATAATCCACAGGTGGTTTGACAGAGGTTCTGCACCTTGTGTACACATTCACTGTCCTTATTTCTCTGAATTCCGTTCTCAATTCAGAATTAATTACACAGAACCAATGGCCATTAATAAATCTAATTTCAAAAATATCCTGTTGTATATTAGAGTCTGCCATGTGTAAGAAGTTTAAATTCAGACAATAGTAAATTATTTTTCTTTAAAACTTAATTCAAACATGAAACCGCAACAATAGTGTTGTCTATCCTTCTCCATGACTGCCTACACAAGCACTCCTCATACAATATACACTACAAACCTACACTAGTTTTGTTATATAACTTAAGTAGTTTTTGTTGGTTTTTTATTTTTTTATAACTACTAATGTAACTCCCTCTCTATATATCGTCGAATATCGTGTTTTATGTGTTCGTATTTTAATAGTTTTATAATATGTATCGTACTCCGCCGCGCGGTCGAGGTGGGACAAAGCAGTGTGAAGAACAAGCTGATTCACAACTACAGGAGGAGATGGAGATGTAGAGACCCCCTCTACCTCTCCAACGAAATTTAATAATATGGCTATTCATCCAAGCCTAACGTCAGCTTTCGAGTCTGTTGGGGATTCTGACGATGATTCTGATAAGAATGTATGGCAACCAGGAAAAAAGAAATGAGGTAGTTCTCCAAAAAAGAAAAAAAGAGAAAATGATATGATTATCGAAACCAATAATCGATATGCACTGTTTCAACAAGCACACAATATAAATAACGCGCAGACAATGATTTTCGAACCTAATCCGAAATCGATCGCCAAATAGTTTACGAGGGTATACCCTTAACGATTGAATTGAATATCGTACCGACGTAACACAGTTAACAGAAGAAATTAATGCGGTTATGCACAGCAGGACATCCACCGGTAATTGTAGTTCTAAGGTAGTATTTAATAGTAATCATATTAGTAATAATAGTAGTAATAATAATAATAAAAATAATATTAGTAACCTAAATCGTAGAATTACTATACCTCCCATAATACTTCGGGGCACATTGAATGAAAGCCACAATACATTTGTTAATAAAATTCATAAAAATCTAAAATTTAACTTAAAAATTAAAACTAATGGTAATTCGTACGTCTTATGGTAGTATTGAAGATTATGATAATGTAATGAATAACTTGGCTAAAATGGGAATAGAGCATTACACGCATACCCCTAAACATAGAAAACCAATAAAAATGGTTTTAAAAGGAATACCTATTAACGTTACATTAAATAAAATTAGAAAAGAAATCGAATCTAAAATTAAGGTCGATGATATTAAACAATTTACCCAAAAAAATTCTGAAAATCAAATTAATAAACTACCTATTTTTAATGTTATATTCCCAGCGAACACAAATATTAAAGATATTGTAAATATCAAACAACTTTGTTATTGTATATATCCTGGGAAAAATTTAAACTCAGTAATAAAATTATACAATGTTTTCGGTACCAGGCTTATGGGCACGTATCTTATAATTGTTTCAAAAAAATAAAATGTTTAAAATGTGGTGGTCAGCATTCTATTAAAGAGTGCGGCGAAAATAATCAGGTAAAATGTGCTAACTGTGCAAATGAGCACACATCTAACTCGAAAAGTTGTCCGGTTTATAACCGAGTTCTCGAAACCGTATCGAATACTAAATAAGAATACCGTAAATAACGTTAATAATAATCGCACTAGTAATAGCGATCACGACTATAGAAATAATAGAAATAACAATCATTTTAGAAATAATCATATTAATGATAATAATAATAATCATAATTTAAGAAAAACAAATGTTAATAAAACGACACGTACTTATGCACAGGCTCTAAATAGTAATATATGTATAGAAAGCAATCGTGATAGCGAGAGTAATAGTGACTTATCGTATATTATAACAGCGTTTAAATCACTAGGTATTAGCAACATATTACGATGTATCAAAAGTATCATATCAAAACTAAAGTCAAATCGTGATTCTGATATAGTTACCGTAATTACCATAATTATCGAATGTGTAACCGACACGTTCATATAAATGTGTATATCTGTATATGTGTGAAGAAGGAGTGCATGTAATTGCCTGGAATGCTAACTCTGTTAGAAATAAAATATTAGAAATAGAACAGTTTATGCTGAGCAATAACATACACATTGTTGGTCTCTCGGAAACAAAAATTGATGGAAATTTTAATTTTAAATTATCTAACTATAACATACTCCGAAATGATTTAACAAAAAAAATGGGAGGAGTAGCCTTAATAGTTCACAACAGTTTACACTACACCCCTCTGCCTATACCGCATACCAGTCAGGTACAAGCTATGGGAGCGAAATTTCAGCTAGGAAACAAATCATTAGTTATCTTTGCAGCATACCGACCGTGGATAAAACTTACTAGTCTCGAAAGTAATATCAGATCCTTATTAAATACATCAACATATGTCCTAGTAATTGGAGATTTAAATGCAAAGAATAGAGTTTGGAATTGTCATAATGCTAACAGAGCAGGGAACATACTCCTAAGCATGTGCAACAGACTAAACTTTCAGATAAAAACACCATCAGAGCCTACATTTTTCCCCGGGAATTCAACTTATTTGCCTAGCATCATTGATATTGTCATTGCCAAGAACTAATATCAATTAAGTAACCCTTTATAAAATCGATAATGTTTACTGTATCTAGTAAGTTAAAGTACAATAAATTAACTAAATATTTCAATTATTCCAGGGCAAACTGGAACATATTTAAAGAACACATTCAGAAAAATATTAATATACCAAAAACTTTACTTAATCCGCAATCTATAGATAAATACATTCTACATCTAAATTCCGTTATAATGCAAGCTGCGCGCAGTGCCATTCCGCGGGTTGTTACAAAGGAGAAAGTGAATTCGATCTCAAAAGATATAAAAATTATTATTAAACTGTTCGTAAATGTTATCAAAAATCGAATGATCTAAATAAGTTCAAGTATAAGAAGCTGTATAACAAATTAAATAAGGTAGTCAAAACAAAGTTAATAAATGAAAGAAATTTACAGTATGACAAATTCCTCAAAAACCTCTCTTCAATTGATAATAGTTTATGGAGAGTCAATAAATACTTCTGTAGATGCCAAACCGAATTACCCCCTATTAAAGACCCAATTAACTCGGGTAGGATAGCTTATTCCGTTGAAGATAAGGCAGAAATTTTAGTTGAGCATTTTAGTACTGTTCACAGTCAAAATGTGTTGATGTTAACCCGGTATCATGAACGTAAGGTGAAGCAGACGATAAACAATTACTCACTTAACACTCCTGCAGTGATTTCACTCGTAGATTTTACAACACCGAAAGAGGTTAAACGCCTTATCTCCACTCTCAGGCTGAAAAATTCAGTTGGTCACGATCAAATTAGCATAAAAATGATTAAAAATCTACCAACAAAAGCAATAGTCGCCTTGGAGGTTCTATTTAACTCATGTTTACGCCTATGCTATTATCCTGTATCATGGAGAGTATCGGTAACGATACCTTTGGCAAAAGCTGGGAAAGATTCCTCTTCGGTTCGAAATGTTAGACCTGTGAGTTTACTCAGTAATATAAGTAAGGTTTTTGAAAAAATAATACTAGTAAGATTGAGGGCATTTAGTGACAGAGAATCCATCATAGCTGATTCGCAATACGGTTTTAGACCAAAACTAAGTACGACAATCCAACTGGCCAGTGTTTGTGACAAAGTTACTGATAACTTTAACTAGAATAAACATTCGGGTGTTGTCTTGTTGGACATAGAAAAAGCGTTTGACACAACATGGCATGATGGAATCATATATAAATTAATTAAATATAATTTCCCTCCATATCTTGTTTTTACTATTAAATCTTATCTGATGAATAGAAAATTCTATGTGAAACTGAAAAACCATAACTCTGATATAAGGTACGTTAAAGCTGGGGTGCCTCAAGGCAAGTATCTTAGGCCTATTCCTTTTTATTATATATATATTAATGATTTACCGACAATCCCAGGAGTAGATATAAATTTCTAAGCTGATGACACCTCTCTAATGGTATCTTCTTATAGAATAGACACTATAAGTAATAGATTAACTAAAGCAATTGATGTCATGTCTAAATTCTACCATAAATGGAAAATAAAAGTTAACGATGAGAAAACAGAGTCAATAATTTTTACCAGACGTAGGCCTTCGTTAAATCGTTTCGTTAAAATAAAAAACGTTGAACTTGACTGGAAGGAACATGTGAAGCATTTAGGCGTCATCATGGACAGAAGACTCACATTTACAAAACATATTAATGATTGTGTAAGTAGAACAATAGGGAAAATGGGTTGTCTATTTCCTATATTTAATAAAAGATCTGCACTTTCAACGCAAAACAAATTTTTATTATACAAAAAGGTAATTTTACCAAAGCTACTCTATGCCTGCCCAGTGTGGTCTTATACTAGTAGTAGTAATATAAACCACGTGCAAAGAGTGCAAAACCATTGCCTTCGAATAATTTTGAATAAACCTCGATTTACTTCAATAAAATCTCTCCATGATGCGTTAAAATTCCCTTACGTACAGGAAATGATTAAGGATAAAAGGAAAATTTTTTTGCCGATTGTAGATATTCCGACATTCCAATGGTAAATTCTATAGGGGATTACGATTACCAAGCTTTACGACACAGGTATAAAAGATATAAGCATAGGCGTATAAAACACATCCTTCTACAGTAAGCCAGTTACAAATTCTAGTTCTAGTATTAATAAATAAGCTAAGATATTTTTAAGTATATTGTTGATACGGTAAGAGTGTACGCACTCTGTTATTTTAAATGAGCAGGTTTTTTGTATTAAAAATTTTTCCTGCAATCTTATAATAAGGCGTAATTTAAATAATATTTTATAAGATTATGTATTAATTTTTTCTGGAAAGAATCGTTGATATATTCGGTACAGAAAATTCTATTGAATGGTAATTTTACTTTTTTGTAAACAGAAAATATTTTGCAAATATAATATTGTTGTTGTTCTTCTTCTTCTCTATTATTGATAATGATCTTGCTCTTTTATTTTTATAAGTGAATATTATTAAAAAAATAAAATAATTGTACATCCATATACTCATTTTGTTTTAAGTTCATGCTGTTTTTCTTTGTAAAAAATTGTATGTATTTATTTTATAAGATTTATTTTGTTTCATTTACGAAGATTTTTTTTTAATAATTTCATTTGCATTTGGATAATAGAAGATGTACAAATTTTGTTAGCAATAAGGGTATTTTAAGCCCACTGTTCTGATTTCTATCACGCATTCTCACAAATTCACCTTTGCACACACACACACACACACATATGGTGGATGATGGGACCATGTAGTTCATCTCTAGAAATTAAGTATGGTTGGCAGAAGACTACTACACACCAAATTTTTCTTTTCTTCTCAGATACAACTGCACTTTTTTATATAATTAAAATTTTTTAATTTTAGCACTCTAGTCCTCTACTCCCCTACAATATTACACGTAATGTCTGGAATGGGGGCAAAAAAAAACAACAAACTGGTTTTCTGTGTTAGTTTATAAGCAATTTCTGGGAAAAACCAAGGAGGGTATGTAGCTAGATAATTTCTTTATAAAATGTTTCTTTGTATAGTAGACTATAAAAATAACTAGTTGCATCATCCACATTTCTGATATTATAAAGTTGGTCCCAATTAATCAGGGAAATTTCTTGTTTTAATGTTAAAGGGTTTACTTTCCTAAAGTTGTAAGGTGCCATGATGCTTGTATTAAAATCTACTCTATATAAAGAACAGTCAGAGGCGGCTTGTACATAAAGGTTGCATGGTTGCACAACTACCAGAAATATGCGGGCCAGCATAAAAACTAATGATGTAATAAAATAGTTAAAAGTACTGGGGGATTAAATAAAATAAGTGAATTTTAATTATATTTCCCGCGGAATATATTATAAAATTTTTTAAAAAGGTGTCTTCGAAATGCCTGTTTTAATAATTGGTGGTTGCACACTCAATATAACCTGAAGAAGACATCGGAAAGCCATACACAGCATTATATGAAGATTTTGCGTGTAACGCTACTATGTGTTTGGAAATTACATAGGGCTATATTGGCGACTGTTTTCTGCAATCATAATCATTGAAGTACACACACTTGATGCGGCAGAACAGGTTTATCTCGTTGTGTTGTTCGTAACACATGGGTGCGATTGCGTGCGCATACTACCAGCTAACGAACGAACTAGTCTAGGACTTATATTTCATCTCTTTCCGAGATTAATTTTTTCTTCTTCAAATTTCTATTAGTCTCTTTCTTTTTGTATACATTTCCACGTGCGAATTTTTTCATTGCCTCTCTACAGTTTATGTTGTTTGTATTATTACTATCCGATGTTAATATACATAGAATTTTTCGTTGCTGAAGCATTATTATTTATATCGCAATTGATAATTTCATTTCCAGAGTAATGTTTTGTGTAAATTGTGAAAAAATAGTAAACTATTATACGTAGTTTATCGAATTATTTTGCTTTAATATTTCAAATTAATATTGTTGGTAATATTTTTTTTAATTTGAATTCAATTAAAATTTTACTGAAATATCCATTTTCTTTACAAAGTTCTGAAGAAAAACAGGACTTTTTATTTAAATTACTTGTTATCTGTAATTTTAATTTTGTACTTTTCTAATTGTATAAATTTTGTAGTTATTTGTGCGAAAATAAATTTTAATTTATTTTGTTTTAATATTGCGGGGTTTTTTTTATCTTAGGTTTGATAATCTAACTTCATAATTTTTAGTTTTTCTGATTGCGGTTTTAAAAGGTAATTTATTGACTTGGATTTTACTAATGTTAATTTGTGATGTTGTGTAAAACAAGAAAACTTTTTTATATGTATGTTTTGGGGGGGAGACTAAGGTATAGTTGCAACCGCTAGATTTTTTAACTACAAGCCGCCACTGAACAGCAGCCACTCAGTGATATCCAGCTTATCCTCAGGAAGAAGCGGATCAAATCAAAGATGCATAATTTGAAATCACCCATAATCATATTAATTGTATTCTTCATATCAATAAATGTAACCGTAATTGTTAAACACTCATTGTTATCGATCATCTACTATATTTCTAGTTTGTATTGATATATCTTTACTTGAGTACGCAATATTTAGTTTTATATAAATTACTTGAGTATTTAGTTTTATATCGCTCACATAATGAAAACCAGAATATGGTAACTATTTATTTCGTCGTTCTACAGACAGGACTCTTACATTATCGCTATAATTACATATTACATCTAAATTATTATAGTGTTTATAAAAACGCGTTCCCTTGCTGGATTCTAGCTTATGGAAGAAAAAAATCATATTTTTATACAACAATTTAAGATAAATTTATAAATATGTAAATTTACTTACCGATATGCGCGGACAATTCTTATATTGGCTAAAGATGAACTCCTTCAAGTAACTCCAAAGTATACATACTACACTCGCGTAAAAACTACTGATAAAAAAAATTTTCGTCTGCGGACAAAAATTCACATTTCTTTAAAAAGATCTTGAAATTACTTACACACTTCTGAAATTTTAGTCATTTCTAAGTTTACAAACATGAAATGCATAGAAATTTCGTCATTGTGGCGGTCAACTTCCGACTTCCTCGATTATATCGAGTGTCGATTAATCCATATTTCATTTCAAAAATTACTTAAAATATCATTTAAAAGTTATTTTAAAAAAGTAAGAACAAAATTATTTTGTTAATAAACCTTTAACAGAAGTTTCAATTTTATGATTTAAGTTTAAAAATTATTCATAAATAACCGTTAGATGTTTTTTATTGTAAATATACAAAACGCGTATATTTGACATTATATTAAAAAGTTATAATAATATTTAATAAATGTACCGTAACAAATGCCCTCTTAATTTATGAAAGTAAAAATTCTAATAATATAAACTGGTAAAAAATAAATATACCAGATATAAATAGTATTGATGGAAAAATCGGACAAAAAACCATCACAAATGAAAAGCAGTAATTTAAAAAATAGTAAATATATGTTTAATTATATAACGAATATGTAATATCATAAGTAATGGAAACGATAAATTATAACGTTATGAGAATAATACATTATGTTTAACGCGTCGATGCTTACACCCTTAGTATATCTAATACTTACTTCCCTGGAATCATAATTTCCTTACGGTGCGCACTACAACTGAGAAAATTTTTTTAGTATAATTTCAGGATATAGTCTTTTAGGTACATATGAAATTTTAGACGGGGACATTGACACATCTAAGACATCGATTTATTAAAACTAACATTTGCGACTCCTCTATTGACAGGTGTTGAAAATTATGCTTTCTTCCTTCTCGTTTTTTTATCCGTTTCTGTTTTTATAGTTTTGTAAATTTATTACTTATATTTAATAAACTATGTGTATTTATATATCTTTACAAAGTTTATGTGTTGATAAAGTAAGGTTATTAAATAAGTTGAGGTAATAAGGTTTTGTTTCTAATGATGGTGATTATAAATGTCCAAAATGTACTGGAATCATGCTGAGGACACTTCTAGCGTGGAATATATAATTCATTCGATTCAAAAATCACATTTTTATAATTCTGACACACGGAATGAAAATTTTTTATGGAATAAAATTTTTACTTGTTAATGATCTTCGTTTGTTGGGTTACGCTAGGTTATATTCGATTAGGGTTTTATAGGCTAGTTAAAAATATGATTAAAGGTAAAAATCAGAGTAGCACAACAGCCGGCTAGATTAAGTTTGTTTTGGGCTAGTTACAAGGAAAATTAAAGGAAAACCCGAGAATATCAAAATACCCCGTAGCGTTAGGTTTCTTTCGGATAGTTGAAGTACAATTAAAGAAGAAAAAGAAAATGGCACATGACCGGAATGACTGCTTCATAGTACATTACTTCATTTTCAAAAATTTCTCGAAAAATATTTCTAAAAAGTAAATGTTAGTAATAACCTCTTATAGGTTTATTAGTACTAATGCGGCGATATACGAATATATTTTGTATGTCGTAGATACTTCGAGGAGAATAGATAAGTTATTTCGGTTCGTTTCGATTTTATAAAGCGTTTGATGTATTTACTGAGAAAATGTTTAGGATTCGCTTGTCGATAGAGAAACCGTTACAAATATCTATAGCATATTTTGAATGTTGCAATCATTTTCCCCCTGTAGACATGATTTACGTTGTTAACGGTAAAATATTCAGCTGCGTTGACAAATACCGTTTTAACGTAATAAATAATTATGTTACAATTTATTATCACGAGTTTTTAAGATGCTCCAAAAGAATTCATGTCGAAAATAAGGGATTAACAAATATTTTAGTTCAAAATTTTAATCGATTTTCCAAATTTATAAAACACGCATCGCGACTTATTAATCCATATCTGAACGTAATCATATCGATTACTTACCCGAAGAATCAGATAGTTAATAGTTGTGGGATAAAGTAAAATAAACATTGCGTAACCGATCAGTGCGTTCTGTACACGATACAAATAAACTATTAGTTTTGTTCATCGTTGATTAATGAACTGATAAACTATAAATTTAAAATCTTTTTAAAACGATCATCAACGGGGTAAAATTAATATAAATTAATTTAGCTTTTGAAATTTTTCTTATTACACGTCGTCAAACTTTTAAAAATTGTAAATGGTACGAATGAGATGAATAAAGAATAAAATTTTAAAAATATATATAAGAGGTCGTAAATAAACTTACGGGATAAACAGCTTTCACGGCGGTTGTAATCGAACATTACCTTCTTATTAATACGCACAAATTACTCTATACGATAAATAACAAGACTAAATCAAATATTTTCTTTGTTCAACATAAAATGGTATTACAATAATTGTACACGAAATACATTTAGATTAAGAAAAAAAAAACAAGTGAAGTCAAATATAATTAAAAATAAAACATATTACACGTATATTTCTATATGTACACGTATACTGATAATAATTGCACTGATTTTACATATTTCTACATTACGAGAATTGCACGAATCGCACACAAAAAAATATATAATTATAAGAAATCATTACGTTTAACCATTGCCACCGAGATAACTGTAATGATGGCAACGGTCGAAAACAAACCGTTTCTTTGTTTATATATATTTCTATACAGATTGAATATCAACAATTACAAATATATTTCAATAAATCTAACATCAAAACGTTTATATGTTCAGTAATTGTGTAATTTTAGTAGTGCCTATTATATGAATCCAACGCCATCACATTTATTCTATATAGCTACCAAAATATGTGATCGGAAGACATAAGTAATATATATAATATATCAAGCGAAAATAAAAAATTATATTCGTAATTTTTGTTTAATCAGTTATTTAAACTTGAGGGTTTTAATCAAATATATATATATATATATATATATATATATATATATATATATATATATATATATATATAAAATTGTACTTTCCTGTTACTTATTTTTGAGACTAATATTAGTTTTATTTAAAATTATTATACAATCACAGGTTATATTACGTTACAGGTGTATGTACAAAGCCAACTGAACATGTTAATAACGGTTTTCATATATATCTCTTTATATATATATATATATATATATTATATATATATATATATATATATATATATATATATATATAAAATGTTTGTTGAATTAAAATGTTGTAAAAAATATACATTTATAATTATTTACCACACAAAGAAAACGAATTAATGTATATACACAAACAGATTGCTCAGAGTAACATTATTATTTTCAATACGAAATGCCTATATCATATAAAAAGGATGATGAAATTTTGCTACTATTAATAGAAGAAAATATTATATGTAAATTATATATTTGCAATTTGTTATCTATTCACCTTTATTTATTCCGGTAAAATAATGTCGAATAATAAACATTTAAATTCAATATATACATATGTTTTTTGAAAGCAAATAAATTATTCCAAATGTTACGACACAATACCCGTATATATATATATATATATATATATATATATATATATATATATATATATCACTTATATGTATATATACATATTTACAAAAAATACAGCAAGCAGAACGGAGATCAAAAGTGTGAAATTTGTCGGTATTTTAAAAGCTCGTCCAAATATATACAAAAATGATTAAAAATCGAATAGTAAAAAAACAATAAAGGAACACAGCAGTTCTTTTTTCTTGTTTAAAAAAAAAAAGTAAGACGAATGGTTTAAAACAATTAAAGCACCGCAGTAACTTCAATTATAATTGCGTATTCGATTATTATTATCATTGTTTATTGTAAATTTTAAAATAACGACATTATATAGATTGTACGAATAGTACAAATATTTTATTATATATATATATGATGGCATACGCAGAAAAAAGAAATTAAAGAAAAAAAAACATCTAAATGCTACAATATATTTAGACATTAATATTGCGTTTATTTAACTATAAAAACGATTACAATAATAGTAATTAGTAATAGTAAAATAAAGAACGTAGCAGGTATATTTGACTAATAGAACGTGAAGAGATAACAAAGCGATCGCGCACTGAACAAAAAATAGAATAAGTACGTATATAGAACTAAAAAATAAAACTTTTTAATTTACATACGTGCGAAGCCGCGACCTCACTACATTGTAATCAAGTTTTTTATACTCGAATTTAAAAAAAAAAAAAACTGAGCTGAAATTTAAAAAAAAAAACAAACGTAAAATTATTCGCGTCATTCCAACAGGATTGAAAAGTTAATATTATTACCGAAGAAAATTCATTAAGTTAAATAGAACAAATGTACGGCAGAGTATCAAAAATAATAATAAAAAAGCTTCGATTAATGCATCTATTAAAACAACGTATTATTCGCTTTTAAAAAAAAATCAATTTTATTTTACGATGAACTATATATATATATATAAGAAATAAATCTGCCGTTGATGGATACCGAATAGTAAATGATATGAATTTTAACAAATGAGCGTCAAGAGATAAAAACAAAAAGATTACAGAAATTATGACACATACCTCCTGAGTAAAATAAATAACACATATACGAACGATAATTTTGTCCTTTTTAAACGCGCTTGCCAAATTTCGAAGTCAATAAAATACACAACATTATTCTCGGTATATTATCAAGCGAAAATTACATTTTAGCGTCGAAATTTTTATTCCTTAAACACGTATTTCATATTAAATGTTCCTTTAATAATATCACATATATACAATATATATATATATATATATACTACATTTCGTATATATTACTTTTATAAAATTAATAATATACAAAATAAAAATAATTTTAACAAACGACAACGTAATACATTAGTAATTGTAATACTACCAAAATAATGAAAGGACTAGTTTTATTATATATATAATAATAATAATAATAATAATAATAATTTAAATTATCGTTTTCTACTAATAATAATGGAAAAATCAACACACGCGAGCTTATATATATATATATATATATATATATACACACACACACACGTGTATTGATTTTTACAAAAAAGAAATATATATCTCGTACATACATACATATATACGTATATATGTATACATATATATATAAATATTAAAAAACCTACACTAATGACGTTGATAATGATATAAAATAATGGGTAACAAACGAGAGTTATACACGTAGAAAAGACATACGGATAACATAAAGGACTGTAGTAACTTATAATTATTATTATTTTTTTTACATTCTTTTTTGATCGAAATTTAATTAAATAATTAAAATAGTTTAAAATAATTATTTAAATAATATCATTACCGAAAAAGGAATGATCGTCGAAAGTAGAAACAGCGAACGAAGGTGGTAATGTTAGTTTGCCGATTTTCAAAAGGTTTTTAAGTTCGTCCGTATATTCGATTAACGTTATCGTCGACGAAGTTGTCGACGACGATCGCCGATAACGGCGTTCCATGAAGCAAACGCATCGTACGTTATTTTCGAATGAGTCCTCGTCCACTAGTTCGCTATTAAATTTCGGTCCTTTTTTATCGTCTACGCATTTTTTCACGACTTCTCGTATACGAGGTGGCAATTCCATCAGAACGACCCAAAATTCCGGTCGTTTACCCAATCGATATAACGTAGGCAAAGCCGCGTTGCAATATTCCATTTCTAAATCGTCCGACGAACAACATTCCAGCGATGGAGGATCGGCCAACGGATCGTATCCGTGTTGAGCAGGATCTGCTAAAATCATTTATTATCATTATTATTATTATTATTTTAAAAGAAATTTAGTAACATTAAATTGATTTTAATGTAATTTCTTCTAAATTCAAATTTGAAAAAATTCGAACGAACATTCCATTTAGATTTCGTATTTAGATACGAATCGCGTACTATACGTAACTATAACCACTTTAATCGTGTAGAATTTCTTTTTGTGAATTTCTAGAGTTACAACCGAAAACGCCGCTGAGAAATCATTTACGATCTGTCCTTGAATAGGACAATAAGTAACGTTGATATTTTAAAAGTGTTTCAACAGAATGCTACTCATTTAGCGGCTATTCTCTATGTATACTATTCGTAATTTATTAACGATGTTTCAAATCCACTCTTGACAGTATCTTTTCAGACGCTTGAACTCTGTGCAATTACTCTTGAGATCGGCAGTCAGTCGATGGACATTCGCTTCATATATCTACTACCGTGTATTCTATTTCTTTTACATCGGGGACCTGGAGGAGATCTTTGTGCAGGTCGGTATTGCAAATATACCACGGTGCTCCGACGATATTGGCAAGACCTTTGACTAGAAACGCTGGATAGTTGCTGCCTGTTCCCCAGATTTATACGTTAATAATATTTCTCGGCAAATTTTTTAATACTTTTGCAGTTATTAACTCATAAAGGGGAGATTTTTTTGGATCGAAGTGTTTCTGTATGTGAGATTTTTTTTACATCCGTTAATGATACCGGTTTTATAGGTAAACACATTTAGAATTGGGCTTGTAGGTGATTGTTTATATACACCTGTTCGTTAGTTACTATTGCAGCCAGTGGAAAACTTCAGAGAGAGGTATTTAGCGAATATTCTTTTTCCTTGTTTTGGTTCTTTCCCATCCGTTGTTTGCAATTTTTAGTGGTGATTGTCGACGTGTGTTACTTTTTAAAAAAAAATATATTTAGATACGAATCGCATACTATTAAAATCCAATACATACGTAACTATAACATTTCGTTTCACAAATTTCCACAGTTATAAGCGAAAACGCCTTTTGAGAAATTTCACTTTTTTAAAAAAAGATTTTTTTTTTTACCATCGAATTTCGATACCTTCAATAGAAACAGTACTGGAGATATAAAATTTGTTTAACCTTTTCAGTCGTACATTATACAATTTGAACATAAAAAATTATAAATTTTATACAGGTGTTTATTACATGATTCCTAGAGGGTGAATTATATAAATACTTTCAAAAATTTAGTCAGTTCACGTGAATCAAAAAATAAACAAATTGTTAGCATTAAAATTTCGCGTGCCATATAGTGGACATAGTAACCGAAAGGTGTAAATTCCTAAGCTTGTAACATTCGAATGCGGTCCAGATGAAATTTTCAACGTGCGCATTGAAGAATCGCTAAAAAAAAAATGATGTGGAAAAAAACAAAATACTGGTATACTCGGGATCGCGAGCCAAAATTTCGTTCTACAGACCGTTTTTCAATTACACGTATGTATAAAATTTCATCCAAATCGTTAGAGCCGTTTCTGAGAGATGAGTATAGTGTTATAAAGCTACATATTTAAACCTTTTACGAGCACGATGTTATTTTTGTATTTTTTTAAATTAATTAATTAATTTTTGATAATACAGCGACCATGGTAATAGTTTAGTGGAGTCACACTACTAATTTCTAAAATTTGATACCGGGTAAAATAAAAAAAAAAAACTTCGATCGCGCGTTATGGATAAAAATATACATTTTAATAGTGCACGAATTAATTAAATTAAATTAAATTAAATATATTTCGATAATTAATCCCGTTTTTCGGATACGCCCGGCGTCTTCATAATTCGAGAACGCGAAAATATTATTTCGCCTACAATAGACCACTTTTCAGACGATTCTAGATAATTTTTAATATGTTCTACCATCTTCAACCGAAGTTTCGTGATAGTCGTTATTTGTTCTTCGACACCTGGCAACGCTGTACATGTCTTATTGCAGCACCGAGCTATCTCCGTGACATTTTTTCCTCCTTGGCTTCCTACATCAGTCGATGACACTATTCAAGATAAGTTGAAATAAATAATACCCTTCCGGATGTCTATTTATACGTGTAGAACAGTTCTATTTGCTTTGACATTTTTCGCAGCACAACTGTTTTGGCAATATGGTGTCTCTGTGTGAAACCTTCAAAATACGACGTGATATATATATATATATATATATATATATATATATATATATATATATAATCTCCAGCGCTTCAATCTCCTTTTCGAGCGTGAATGTGAGAATACAACGTTCCATACAGTAGAGTAGTAGTGGTTGTACATAACATCCCATCAGCCGTAGTCTTAACTGTAGATTAATGTCTTCCCGGGTCATCAGATTTTTCATATTTAAAAAAGTATTCCTTGTTTTTTCTACGCGTGGCCGTATCTTTCAATGCGTGATTTATATAAATATTTTTAGGATGAACATATTTAATGTCAACCGAAGTGGAGACGATTTTCTTAGTATTAAAAGTTTACATATCGCATAGAGGGTCCCGTGGTAACCGCGTATGTCAACCGAAACGGTTTTTTTCGGTACAGTTCTAACCGAGTACTACAGCGAGTGGCGGATTTTTACAGACGTTTGTTATACAATTTCCTCGGTGAGTGTGCAAATAGTCAAGTACCGCACGTATGAAAAAACAAAATTTTTCGGATAGAACAGAGAATACTTCATTGAGCTACCATCCCATACAAAATGACGTATAGCTAACAACTTTAGACACTATTACGCCGTATGAGTAGTGTTCAGCCGGAAGAAATGCCTACATCGGACGAGGCACATGTTTATTTGAACAGAGACAAATAAACAGAATCTTAGTTATTGGAACGATAAAAATCTTTGATACTGCTCGTCAATCTGATGAGAATCTATGTTTCCACGCCATATGTCAGTCTGATACGGTATATATATATATATATATATATATATATATATATATATATATATATATATATATATATATCGTTGTACACTTTTATTTTTAAAGATGTAGGTGGTGAGTGTTCCAACTGCAAATCGATGACAAACCCATAAACCGCTTCTCTATTTCCGTCTGCATAGCGTTCTTATAGAATTACCAGACCTAAATATATATGCGGGTCTAATCGTCGCTTAACTTCTATCCAACTAATATTATACTAATTCATTGTGGAATATTACTCATAATTTTTGTCACGTTAATATTTATTGTCAGACCAACTACTTTAGAGTACTAAAAATCCAATTTTTTTTTTAAATTGTCATCCCCGTCATTTATCAATATTATGTTGTCGACGAAACATAGTTTAGACGAATGTGACCTCAGCTTTATTACACGATTGCAGTAGATACTTGTTGAATAAATCTCTTAACCAGTACTTCATAAACGTTACATTTGTTTACTTTAACATTACTTTATTTATTTACATTATATTTTTTTGCATTAAAAATTAGTACTATGTTTGAATTAATTGTAAAACTTTGAAAAGGGAAGTTTTATTCATTTAATTTCGTAATTTTACTCGATTGACCTATTTAACTGTATAGAAGTTAAACGAACAAGAAAATAGTTAAAATTAATTAAAATCAGTAAATTTTTATATATAAAAAGACCACGGAGTTTTTTTAAGCTATTAAGTCATTATTAATTAAACATATATATATATAAAATTTATAAAAAATATAAAAGAAGAAAAATACTTAATTCAGATATAAAACATTACAAATAAATAACAAAATGAAAAAACAGTTATTTATAAAATAATCTGATAGTGAATTTTATAAATAACTGTTTTTTCACTTATCTATTTTTTGTAATATCGTACATCTAAATTAAATATTTTATTTTTGTTTTCCGTATAAAACATGTTTACCAATAACATTGGACCATACTTGTGTATCATTTCTTACGCAATCACCGAAGGCACAAATTTTCTTCTACCGTTTTTATGTACAAGAGCGTATAGATTAAAATAACGTTTCATTAATTTCCTTCAGCTTCAATGTACCCGTAACATTACCACTGGCCAGACATCTCAAGAGACCGAGCATTAATTCTCACGATTTGTGAATAAATGATGACGATATATGTATACCCTCTTCAGTGTATGTCCGTTTGAAGACGTCGTGACCAAGAAATGGTGAAATATAAAATAACCTGTCACCATTTTCGGCCGTTACTACACGTTTCTATTAATTCCGACAAGCTTAGATTTGTAGTTGATTTAATGTGGTCTCTGAGTATCAGCGAAGACCGATCAGTTCTTCTATCCCCCAGTATTCTTAGCATCCGTCTATAGCAATTCATTCCAAATTATTCGACGTGTTTGAACGATGATGCTGTTATACTTAAAGACGATGAACCGTATCTGAGTATCTAGTATGTATCAACCTCTTTTTCATTTGGCACGTTATTTCAGTACTTTTGTAAACATATCAAGAGTTATTAAATTAAATTTTTCAGCTAGTATTCCCGTTTTATCAATAGTAATTATTGCGCATTTTGATTGATTTAATTACTCGTTAAAAGTAATATAAAAAATTAAATACTCACCGAACGTGTTGTAACCGGTGAAAAACCATGGTTCGGCTGGAAATCCTTCTATATCGGCCAAATACAATAACAGGAATTCTTTAATATGTTCATGTTCATCTTTTACTAAAGAAATCGGTGTCTGTCCGCTGTATGTTGCCAATAACGGATCGGCACCGTAGGATAATAATAATCTAATTATTTCTAAATCTCCAAACTCCACAGCTTCGTGCAATGGTCTAATAAATGTATATTAATGCAACAAGTTAAATGTTTCTTCTATAAATTAATACATTTTTTCGCGTGTAATGTAACAATTATTGAAAAAATAAACAACACAAAAATAGTTTAAATCGTTAAAAAAATTACAACGCTTTTCAATGGTTAAACCATTATAAAGCGAACATAAAAATAAAATATATAAATATAAATAATTTATAAAAATATGAATTTAGATATAAAATTTCAACATCAGATTAATAAATACCTATTTTTCATTTTGCTGATTTTTATAAATTGAAAGCCTTAATAGCTGAAAACCTTTTTTTTTTTTAAAGTGTAGTGATTTTAATTCCTTTCTTGTTGTTAAATGAATACATACGTGGGCTCTCTATATAAATTACTTGGTTATACAATTATTTATATCGGAAAATAACCGAATTTAGCGCGAAATTACAGAGTTTAACATTCGCAGCATATATCAAAAATCATACATCTTTCTTCTTTCGTATCGGTGGGCACGTCGTAGCTTAAATCTGCTTCTTCCAGTTTACTAATATTTTCGTAATTCCAATTTACATCCTTGAAATTCATGCAATATCGTGCTGTTCAACTAAAATCTGTAGGCAATAAAGGAGGTGATCCGTGTTCTCCATCATCTCGCAATCATAGAATAAGTTACTTTTATAGCGTTCGACGTACGAGCGAAGTCTGTTTATGGTTTTGAAATATTCCTATTTAGGATTGGATCCACTTGGTAATTCTTCGCCCGGCTGGCAATATTCTTCTGTTTAATTTATTTCTCCACTCGACAAGTCTTTCAGCATACGGTGTACGTTGCGGCATATCTTGAGTATATGATTTTTTAAATTAAAGGAGAAAAATTCCTATTTTGGCGTATTTGCTTCAAATATAGTCACCAATTTTCGAAAGCTTTGTTCCCTGATTTTCTTGTAGTTCCTTAAATTCTCTGTATTGAGCAACTTTAGCGTCAAGGAAATTCAAAATAGTAATTCGTCGACACACAAAGTAAAAATATAAAGACGATTTTGTCGATTTAAACAATTTTAATTTATGCAAATTTATACTCGAGAACATTTTAAGATACACTTTAATAAATGTATGAATAATACGTAATAATAATAACGGTTATGTAATAAATATGGTGGGTGGGGGAAATATTTTGAAACGATAAAATTCTTGGTCGTGTAATAAGCGTTTACGACAATTATATTTTAAATATTCGTAAACGAATAAATCTGTATTCGGTAATTTTCGTACGTTAATAATTTCGTTTATAGATTAATTTTTCCTTTTTACGATTATTTTTAAATTAATCAATAAATTGATCACCTAATTCCTCCTTTCGCGCTAGCACTAACGTCAGCACCGTGCATTAGCAATAACTTTGCAATACCCATATGACCCTTTGTACAAGCTTCATGAAGTGGAGTGTATCCAGCATTATCAGCAGCCGATGGTGAATATTCCAATTTTTCCAAACAATAAAGGCTAATATCCTGCACGAGGTTATAATAAAAATATTTAACTGATTATTTCTTACAAACGTTTTAATCGTAATCGAATAAAAAATTTTAACGTCCGATAATTCTAAAAAAAAATTCAATCCATCCTCAACTGTTTCATGGATGTTTTAAAACTGAATAAAAGAATTTTTCTGCAGCTGCAATTGTTTTAAGTTGCGTTTAAAATACACGCGTCCTTACTTCATAATTTGCTCAATATTTTTAAGATATAATCGATTTCCATTATGCTTCGTTCTTCATTTTTACTATCACAGTTCTGTTACTTATCTAATTAACAGTTTTCAAAAATCTTCCTGTGTAATGTAATCATTATGCCGAATTAATACACAGGGTTGACATGGTCTTGTTTCTTCTTTCATTACATCAATTTCTCAATTCAAATCCTTACGCGCGCTATCATAATGTTTCAATCGTAAACAACTCGTTAATAGTCTGCATGCAGATTTGCTTTATTAAAGATTCTCGTGCGTTTAACGTCTCCGTACAGAACACGTACAGTTCTCAATAGGACGACTTTCAAGATATCAGCTCCTCAACTACTGCGCACGTATTACATTTATTTCATCAACGCCTGTTTAATTTTTTTTTAATATTTACACACGTAGTTCAGTTTTACGTTAATTATATTAATTACGGACGCTAACACTAATAATAATAATAATAAACGAAAACAATCAGTATCTTTTAAAATGTATATTCCACAATAGTGTATTGGTTATTCATTTTTTTTACAAATATTATATAAAACACAACATTTTATTAATCTTAAATTTACCTTGAATATATATACTTTTTTAAAATCTAATTTCTATAGAATTGTTTCCAAATACGTATATATATATATATATATCACGATCACGATGCGCTTATATCAATCCACTGCTGGATGTAAGCGTTCCCCTTTTGTTTCCACCTGTAGCGATCTTGGGCCTCGTTTATCCATTTCACACCGGCTGATCTATGTATATCGTCCTGCCACCTTGTATCCGGCCGACCGCGACTTCTGCGTCCTTTTCTTGGAAGCCATTCTGTTATTCGTTTCGTCCACCTATCATCGTTTCTTCTTGCTACATGACCTGCCCAATTCCATTTCAACTGCGCTACACGTCCGACTACATCTGACAATTTAGTCTGCTGTCTTATCCACGTGTTGGTTTTCTGGTCTGATATCTTGATGCCCAATATTAATCTTTCGTGGGCTCTCTGTGTCACTGCAAGTTTCTTAACAACATACTTCGTTAGGCTCCATGTTTCCGCTCCGTATGTAAGCACTGGAAGGATGCACTGTTCGTATACTTTCTTCTTCAAGCTGTTAGGTATATCTTTATTTTTGAGGACATTACTCAACTTCCCAAAAGCTATCCACGATAGATGCGTTCGCCTTTTAATTTCTTTACGCATTGTTTCTTTCTGTGTGGTAATAATTTGACCTAGGTATATATATATATATATATATATATAAATAGCATATACGTTATTACTAAAAATATTTGAATTTTTTATTGTATTACCAACACCTGTAAGAATATTTAGAAAATGCGAATATCTAAAAATTTAATTACTTACACAATAACCGAGACGAGCAGCTCTGTGCAATACTGTTTCACCGATACCTTTATTAACAACCCAACTACGGATCTCGTTTTGAATATCTTCAACACATTCACGATTAGGGCGAGGAACGGCCTATTTAAAACAGTGACATAGTGATTTAAATCAGTTACGAGCTCTATTTCATTATAAGTTCAACGAAATGTTCGAAAACATTAATAATAGAAAATTACAAAGATTTATTTATTTTTACTTCCAGTTTCCTAGTATTCAACGGAAAATACGTACTTCAACCAGCAAGAATTACACGAATATGAATTATGAATAATGATATTAAATATTTCATTTATGTACATCAACACGATATGATTTAGAAAAAAACGGTTCATTTTAAAAATAAAAAGGAACACACTTACTTTGAAAAATGATATTTTATTATGTACGATGCAGTGAGTCCGTTATTTTTTTGTTCAAACAAAAAGCGTTTATTTTGAAAAATCAATTTAACTGGAAATTTATTAATCCCGGTTATATATATTTATATTCTTTCTCGGGAGGGTACTTGTACCTTCGGGGAACCGGAGCTCTAACCGGTATCGAACGCGTCTACAGGTGGCGCGATAGTAGAACGGCCTACAGATATGTAGGTTAGCTGCGAATAAGGTCAAATAAGCAGTCGCGGACCAAGAGCGGCTACTGGTGGAAAACCTCAGGCAGGTGATTCCAGTAGTGACAGGGCAAAAGACACGAGGATGCAGATAATCAGCTTGAAGAACTGGCCATAATATGACTGTCTCTCCATCAGCGAGTTTAGGTCGCCGTAAGAACCCTACACCGTTATCTCCTCAGTAACAAACCGCTGCCTTGCGGGTATGATATTGATCCAAAGGCTGGTATTTCCTTTTCCTTCCTTCTTCTTATCACATTTTCTTTTGATTCTCTCTCCTTATTTCTCAGCATAAGCCATATTATGTTTCTGGTCGTCTTCCTCTGGTTGCCACTGGATAAAAACATATGTGGTTGCTGGTTTTTCGTGCTCCTGCTTCTACATTATCAATTCACGCACAACTTCTGCATATTTCTATTCTTTCCTTTCATTTTTCTTACTTCCTCCCCTTTCATTTATTCTTTTTTTTATGCGGACGACTTAACTCGGATACGATATTATTATTTTATACATATATATATTAAATTGCCGTTACCTTTTTCTTATCTTCGTTACGATGATCTTCAGCTTCGTCTTTGCCTTGGCGAGCGTTTGTAACGGGCGACGTCTTCTGTTGTTTTTTCTTTTTACGAATGTAATCGAAACCGGACGATTTACATTTCCGGCGGACTGTTCGATTTTTTTTCTTCATATTACTATTATTTTTAATTTTATTATTATTATCAGTCGTCTTCGTATCAGTAGTGTCGATTGTCGACGATAGGAGCGCAGTTGTCGCGACTACCGGTATGTCGATTTCGGTATAGGAAGATTTCAGCATATCTTCTAGTTTACAAACCGAATCTACCGAATGTTCTAATCGAATTATGTCTTCTCGTTGTTCGCGTTCTAGAAAAAAATTTTTCCTAGCGCATCTTTTACGTAATAGTCGATTTCTCAATCTGGCCAGATCTCTCAATACCGGCTTTATATCGCCGTTTAAACTACCGTTATCGCTACAGCTACTATTGTTATTATTAGTTTCAGTCTTTACAAATGGCAGTGTTTTTCTCTTCTTCGAAGTATCCTCGTCATTATTCTTAGTTTTACTACTATTATTATTATCATTATTATTACCGTTATTATTTTTATTGTTCTTAGTTTTATTACTTCCATTATAATTAGTAGTATGATTATTATTATCATTGTTGTTATTACTATTATTATCATTATTATTATTATTATTATTATTATCGTCGTTATTTTTTTTTCCGGAATTTTTACTACTAAGAAACGAAGCGGTTTTATTTAACGACGGATACGGCGAAGTTCTACTCGGATCCGGCGGAGCCGAAGCCGGTCTTCGACGATCGGCCGATAATATGCGTTTTATCATATCGAATCGACGAATTCTATTCGGACGCGATTGGTATCTTTCGTTATTTTTATCAGATTCGGATTTATTAGCGTTATCGGCGGTTTTATCGGCGCCGTATTTTTCTACCAATCGATCGTTACGTTTTTCGAATATTTCCTTATACTCTTGGACGGTTTCCTGTCTGAAAAATCCTACAAACGGGTCGTTTAATAAACGATCTATATCGAATTCGTTTATATCGTCGTTTGGAAAATCGTCCAACGTAGCAGACGACCGTATTATTAATTCGTTACTACGATTACGAGCAGCCGATGATGGTGACGGTTCGTTTATTAGCAGCGTATTAATCGGTTTATCCGGAAAAAACGTATTTTTGGCTTTTTTAACGTTACTATTTTTCGCGTTTCGTTTATCGTTTTTTTTGGCCGCTAATTCTTTATTATTATTATTATCATTACGATTGTTATTAACGACGAAATTATTTATCGCTTTAGAATATCGATTAGTTAGTAAGAAATTCGGTTTTATCCGATCTAAATCTGGCAAACTGAACGTACTATCGCTACGCGGCCAATTAGACGGTTTCGATAGGTTAATCAATTTTAACGGCGTTCTCAATGAAAATTTGTAATAGAACAATTCTTCTTCCCAATTATTAACGACGACCGATTTGTTTCGATTCGCGTCCTGCGGTCGTTTTTTCATCTCCGACGATTGTTCGACGACGACGTACTTATTATCGTCGGAGATAGCTGGTCCGTTTTTTGAATCGGACGATTTTTTTTTATCGTTATTCGCGATTAATTTAGCGACTTTTTTTTTCGATACTATTTCATTACTATTATTATTATTATTAATTTTTTTTACTTGATTTTTATTCGTCGACGTAGAGCGAGTTTTACGAGCCGAACTATTACTATTACTTTTGTTATTATTATTATTATTATTACTATTATTAGAACGTTGCGGTTGTAACCGTTGTTTAGTAACGGTCGCCGTCGTATCGTTATCGTTATCGTTATCGTTACGAAAACTATTTTCGCTGGTAACGTTACGTTTTGTAATTATGACGTCTCTAGATCGAAGTTTACGTTTATCGTTCACCATCGCGACTTTTCCGTCCGGTTTTTCTGCTTTATTTACTTCTTGTTGCTGCTTCTTTTTCGTAGACGGTTTGTTATTCATCTTTAAATTATTACGACGGCCACCGGTTGTTGTTAAACGTTTTAAATCCGGCTTATTTTTTACTACACCACTACCACTAGTGGTAGAATTTTTAACATTACGATTATTATCGCCTTCTATTGTCTTTTTACTCTTGACGACGATATCGTTATCGACAACGTTGCTAGTATTATTATTATTATTATTATTATTATTGTTATTAGTTGCGGTTTTCTTAACGGCAGTTTTATTGAGCTTTTTCGTTTTCGCTTGACCGTGATTATTATTATTATTATTGTTAGAATCTTTCTTTACTTCCGAATTCTTATTATCGGAATTTGTCGAATTATCTTTCGTTAAAATTTTCGTCTTATTACTACCGCATAATGAAACGTTCTTAGTAGAAGCGAATTTTTTCAATTTTACATCATCATCGCGTTGTTGATCGTCGTCGACTTTAGACGTTTTCTTCAAATTAGATTTATCTCGAATATTTTTTTTCGTCTCGTTTCTAGCGGTTGATCTATTATCGACTTTTCTTTTAGTAGCGCTACTACCACCGGTCGAGCTGGTAGTATTAGCAGTAGCGTTCGTCTTTATATCCGATACTTTTTTAGTTTTCCTCTTTTTCAGCAAAATATCCTCTTCGTCGCTATCTAAAATATTATCTTCCCAATAATTTTGTACGCGACATCTGGTACCGCCTCTGCTACTTCTTTTTAAAGTAGTATCGACGATTTCCTCTGACCGATTATCTGCGCGAATTTCCTTTTCTTCGTCATCTTTTCTGTTCTTGTTTATCGTTTTATTTACGACCGACGGAGTATTCGGTTTTTCCTTACTCATTATCGTTGTGACGTCTTCTTCTTTCTTCGGTCGCTGCTCGACTTTAATCGTCTTCGCGTCGTCCGTTCGATTCGGTATCGTAGTAGACGACGCTACGACATTTTCCGTTTTCGATTGTTCGGCTAAAGTTAAACAGGATTTTATTTTAGTCGAACGATTATTATTATCCGCATCCTTCGAAATTATTTCCTTATTATTACGATTATCATTACTACGATTATCATCGTTCGATTTTTCTTCCGACGAGGATTTCTTTTTAATAGTCGTCTGTTGATTTGTATTCTTTTTTACTTTAACTCGTTCTACGGTCGTCGTCGTAGTAACGTTTTGAGAATTTTTCTTTCTGCCGCGTTTGGTGGTAGACGACGATATATTCGTGCTTAATTGCTGTACTAACTGATCGCAAGCATTTTCCCAAAACGAATCGTCATCTCCACTCGTTAACGAACGTTTTTCGCCGTCATTCTATAATATATAAAAAAAAAAAATGTAACAAATTAAACTTAGTTTCGTAAATTTCCCGACATATAAACGAAAATGTGACATTTTTCGGCGCAAATATCAAAAAGAGAACCGGCGTTTTTCTTTTCTTTTTTAGAATTTTTTGAAATTTTTCATTAGGTTTTTAAATTAAAATAATTTTCATTAAAAAATATTTTCGAATAATCGGATACCTTAAAACGAAATGGCTAAAAAATAATTTTAACCGTGTTTAGTAGTACGCTGTAAAAATAAAACGTTTAAGCTTTTATAACATTAGAACGATTAATAATGCGACCGAGCTGAAATGTTTAATGTACATTTAAATGAAGTACCTAGAAGGGGAAAAAAAAGAAATTTCTTAATGTTTACGGAGTCTATAATTCGTAGTTTCCATGCAAGACTCAACTACTAAACGTGTGTACAAAATTTCATCGAAATCATTACAGCCGTTTCATATATATATATATATATATATAATGTTTATATACTTGTAAAATATATAATATAAAAATAAACTTAAAACTAAAATCCTAGTAGCGGCAAACAATGAAAATAAAAAACTGATAGTGTTTGATAACAAAACTAAAACGAGAATTTGTGAAAACAACGGAATTACGAGCGAATTAAGGAAAAAATTATTTAAATCATACCTACGTAATATATTATTATTCGGTTCGGAAACGCGAACGGGAAAATATATAAAAAAAAAAAAACAGACGCCTCCGAAATGTGGGGATAAAGATCTGATGGACGCAGAAGAAGAGGAAATCAAGTGTTTTGGAAATGATAAATGAAGAAAAAAAAGAAATGTTGAAAATGATGTAACAAAGGCGAGAAAGGCTTCTCGGACATATACTGCCCCATAGATAACACCTTTAAAGGGGGGAAACCTAGAACAATGTGAATTGATCGAATAATAAAAAGAAGAATGCAGATGACGTATAAAGAGATGAAGAACATAGCAGGCAATAGGAAGAAATGGAAGAACACTAGCGCTACAAGACAAGATCAAAACTGTACGGATGAATATGATTATATATATGCACGTATGCATACATAAAATTAAATTCTCTACGAACGATGCGGATAAGACTGAATAGAATATGACTTATTTGTGATTATAAAATTGTATAAATCGTGAAAAATTTGTATATACCTAAACGTAAGCCGAGTGTCCTTGAAGAGACCTTAGCAGCTAAATACAAAGCAAACGTCTTTACAAAAATAAAGAAACCGAAAATAAAATAACAATAGGAAAAATAACCAAAAAAATTTCGACATTTTTATCGTTGTATTTTCTAGTCAGTTATAACGTTTTTTTTAAACAAAAAAAAACAAAACACTACCATGAGTAATTACACACAAATTGAGTAGACGCCGTATCAACACACACGCACGCGGACGTATTATGTTAATTTTACTCCTACAGGTTTCTGACGAATTCGTTACACTTTAAAATGATTAACAGTTCATAAATCTATTATTACTAATTTCTAGCGCATAATGCTCATTTTCACCCACGCGCCTATAAATTTTTTAAATAGTATAAATTAACAATAATGCACCGAGAACGTATTTAACATTAAAAAATGCAATAACAAAATGATGATGATAAAATATAAACGCAGTAAATCATACAACGTTAACTACAAGAATGACAAATTTGAAACGATTTCAATCCGTATTACTTGCAAGCGTGTTTGAAAAACAAAAAATCGGTATAATTAATTTTTTAATACTTTCGCGTAAACGTTGAAAATCGTATCGATTTGTAAAATTTAGTAAAAATATTTCCCCATACATAAAACACGTAAATTTACGCTACGAATACTTTAAACTGAAAACGGTATATAATTATGTATATTCGTTTAATTTTAAATGAAAATTACAACCGCAATTAAACGGCCAAATGTAACGATAAATAGAAACGATTTAACCATCAAAGTATAATTAATATCGTTTTATTTATGAAATTTGTGTCCCCCCCCCATTACGTCTACCTTGTACTAATAAAATTCCATTAGATATTATACACAAAAATTAAATTAAATAAAACTCCTTTCTACACGTATCGCATAAAAAATAATAATATTGATACAATAACGTAATAATAATAATAATAATAAAATTGAGCAATAAATTGGACATTTTATTTGATTTTGTATCCTAAAATCGAATTAAACCGTGTAAACTAGTTGTATGATAAGCGTTTCAAGAAATAATATAATTAATATTTTTTTCCTCATACGTACACCCCTAAGCGTCTACGATCGTACGATTATATATTCTATTTAAAGTAGTTACTAAACAAACATTCGGTGATAATCGGCACTATGTCGACGTTACCCAATATGATATATGATATTGTACGTACGAACTAACTCGTATTTCTATAAACGTGGACAACTTTTCTAGAAATATCGCTAGGTCTGGAAAAATATGTAAATTCTCACGATGAAGAAGGGACATTAGCGCAGTAATCTAAGGTATAGAGAGTTCCGAACGTAATGTCATTAAAGAGGATATTCGAAGAACATATGATCTGGACTGCAAATTGCACACGTCCACCATGCAGAGGCCGTTAAGAAGTTCCTTCGAGTTACATAAGGAATAAATAATGTTCGAATCGCAATCTGCTGATAAGTGAAATTCACGCTTGAATGTTTTTAAAAAAATAAATCCGCGGAAATTTAAAGACGATTCTATTCGATATGGTACTAAGTGAAGCCTGTATATCCTTCAAATCTATTCCCGAAGTTTTCTATATTCCGACTGTATGAAACGTATGACGTACCATGTGCGGGAACTAAACAGAATAGCACGTAATTAGAAGACTCCGTTTTAGTTAATGAATTTATAATTTCATCGGTGATAAAACGATACAAATAATATACGCAACAATTCCAGTTGATTAAGTTTTAACATGACGAATGAAATCAATGCATCTAACGCGGTTTCACTTGTTTTTCTCAGTCTTCCAATAAAATACTTTACGAGTCGCTGAGATCAACTACTCGGAAGATTCGCTTCAATTAAGCTTAAAACTATATAAATACACACAAATACCCGCATATCGAATGTATCTTGAAATACATCGCTGTCTATATAATATGTATTTAAACGCAACGGCAGCTTTACCTTTATAAATATCTGTGCCCGGTCTCATTTTTTCATTTAAAATTAAGGAACACAAAAAACGAATAACAATAATAATAATAATAATAAGGATAATATGAGTCGTTACCTCGCAAATAGATTGTTGGTGCTTAACAATTGGAGAAGATTCGGTTTGATATTTTTGAGCCGTTGAACCGATATCGTTTATTAATCCGTCATTGGTGTTTTCATTAAGCGTTTTAACATGTAACTCGCATTCGTTTCCCGGTGCGTTAAACGTTATTCTATCGAATGAACTATTGCTTGCGATAGAAACGTCGATTTCCTCCGGTCTATTATACAATCTGCAATAAGTAAAAAATCGAGTTGTTAAATCGTCATAACACACATTCATATATATCGCATAATAACGAATAGAATAACAACAAATTGATTTCAATCAGCCAAAAGAACAAACTGGCTTCAGATCGGGATTCAATGACAAATGCTAATACAGAAATGTGAAGAGTACAACATAAATTTATGCACGGCATTTATAGAACTATGAAAAAGCGTTGTAGAGGTTTCATCAAACAAGTACATACAAATTATAAAGAACGTTTATGGATCTGCTACAATGCAGATAAACTTATGGGATAAAACGAAAAAATTTCAATAAAAAAAAAGGTGCTACACAAGGCGATACCGTTTCGCTGAAATTATTTATCTGCCCTTTGGACGCCGTGTTTTAAAACTTAGGCAGACCCAAGATTAACTCTAATGGATTCCATAGAACAGGAGGCAGTACAGTCATGCAGATCGTATACTGTAGAAGAAAGACATTACGACTGAAAAAATCCGAAAGAAGAAGATATACCTATATATATATATATTTCTCGAATAGGCCAAGTTAGGACCTCGGTATTTCAACTGTTTAATCTATGTTGTTTTGATTTCTTCTGTATCTAGAATTGCCGCATTGGCTGTCGATGTTGTTTTTTCCTTTCTTCGGTCTACTTTTTGCTTGTGCACAATTTCGGCTCGTCTTCGAATTTGTCATATTGCACTAGTTTTTTCCTCAATAGATGACGGTCTTCGGTGTCACTCGGTTCAATGCCAACTTCGTTTAAATCGTCCTCGAACCATTTCCATTTGTTTTTTAAATTCTGCAAGTACGTGAATATTCGGTTGATTGACCGTATTGGGTCCGACAGCTTTATGTGGCCATAAAACCTAATTCGTCTTCTTTTCATCGCGTCGAGTAGAGCCTTCTTGGATAATTGTATATTTCTTCATTAGATATATATATATATATATATATATATATTAGATAAAGCGATGTCTAGGATTTGTTTCCTCCCCCCCGTGCCTAGCTTTCGACATCTGTCCACTCTACATAGTTGAATTAGTTTATATTTTATATTATTATTTTATGTACTGATATAAGATGTAAGCCGGTTCTTGATCTAGTTTGTGCACAATCTATAATAAGGTTATTGGTATAGTCATGTGAAATGATAGTAATATATTTTCTAAGGTCACTATATATTTTACATTGTCGGGTAATATGTTCAATTTAGTCAATTTCTCCGCATTCGCATAAATTACTAGATGTTATACTTAGTTTATGTAATGTTTCCGTATATGGCCTGTACGTATTCGACACATATATACCGTACAAATTCTCCGTCCATTTTATTTATTTATAAACCACATCTTCTTCTGCATAGTTTTTTGAATTTCAAAGTAAACATCCATGGTATTTTTTAACTTTTTCTATTCTATTGCGTCGGTTCATTCTTCCAGCTGCTCTATCAACTATCTCATTTCCCTCGATACCATTGTGTTCAGGTATCCGTTTTAAGTATATTATTATTATTTAAGTTTACCAATAATATGTAATATATATTGCATAAAACGTTATAAAGCGATGCGCATTCTTTTTTAATTATTTTCTATGTGGCTGATATAGAATCTGTCGATAATTAAAAAAAATATTTTTTACATTTCCGATTGCTTTTAATGCTTTAAGAATAGATTTCGGCTGTACATGATGAATAGATATTTGGTAGTCGAAATTTTAGATTATTTTTACTGTTACTATATACCGCTGCAGATTGGTCCGTCTTCTTTTTTTATCGATCCATCCATGTAAATAATTTTAAATTCGCTATATATTTTTGCTTCGAATTACGTTATTCAATTATTCATTTATACGATTATTCTTACGACATGATTCTAATATCTGCATAATTTGGTGTTATTAAGTTCGCATTCCTCACGTTTAATGCACACAAAACAGGTTCGTTTTTGTCCAGTTTCAATTATCATAGCATCCTATAACGAGAAGAGAAGTTCACGTTTAGCGTGGAACGTTATTTTCGGCGTGAATAGATGACGACAGTGCAAAGAGTTTAGAAAAGAATTCAAAGTTACGCAATTTTTTTTTATGGGGATAGAGCCGTGTTTACAAAACATGTCCACAACGTCTGGAAAACCCCCGAAAACTCGGATTTCTAAAGAAATTACAAAAATTCAGCGACATATGCTCGAAAATTTCGTAACAAGATTGAATGAATGTTGAACGATATTGTATTTCACAAATGATCGTAGCCAATCTCTCCTCCCGTGTTCCTATTTTTAAATAAAATTTCATTCAAAAATGTTGGTCGAGTAATTTTTGAGTTATTCAAAAAAAAACAACCAAACTCACCCTATATAATACAGAATTACTCCAAGCAACCAAACTCACCCTATATAATACAGAATTACTCGAAATGGGGGAGAAAAAACGTAACACGCTGCGAACGTAAAATATTAATCTTCTGTAAACAAAAAATGAATGATAAAAATAACAAAAGGAAAATAATTTAACACAAAATACAAATCTATAAATAAAAATTTGATCTGTAAATAACAGTGTAGCGATTTTTAGAATAAAAAAAATCAATGTCGAAGAAACATAAATAACGCACAAGGTAAACGTAAAAAATATTAATCTTCTATATAGAAAAAATTGATGATAAAAATGGAAAAACAAAATTAAACAGAACATGTAAAAATACAAATCTTCTATAAATAAATCGATGATTATTTAGCAGGTACGATATTAGCTATTAAACGAAAAATGAACGTCATTAAAAATTAATAAAATATATAATAATAACAATAATTTAATGTAACTTTCTAAAAGCGCTATAAAATTACGTTCGGCATAAAAAGAGAAATCTGAATAAACTAGTTATTCGGATAAAATATATTTTCACAGCGATATGTTTTTAATTAAAACATTTGTTACGAATGATTTTATTTTTATTGTTTTTGTAAAAGTATATTTCACGCTCATTACAAAAAGCATTCTAATCACGTTGAACTTAATGCACTTCTAATGTAAACGTTTATTAGCCGTGGAAACAATACTGCGTAGTACATTTTCAACTGCAAACAGAACGATACTATCGAAACGGCTACATTATTTATTAACGTAACTCCACCAGTTAACCACGATAATATTCCTATAGCTATAATGCGTAATTCATTCGACTTAGCCGGAATTTGGATACGTTGATAAACTGACAATTTTAAAATGGGAACGTTCGAATTACATGTGTTATCACTATTTCTCACGGTTGAGTTCGAACATATTTTTCATTTGTAAAAAGACAAATTATACTATTTTTTTTTTTTTTAAATAATCATCATAATTTTAGTCGGGACCGATCTAAAAGAGAAAAAGTGTCCAGGTTACTTAAAAAAATATCGTTACAAATGGATAACGCAGAGATTTTTATTAACAAAAAATACAGTAATAACTCTGACCTGGTTAGAGAAGATGATAATTATTTTACACGAAGAGTTTTACCGAAGGACGAGACGATTCTTAATATTGAGATGAGAATTACGAAGTAATAAAAAAAAAACTTATATTTATATTTTTTTTTAATTATTACAAATCCGAAATTCCCAGTTTCTTATTAGATAATCTAGAAAATAATTAGAAAGATAATTAAACGAAAATAATCGACAAAGTTTTATAAATTTTTAATTTAAAAAAATAATAAAATAAAAATGTCTATTAATTAATTCGCGATTTTATTTTATCAATATTTTCTTTTTTTATTTTCGATAATTAGGAAATTTGTTTAATAATTTAAACGTATTTACCCGTTTTTTTTTAAATATTATTTTATTAATGGAAATATAATTCTTTCGAGAATAATCTGATCAAAAATCGAATTAAATAAAGCTTTGAAAATAATTGACACGATTTTTAGTTCAAAAAATATCTGTTCATTTATTCGCGTTATTTTTTTAAAAATATTTTTGATAATTAGGAAATTAAACGTATTTATCCGATTTTTTAAATTCAATTCCATTTCATTATCGGAAATACAATTCTCCCGAACATAATCCGATCGAAATCGAATTAAAATATGAGAAAACAAATTCGATAAAAATAATTTACATGATTTTATTTTATTTTTTTAAAAACTTTTTATTTATTTGTATTTTGTTTTTTAATATATTTTTTCGGCAATTAGGCAATAAGGTTAAGAATTTAAGCGTATTTATTCGTTTTTTTAATTATATTTTATTGACAGACATCTCTCAAGAATTTTATATATATATATATATATATATATATATATATATATATATATGTGTGTGTGTGTGTGTGTGTGTGTGTGTGTGTGTAAAAAATTAATGTAGTGCAACAAAAAACTTAATTAGTTTATTATTATGACGATTTATTCGGTGAAAAGATAAATTTAAGAAATTATTTACCCCATTACTGGCTAAACTTTTGCGTTCGTATTCCTTCTTTAATTTGTATCACGCTGATAAGTGTGGCTCTATCGTACGGAGATAGTTGGTTCAACTTGCTCAGACTTCGGGAAAGAAATGTACGTGTGTTGCATGTTGTTAAAGATATCGTACCAAGATCACGTGATAAATGCACCAAGAAAACGTGAACACTGTTTTGAATACAAATCATTCTAGCTAAACTGCAATATACTTTGGTCACACGTATCGAAACATCCGTGAAAGATCTACGCTTAAGCCGATATAAGGAATGCTGAATAATACAATAACGTTCAGATGACCTCCATTTACAATACATTCATTCACTTTTTTTATAAAATTTTCGAGTATAAGTCGCTGAATTTTTGAATTTCTTCAGAAATTCCACTTTTTAGGTCTTTCAGATCTCTTGGATGTGTTTCGTAAACGCAGCTTTTAAGGTATCCCCACAAAAAAACCGAACTTTTTGAATTCTTTTCGAAACTCTCTTTGCACTTTCACACTGAAAATAACGTTCCACGTAAAACGCGAGCTCCTTCTCGTTATAGGATGCAATAATAACTGAAACTGAACAAAAACGAATTTCTCGTATCCACATTAAACGTGGAGCGCACAGTTTGCGTTGTAGCAGTCTTACCAACTGCGCCACTCAAAAAACAAGACCCTCCATCTTCTTCGAGTCGCCTTGTACAATTTTAGTCTACACGATGGATGTTATTAGTATTTAACGACTAGAAAAAATCGAGAAATATAAAAGTAATAGCACATAAAATCATCAGTTATTACCTTTTTCTCAACGGTATCGATTTATCCACATCGACGCTGCCGCTGTTATTTACGTGTCCTCCCGATAATAATATAGGCGTAGTAATACGAGCGTTATCGGGCATCACCGGGTCGAAATTATCGTCTAAATCTGTGAACAATATATAAACGAGACATCGTTTAATTGTCTAAAGAACGTGAAACATTTGCGAATAATAAACGTCTGTATTTATTATTTTAAAACGTTATAATTTTAATTTTTTTTTATAGCGAAATTTTTCAACTGTTCATTTTAATAAATTAAAAAATAGAAATGAAAAAATGAAAATCAAAAAGAAATGTAATCGTATCGTTTGTAAAAGACAATTTCGTAAAGATATACCAAACGAACTAAAAAAAAAAGTGTACGAACAGTACGTCCATCCGGTGCTTCCATATGAAGCAGACACATTAAACCCGACGAAATATATAGTTATATAGTTAAGAAACTTGCCGTAGTAACACAGAGGTCCCGCAAAAGAGTAATGTTGTGAATTAAGATGCCATAAAAGAAAGCCAATGCATGGATAAGACAGCAGATTAAAAACTGTCCGATGCGGTAAACGTGCAAAGCAGCTGAAATGTAACAAGAAGAAATGATGATGACGAGTGGACGAAAAGAATAACGGAATGGTTGCTAAGAAGTCGCGGTCGGCCGAACACAAAATGGCAGGATGACATAAAAAGGTCAGCCGGTGTAGAGTAGATGGGAGAGGCCAGTGATCGAAATAGATCGAAGAAAAGGGTGGAAACTTACATCAAGCAGTGGAACGATATAAGCGCATCGTGATCTTGAAATATATACATATACACGCACGAAATATTGAACGTGTAATTACTTCAACATTTATTTATAATGAGAAACATTATTCGAAATAGATCGAATAAAAGGGTGGAACGTTTAGATCCAGCAGTAGAACGATATACGCGTATCGTGATCTTATTATTCTTATTATATAATATAAACGAAATATTGACCGTGTAATTATTTAACATTGATTTATCATGAGAAATATTTATAATACTTCAACAATAACTTTACAAAACACACACACACACATATTATGTATATTTTGATATTTATATTATTAAATGACCTTATACATATATACCGAGGAAAAATGTCAACGTCATCGCAAAATAATAATAATCACGTTGTAGTGGCTGAACAAATTAAAAATTTAGTTTCCGGTACTTGGTCGAGCCAGCTTTGATTTTTTTATAGTAAAATAGTGTTGTTTTTTTTCTTCTGAAAATATATTTAAATACGAATCGCATACTTTTAAAAAAACATTACACACGTAATTATAACTACTTCAATACGGTAGATTTTCGTTTAATAAATTTCTCCGGAGTTATAACAAAAAATGTCAGTTTTGACACTAATGGTTTTTTTAAATTGAATTTTAAAATTTTCTATTCGTTAAAATAATTTTTTCGAAGATTCGAAAATATTTCCGGAATGTCCGATATGTTAAATCGAAACAGTCAACGAGATATAAAATTTTAATTATATCTACTAACACATATGCGGGAAAACGTAAATTTCTGAGCTAAGTTCGAAAGATTAATCCGATCGAGCTTAAATGTTCAACGTTCACATTTAGATAAAATCGACAAAAAGGCGATTTTAAAAAAAAAAAAAAAAAAATCGAAAATCGAAAATCCAACGGGGATGTATTCGGGGTTTAAAATGTTGAAATTCCTCATATTTTTACCATTCAAATCGTTGCAGCCGTTTTTTTGTCCGTAAATACACATACGCATAAGAATTGCTCGTTTAATAAGATGAGATATTAATACAGAAGCGGACAATTTTTCAAAAATATTTATAAGAACGCTTTATTACTTTGAAGAATAATATCGAAATAAATAAAATTTATCGTAACTTTGCGACACTTTTATTTTTCAACTAATTAAAGGAACTCTTTTATACTCCTCGAATTTTACTAAATTTACACGCAAACACAATATATGTATACGTGTGTACGTTTGGATCGTGTAAACTTTGAATAGATGTATTCTAATAATTTAGGCTTTTTCGCAATTCACGATAATTGTGTGCGGAAAAAATTTAACGAAATAAATTCGAACCAAGACGCGTCTTAATTACAAGTTTAGTTTTTGCTTCGTATTTCGTATTTTACTTTCGGGTTGTTGATTATTTTACGTGTTTTTAATACTTTAAATAAAAACGACGTTTTGCGCTACTTGCTATTCGAAAAATTTTTCCATTATTCATTCTCATAATTTGTATAGAAAAAAGTCTATCCACCAACTTTTACACAGAAAATGCACGTTTACAATGCATACTGCTCATGACCTCCTTACTAGATCTCACGTTTCCATAGTTTTCATTTAGATTCCCAACCACATCGGTCTCCCTGGAAATGAGGCTATCCAGCTGCAAGGGAGGTGTCAATACCTTAGTGTTGCCATTTCCTTTCCGAACAAGAAAGAAATATGTTATCCTTACCAGACTTTGAATATTCCACTAAAATCTTACCCATTCCTATCTTCTTCAAATGTCACAACTGCTACTAACATCTTGTCATGTTCTCACAACACTTAGAATCCAGCACAGCCTCCTTCCTTACCACAACTCTTATCTGAATCTATCGACCATATCCATAATGTTTTCCTGTTCCCGAGTACACTGAACTTTTCAAATCAGATCTACGACCTCATCGGTGCACGTGGCCCGTTAGTGCTTATCAAATAATAATAATAACTTTAATAATAAAAAAAAAAGGAGTTAACCAATTTTTTTTCGTTATGAAAAATCACAAAGCTTTTTTCTTGTTTAGCCATTATCGTCGAGTAAATATTTTAAAAAAATAATAATAAAGAAAATTTATACAATTTATAAAAATAGAAACTGTAAAATGTAATATTTTTTGATATTTTATATTTTGATAAATTGTATATATACTGTTGTATTTTGTTTCACTGGATAATGGCTAAACAACAAAAAAGCTTTGTGATTTTCATAAAGAAAGAATTTTAGTGATTTTAACACGTTTTTTTTTTTTTTGTTTATTTTTTAATCAATTCCAACATTCCGCACTAAAATAAACACCGAGAACATACCCGGAGTACGAGCGACCGGCAGAACGAACTCTTCCGATTTAATAATAGTTTTCGGCGTAAAGTGAATTGGAGGAGCCATAATTCCGTCATTGTCCTTATTATGATCGTTACCCGGTGCGAATTCTTCGTTGGACGCCAGTAAAAACGGAACCTTCAACGTAGAAATCACAAATCATTTATTATTATTTAAAAACAGATTTTTATTTGATTTTAATTAGTATTATGGTTATTACGATTAAAAATTAGGAAATATTCTAGAACGTTAATATGGTTAATTAGATAAAAATTCGGTTAAAAATTTTAACTTTGAAAAATTAAGCACCTGTTTTAATTCGGCTTTCGTACGTATTCTTCGCGGAGGATTCAGATTATTCGGCATAGTTGTTTCTTGATTGGGGAAAGTAACGGACGAAGTATATCTTTCATTGCGTATAATCCGTTCGGCAGTTTGAATATCAGACGATAAGACCATCGATGATAGAGCGGAATTTTTGCGAGACTGAACAATATCGTCCTTACGAGCGTAATTATTTTTAATCGGTATATCGGTCGTATTAAACGAAGAGTAATCTTGAGACGGTGGTTGCTGTTGCGTTAATGTATTGAAATTTAATTTGACCGGAATCTGTTCGAACGGCGGCAGAGGAACAACGGTATTTGTAGTACTACATTTTCTAGGATACGTATATTCGTCAATACGTGAGGGGGATTGTTCTTCAGTAGCGATAGAGGCGATAGTTGTCGTCGGACAATGCGCCGTTGTTCTAGACGGTATAGGTGACGAGGATTCGTCGCGATTAGACACGTCGTTATCGTTATGAGGACGATTTCGCTGATGCCAAAATGGTGTTTGTTGCTGTTGCGGTAACGTTGTCGCAATTGTAACAGAGATGACGGGAGATGATGATCTCGGTGACCTCGAATGACGCGATGGCGATAAAGTGGAAATCGACGTCCCTTGAGAACGCGAATAACGAGAAAAAGCTGAATCGGTCGATATCGGCGGTGTCGCGTGTCTCGATTGCTGTTCGAATTGTTGTTGACATCGAATTTGTTGGAAATGTTCCGCACGCTCAGTCGGTTGATGCTTCATTTGCTGCGGATACGACTGATGGTATTGCATTTGCTGCGTTTGATACAACTGTTGTTGTTCTTGTTGCTCTAGCAACTGCCGTTTTTGTAATAAAGCTTTTTCTTTTATTTGCAGATTATTCTTGAGCAAATTAATAACGTTCCTACTATCGGCGGTAGGAATATAATTATCGTTATCATTTCGAAAAGCACGTTCGTCGGGAGAGTTTTTCCTGGACGATTCTTCGCGAATAACATCTTTATTATTATTATTATGAATTTTATTATTTACACTAGCCGCCGCTTGTTGCGCCGTTTTAGTAATGTACGATTGGAAACGATTTTCTATTTCCTTATCGATAGTCGCCCTCCACGATTCCGTTCTGAGCAGTTTAGAAGGTGAATTACTTTCAATTTTACCCGTGGCCGGTCGTTTACGGTAATCGGAATTCGGTAATGGACTAGACCGCAACGGTGAATAAGATTTGTTTGGCGGCGACTCCGTCCTAGAGGAATCTTTAACGATTACAGGCGAAGATCGCGAAGCGATTTCGTAATGATGATTCGGTATTTTATTTATCGCGATGTTATTATCGTATTGATAGTTTCGCTGTTTGACAAAATCACCGCCATTGGTCGGCACGTCCGGGAAATAACGAGAAGAACCGGTTTTGAGATCAATATTCTGCGGCGGCGTGTCGTTCGTAGGAACAGACGGACGAGAACTATCGTCTCGTCTATCGATAGTATCGTTCGTAACTGTGTGATATTTATAAAGCGAAGCATTATTCGCGTTATTCGGCGTAGCAGAATGTTGAAATGGAGAATTTCCGTTTATCGAAGATAACGAACGATATGTAGAATTAGGCACGCGTAGCGGTAACTGCGGAAGATGAGAATGTCGCACTTCGAAATGCTGATTAGAAGTAGTCGAATGAGATTGCTGATGATTTGGATTCAATCGACTAATAACGACGCCGCTTCCGTTAACGAAAGTAATATTATCGTGATCGTCCAAAGCGGTCGAATCGGCCGACTGACGAACAGTTTTCACCGATAAATCTAACGGAGATTCTCGTTTACCGAGAATACTTTCCGAATGTTCAGCACGCTGATCGGACGAATTCGTCGTCCGATGATTATCGTAATTATACACGGCATTATTACGCTGTTTTCGACTACCATTACTACTAGAGGAACTATCCTTTACTACGTTGGCCGGTTTATCTTCTACTTCGTAATTTGGATTTCCTCGCGAATGGTGGTAACTCGCCTACAATTAAAATAAATATACGATTCTATTTATACGTAATCAATTAAGAGTAAAATAAAATTTTAACATTTCTCGTCGCGAGGTACTAATAAATACATAATTTTGCCAAAACGACGCCTTGAAAATTTTTAAAATGTGATTTATAATCAGTAACTTATTGAAGTGAAACTTCTATTATCGTGTTGTATATAAAAAAACGAGCGAGCCAAAGGCTTTTATATAAATACGCATATAAGTCTATCCTCGCAGTGTAGTCGGGCTCCACCACTTTATCTCGCACGCTGTACTCGTCTGCGTGTATATTCAGTCGTACATTATATAAAATCTCAACATTAAATTATAAATTTTATAGGGGTGTTCGGGTGAACCATCGATAATTTTCAATGTATTTATATATAAATATTTTTAAAATTGAGACATTTCGTATATAAACATTTTTGTTAACATTAAAATTTCATGTCCCATACGGTGGACATTGTGGCTGAAAGGATTTAAATACATTCGTAAAAACAGGTGCAGAAACTATGAAATAAAATTTTTTGCGCTTATAATAGCGTGCTTTCTATTGCGTACACGTACTCGGCTATCCGTTCACTCTCGCCAGTACGCAAACAAATTACCGTACTGGCCGTGTTCGAATTCTTTCTCTTGCACACGCGCGCGCGGCTATCCATCATTTCGTTCAAATCTTCACTGTACAAAATGTGCGGCGTAGACTTTATTAATAATAATAATAATGATAAAAAGTTTATATGTATTGCGTAAATTACACAAAAATGAGTTTTATTAATAAAATATAAATCTGTTTATCAATTTTATTTTCTATACTTCACACTGTATCGAAAAGAAAAATTATATATCGAAGTTTAGAAAAACGTCCTTTATGTTTCATTTCTTACCTTCGGCCCGAGGCGCAGATGTTTTGTATAACTTTTATTAATATTACAAGTATGTGTACACGACGAGAAAAATAATATAAAATGTAATTAAATTTTGGCGAACTAATTACGTTACAATAAATTCCGATCATTGAATACATAGCGTATCTTATATAGAAACAAATCTAAGTAAATCCCAGTTCGGGTTCTTTAAGCGCAAAGCTCTGCGGGAAGAAAAAGGAACACTGGAGAAAGAACGATAAATGTAAAGCGTTGCATTAAGTACATTGGGATAAGCTTTTCCCGTTGTTGGCGGAAATAGGTCGTTCGAAGTATATATATATATATATATAAATAAAATCTATGCGAAAAACTGAAAAGCTGTCATAAAAACTAATTATGACTTTTCAGAACCTGCACATATAAAGACATGACTAAGGCAAGGATGTTTGTTGTTGTCATATCTTTTGTAACGTTATCTATAGATAACAGTTAATCGAAAATACTAACTGCGGAATAAACGTAGGAGCAGAAAAATTAGAGCCATAAAATTCGCGGATGATCAGGTAATTGCGCAGAAACTACGGATATGCTTCGAAAGATGATGCGACGTTCAAATAAAGTAGGGAGACTACCACGTATGGTAATAAACGCGAAAAAAACAAAATCAATGACGACTGGAAAAATCGCGAACATCATGAATAAAAATTAACGGAGAAATAGTTGAGCAAACCCAGACGTTTAAATACCTCGACCAGATTATAACAAGAAAATTTCTACTGTGAGACTGAAATTAATAATAGAATCGGAGTAGCAAAATATGCGTTTCGAGAAAAACAAAGACATAAAAAGAATTGCTAAAATATACATCTAGTCCATAACCCTTTATGGCGCTAAAACCTATATATTATATCAAGTTAATACGAACAAGCGTTCGAGATATGGGCTTGGAGGAAAATGAAACGAATAAGCTGGATAGAAAAAATTTAAAACACCGTGGCAAATTGAAAGGTCGTTATTAAATCGAATAAGGAAAACACGATTAACTCAGATACACGGAGCATTACTTCGAAATATTCTCGAAGATAAAATCCAAACAAAAAGAACCCACGGAAGACAGATAACAACCTTGTTAGAAGACACCGAGTTAAAGAACTACGCTGAATTAAAAAGAGCTGCGGAAAATTAGGAAAGACAGAAAATTACTATCATGGAAATGGACCAGTCTTAGGACTGTAATGATGATTATGATTTTCCTGACAATCATCAATGCCCGAGTCGTATAATGAATTATTTAACACTGCCATATTTCTACTGTATCGAAAGCTTTTATGTAATGTACGAAGATAATACATAATTTCAGGTTAATACCATTGACAGTTTTCTATACAGTCAATACGTGATCGCATGCACTGTAAACCTCGATCGATATTCGGCCTGCACTCTTGGTTGATGTAGGTCTAACCAATTGCATCAACAATTTATACACTTGTCGACAACATAATGATAATGATAGACCTATAATTCATTAGGGCGTGTCTTCTTTTTTATGGATCAGGATAACTTTTACGTGTCATACCATGCATTTCGTATTTTGTGTATAATAAATCGCCACAAGGAGTGCAATCCCTCATCCGTACTCTATCATCACTGGTAATGTTTTGTCAGTCTTCAGTGATTTGAGATTCGTACCGTTTCATGAATTACGATAGTTTCTCTGTTGTCCTTCTAGACAGACTTTAGCGCTGCTACATATGTCAGTGAAATATTTCTCAACTTCATTTATTATTTCTATCTTCATATTGTACACTCTTATATGTAATGTCAGATAAATAGGTGAATAATTACTCGAGTCGTTTCGAAATTATTCAAAATTTACAAACACCACATCGTTTGAAAACAACGGGTTGATTGTCCTTGAACTAACTATACAAAAAAAAATCTTCTACATTACGAATTCCTAAAAAAAAAAGACTACTTATTTTTTGTGACTTATATTTTACAGACTGAGAATTTAAAAAAAAAAAAATCTTCGGCTAATGTATATAGTTATTCGAATGCGGGTGTACGAGTAAAATAGGAACTAAATTGAAATTACAACATAAAAACGAAATATTAAAGAATCGAAGAGTTATTACTTTGAAACGGACCGAAGTAACTTCTTAACGGTAAATACATTTTACCTGTTTGGTATAGCCGCTGGCAACGGCGAAATGATCATTTGGAATCGAATGAATTTGTTGTTCAGCACCGGACGGATGAGCCGTATGTTTCACCGGAGACGGTACCTTCATACTGCGAAAATGAACCGTACGATCGTTATCGGAACAACGATCGTGCTGAAATCTAAACTGAATACCGTCGCCAGTCGTGGGGGTGGTAGTTCTGTTAGTTTTCGAAGACGAAGAGGATTTATTATTATTATTATTATTATTATTATTACGTTGTTGAGCGATCGACGAAGATGGTTGACTGATGACCGAATCCATATCGTACATACCGCGTTGTCCGCTCAAATATTCTGACAACGGCGAAGACGATGGCGGATGTTTATATCTGGTAACGACGATTCCATTATTACTATTACCGTTATTAGCGAGTGGCGCGTACGCGTGGTTATTATGTACGGTCAAATGAGGAGACGGTTGACGTTGCGACTGATGAGACTGAGTTTGTTGTTCCGGACGCGGAACATGCGGTAACGTACGTTGAGGCGACGGTATACGATAGCAAGAATTTAAAGGTAACGCCGACGGAGGAGGAGGAGGTTGAGAAGGTTGAGGTGGTAAATATTGTTGATGGTTAACGGAAGGCGGAGATTCGCGACGATTGTGATAATTTTGTTGTTTTTTAAAAGCCGAAATCTCGGATACTGATAAAACATTATTACGCTGTTGAATAGCGCCGTCGACGTCGTCAGTATTATCGTAAGGAAACGATAACGAACGAGCGATAACCGAACTCGTTAAACTACTCATAGTAACAACGTCAGTCGTTTTGATCGAATTAACCGGAAAAGTTTTCGAATGTCTTCCTTGTTGCTGTTGTTGCTGCAATGGTGATGATGAAGATGACGATTGTAATAATAACTGTTGATGTTCTCGCTGAACATTGTTAGGAGGATAATATACGTTAGAATAGTGAAACGAACTTTGATTCGATACGGAAGACGACACCGGCGGAGACGGCGTTGGCCAAGTTCCTCTACCGGGTGAAAAATCCCGATGATGTCGAGAAGCGGACTGATGATGGCCGTACGGATTAACGATATTCGATTGATGATACATTTGAGGACTGGAAAATCTAGGTTGCGATCCGGAAGTAACATGACTGTCAGATGATTCTGTGGAAGGAACGCGTTGAAAATACTGACGAGTATTTTTCAGTACGCTTTTAAAGGTTACGTCCATACTCGATGATGATCATTTGCGAACAAGTAACTGCTGAAACGTAAAGACAAAATACGAAAATTAAAACAAACGATATTTCAAAAAATGTTTAAAAGATGAATATAAAACTATTATAAAAAAATAACCTAATTAAAACACACACACATTATCATCATCATGATCATCATAGGCAGCTCTAGAACTAATTTTATTCCATAAGTAACTTCCAGCCAAACCGATTCTCTGCAGCTCTTTTCATTTTTTCATGTATTGATTTGTGCCTGTATCATGTAACAGTGTTGCCACGAAAAGGTCTCGCGGTTTACCATGACCTTTTTTCAATGAAATCTGTCCTTTTATTACATCGGGTAACAGACCACCGTGTCGCACAATACATGCCCCCTCCAGGTTAATCTACTCTTCTTTACCGAATGTAAAGGCCCGTTTTTCGTCAATTCTTTGGAGAACTTCTTCATTCGTAATTTTTTCAATCCAACTTATTCTTTGTATCATCCGCCAGCACCACATTTCAAAAGACTGTAAATCTTGAACACTCTTTTTGTTCAGTGTCCATGTTTCAGAAAGCGCTACAGGTAAACACGTAAGTTTTAAGAATACGTTTACGCAACTTTAACGATATTGACTTCAGGTATAAAAATTATCTTCGAAAATACCGTATTTAGTCGTTTAATATACTTTTTCAAAACTATATATATGTATATATATATATATATATATATATATATATATATATATACACACACATACACGTTTTAACTTAAATTACATTAAATATTGATTGGTTTGTGTGTGTGAGTAACGTAAAACGAACTTAGAAGACAAATGCACTGCCCAACAATTTCAGTAATTTGCTTTTGATGTACTAAACAAGAAATTACAGGATTACTAAAGTTATTTACTAGCACTTTGCGAAAAAGTGATAAAACTTTTCGGCTACAAATAAAATTATATGTACAGGCTGAACATATTTCTGCGCGAGAGCATGAATATATGTATGCGTCTTTGTGTGAATTTTTGTGCGAAAATGGTCAAGTCCGTTTATTTGTTTAGACGTACAAACTTCAACGTAGTACACCTACATGATAGTATAAATATTACCTGGTATAGGAGATATAACTACACGTATGTACACATTCGAAGACTAGGGGATGAAACTAGCGCACAGCCCGCGAAAAAGTGAATGCATAAGTGCGGTTGTTATAAATTATTGTAAAAGGAGTGTAGTAACGGTGCATTGCACTCCTGTAATAAATGAAACCAACTGTAAAACATTCAATTCAAATAATAAAGTATAAATAGTAAATGATCGATAACAAGGCGAGCAATTCAATATTTAGAAATGACAAATTGCAATCGGTGGCTATTGGAAAGACTAGGAATAGACTAAAAACGCTGTTGCAAACATATTTCAAATATAACGATTAGCTAAATAAAATAGGTCGCAACCTCGGGAACAAACGAATAGGCTGAAATTTGTTATAAATAAAAATCTACGTAAGGTTCTCGCTTGTTCTTCTAAACCAACAAAATTTGTAAATACCCAAGTGTTGCCTCACCAGCTCTCCAACTGGTCATATTAAAATGTCATGTATGAGTTAGAGTTTTAGCAGACAGAAAAAAATAATCTTAATCGTAATCTTTACACACGTAATTATTTTAATCGGGTAAAATTTCGTTTCATAAATTTCCGAAGTTATAAACAAAAACCATCAGTTTTCACAAATGTCAGAAGGAAATCACTCTTAATTGTTTTCCGTTTGGAAATGATTTTTATAATTTTTCTACAGGATTTTTGAATAATATGTAATTCTCACCTAAATATATTTTACGGGGAAAAAAACATTAATTAAGGTACTATATATATAATATATACATCATATAGGTATGTAGGCGAAGAAAAATATTCAACTTCACGCCGTGGCACAAATTAAATTAAATTTCGTCAGCCTTCAACTAGTACGTGCGACTAGTCCAGGACAAAGCCCAACGTCACAACACGTTCTTACACTAACAAGAAAATAGTATAGAAATGGGACGTAGTCCCACGCAAGCAGGATATCAAGTTACAAGATTCTAGCCTATTCCCCAGGGGGGAGTATACTACGATAGCTATTTGTTTTTAGTATAAGGGATGATCTTCGAAACCTGCATCATTAATACCGAATTTGACGTTGATAATCTTAATTTATATTACTCCTCAAATCCTCAAATCGGAGACAGGTACAAAATTTATAGCCAATTGTAAAAATTTTCAATAAAATATATAAACAACGGGGGTAGACTCGAAAAATCCCATTATCTATATAATTTAATAGAACAGAATCGTGGTTACCTTTTATTCGACTTAGAGATCGAGTCTACGTTTGTCAACCGTACCAATCTCTTATATAAAAAGCTACAAGAAGTTGTATATAAAAATTTCTCCAAGATCATTTAAAAACATACTTCTTTATTATATACGTACGCGTTAGTTTATCGAAAAAAATTTCATTTACGAAAATTTAAAACTCGTCAAAATTAATTAATCAACGTATAATTCGGAATTACGATAGACGCACCATCGCGTTATTAAGCGCATAAGTGTGGTAATGTAAAACTTCACATTTTTTTTATAAATATCGACCATTACAATTATATATTCATATATTCTCGGACTACCGCTAGTTCTAACGCGATCGACGAGGCAAAAATTATCATCAGAAAATAAAAATATAAACTTAATATTATTATCGAGATGGCAAACCAAAGCCATTACAATCAGTTCTCCCGGGTTTGTGTGTGTCTATCTGCGCTAACGGCATATTACCATTACCTTGCAGGCCACCTTACATTGTACAACAAAATATGTATAGGTAAGTAGTTGCCTACCTCCTGATACGGAGACGGCATTTAATGATATTTATTTTTGCATTATTTTCCAAAAATGTATATATAATGGATACTTAGAAAAGTACTCGATAAATGGGAAGGTGGAATAAAAATAGGCGGAAAAATTATTAATAATTTACGGTATGCTGATGATATAACAATAATCGCCTCATCAAAAGAAAAACTTTTCACCCTTTTACATAAGCTTCAGAACATAAGTAAACAAGCTGGATTAATAATAAATCAATAAAAAAACTAAAATAATGATTATCGACAAGAATAACTGCAGTCGGCATCATATACAAAAACTGGATACTGTATATTTGGGATCACTAATTACATGGTGCATCTACCGATGAAATTAAAAATCGAATATCAACAGCTAAATTGGCAATGGGACAACTACAGAAGATATGGAAAAGTCACGACATCTCAATGAGTACGAAAATTCGCTTAATGAATACTATAGTCTTCTCTGTTTTTCTATATGCTGCGGAATGCTTAAAAGCAGCTGATATTCGGCGCATTGATGTTTTTGAGATGTTCTGCTGGAGACGAATGTTGCGAATCTCGTGGATAGAAAAACGAACCAACATCTCTGTTTTGAACGATATAGGATCGGATCTACGCTTACGAGATATAGTAATACAGCGCATAATGAGGTATTTCGGATACATGATACGTCGGAATGGAATAGAAAAAATAATTCTTGAAGGGATGGCAGAAGGCAAAAGGGGCAGAAACCAGGTAAACAGATAGGATAAAACAATTAACTACGATCTAATCGCTCCAGCAAGCTATACGACTCGGGGAAAATAGGGACATATGGCGAACAAGTTTGAAAGGAATTAGAACTCATAATTTCACGATGCTCGGACCGAGCCAACGAATATTATATATATATATAATATATAATTTTTAATGAATTAAAATCAAGATACGCTCAAACTAATGGTAAATTAATACATTTTTCCTACATATAATTAAACGTTTTAAAAACAAAAGGATTAAAGTAAATTTTTATATGACACAGATCCTTACCGGTCATGGTTCTATCAGATATTTCTTGCATAAATTACAAATCATCAATGATGGAAAATGTCGTAATTGTGCAACTAATGAAATAGAAGGTGACCAACACATAGTATACGCATGTAGTAAATATAATTATCTGAGAAAATTGTATAATATCACTTAATCCTAATGAAATTATTCTATTAGAAAAATTTCCTATTTTTATCCCGGAATTATTAGATATTGTTAGTCACTACCGGTAGCCATAAGCTACTTTCGCAGGCTACTCTTTATAATGCATATATATAAATGTATTATATGAATATATATATATATAAATATAAATGTATTATAAGAATATATATATATATATATAAAATTTTATTTATTGTTTTTCCTGCATTATTATTCATTGTAATTTATGTATATTGTAATAAATTTCGATAATGTCTATTTGATTTAATCGATATATTTTCTATTACGTTTTTTTAACGCGTTATTCGGATAATTAGACCAAGTAAACGTTTTTGTCTATATAGTAATTCATGTGTCTTTACACACGAGCGTTAAGTTTAACGCACATTGTAACGCACACTTCAAGTAGTGCCACACGATAAGCTAAAACGTACGTCGACTTCGGTATCGCTGTACCGTTTATTAGTTTTCATAGCGTGTGAAATACTGTTCTTAGCCAAAATCGCGATACTGTGTTTAAATATATTTATGTTATTGTAGTTACAACAAACAGTTTAGACGTTTGTGAATTTTCATATTTAATAATTAAATATATTAAAAAATAAAAAAGAGAATGTGGTGGGTGGTACAATCTTTAAATAAATAAATATATATAGAATGTATGATCATTTTTATACGTTATATAGTTCTCTTCGAGCGAATACGGATTTTTTAAAAAATTATTTTCGCGTGTTAATAAATTTTTCCGATGAATTGCTGTACTCTTATAAGAATTCATATTACAAAAGAATATCCAAAAGTATGAAAAAATTAAGAACATAAAAATACAAAAAGAAAAGTATAAATTTTTAAAACAGTTTACCATAAAACGGACGATAACAAAACGCTCGTATAGGTCATGTAAATAAAAATAGAACGATTAACGCATGTATGTAAAAAGTATAATAATTAGTGTACGTGCGTCTGAACATGCGTCTCAACGTGCGTCTGAACATACGTCTCAACGTGCGTCTGAACATACGTCTCAACGTGCGTTGCTTTCAGTTCTAGCAATGCCTGTTAAAATTAACGCTCGTGTGCCCCCCCTGTGTAAATTAGCCGATAAATTATTAAATTAACATCAATAGCATTTATTTATAACAATTCACATGGGAATTGCGAGTAGAAAACTATGTTACTGGAACGCAAAAAAAAATCGACAAAGAAAAATGAAATATTTTATTATCATTATATATATATATATATATATATATATATATATATAAAAACACTAGAACGAAACAAAATAAAACTGTTCGAGTAAAGGGTTAAATCGCTTTTTTTCATTCTAAGGAGCACCCATTTCTTAACGATATAATAAATAATTAAAAAGGTCCGCTAGTCACATTCAAAAGTCAGATTTTAACGCGAAGTAACACCAGCTAACCTTCGAATCAAAATTACATATAAACGACGCTGAAATGAGTAATGTCCTTCCATCCATTATCTGTACAAACTGTCGTGCCGAATAATAATCACGTCCGAGACGCGTTAAATCGATTATAATAAGCGTTAATTATTATTTGAAACCGTAGGTTGATCATCGTTATTTTTAGTAATGTCTTTAATACCGATATCCACAGACGAATGCAGCATATATTGGAAGACTGTAGTGAATTTACACCTGTAGATTTAACATTAGACGATGAATATTAATGACGAAGCTAGACTGGCTAACAAATTTAAAGTTCGGTTTATGATGAGAATTTTGTGTATAAGAAGATCCACCGTCCTATTAACGAACAACCAATATCCCGAACTTCGACTGTTCTGATCAATCTAACGTTTTTTCTTAATTCGTTGCGTTTCAATATAATTTTTCACAATTCCGGGTTCGTTTTCATTGGGTTTCAAATAAATCCATCGTAACATACGGTCCATCCGAATTAGACAAACAATGTTTCGAGCGAGGTGTTGGTTCATTTTAGTTATCTAGAATGAGAGTTGCACCTATCGTAAGCAAACTCGGTGAAAGCCGACTAAGATGGTATGGATTACGAGCTCAACGGCAGTGGTTTACTGATATTACTCTAGTATACGTTACACGTTTCAAGTTCCTGGTAAAAGACACAGTAGGAAGATCAAAAAACAAAGATGTCATGATGTTATAAAGATGGATCGTAGAGATGTCGGTGCATTTCTTCATAGCAAACAACCGAATTAGATGGAAACAATCTATATGTGTAGCAGACCTCGCGCCAACGATTGATGACGTATTGATCATCTCTTTTAATCGTCTACAATTTTTAGTCTTCGACATATTCGAATAGCGATATTCCTCATTTACAGCGGAGTCTAACGTATAACTCCTGAAGACATTGCTGAATCGACTGCGTATCTAAACTTCCTAGATTATTTTCAGTTTTATTCAGGAAAATTTTCTCCATATACGTGTTAAATAAGAGGGACGAGGCAGTATATTTCATAATCTTGCGAGTTTCAGTCTTCAGATGAACGATAGAATTTGGACGAAAGATTTAATTTCTCTTATAATTCCGCTTCCGCTATTCGAATATATGTTTTGCGTCCTACCGCGATAGTATTTCATCCGATAAAATAACCGTCGAAAAGACGACTACGATTATAGCGGTGAAACCCATTTTTTTAAGCAACTATTCGGCTTCAATCGAACTTACGTCGTAAGTACTACCACGAAGAAGAATTGGAGGTTAATCTATTGAATCGCATCCACGACTACGATCCATCTATAACAAGGTTGAATTCGCCCTGACACTGTGACGTAAAAACCAACGTCAAATATAACGGTAAACTCTGTGTGTGTGTGTCTCATTTATGAAAGATAAACTACTATCTCACCACCATCATTAATAAATGTCCGAAATAACCTTCACCGTGAGTTAGACATTTCTTACTACAAAAAATTAAATAGACACGGTTTTTTTTCTATACGTAAATCGTCCAGACTACACAATATTTTGTTACGTGATAACACACGATTCTTTATGTCATCTTGCATAAACAATTGTCAAACCAATTTAATCTAATTACGTAATCATGGGGTAAACTAGGATGTTTTTTTTTCTTTTTAAATGATTACATATAATCGCAGAAAAGTCTGGATTCGCCGAACAATCGCTCATTATTTAATTCTTCGAACACGCGTGGAATAAAGCGATTAAAAAAAAAAAAATTAGTTAAAATCGCTAAATTTTTATACATAAAAACAAAAAAGCTTTTTGGCTATTAAGTGATTATCTAGCGGACACAAAAAATAATGTACAAAAAATAATATACAAAAATATAATATATAGAAATCATAAAAAATGCAAAAGGATTTTTTCTTATAAATTCAATTTTAAAAAATACTTAATTTACATATACGATATTACAAAAAAATAATGAAGTTAAAAAACAGTTATTTAGAAAATACATAATCTTATAGAAAACAGTTATTTACAAAAAAAAATGAATTTAGATGTACAATATTACAAAAAACAGCATCAATATGTTTTATCGACCAAATCAAAAACATAACTGGTATTCAGACGGTCCAAGAAATTATGCATCAGGTCGAGAACAGAGATGTATGGAGAAAACTTCCTTCAAAGTCATAAAACGCACGATTGGATGATGAAGCAGTAATAAATCAGCGATATAAAATTTATATTTATGAATAATTACAATAAATAGCTAGAATAATAAACAATCTGTCTGATATAAAAATTTCTTTCTACATAAAAATTTAACGATTTTAAATACGTTTTTGTTTTTTTTTTTACATTTTTTTTTTTATTAATTATTTAGAATTAAAAACTCGAGTATATGTAAAGATACTATACTAAGAAATAAGCAGATGCGATAGATTTGTCTGTGAACGTTATAGTACGGTATTTTGGCATGATCGTACGGAATTACACATCCATACCGAACAACGTACGAAGAATTCCTTCTATTAATTACACAAATCATAATCAGCATCATCGAAGAACAGATCAATGGAATTCTTTATCTTCACTTAATAAATATTATCGTCATCATGCGCGTTTTTATTTCGATAATGAATTTAATGAAGGAATATATAGAGGGTGAGCCGGACGGATGGTTTTGTTATTTTTTAAATAACTCAAAAACTACTCGACTAAAATTTTTGAACGAAATTTTATTTAAAAATAGAAAAACGACAGATTAGCATATAATCATTTGTGAAACACAATATCTAATACACTCATTCTATTTTTACAATATTTTCGAGCATTAGTCGCTAAATTTTCGATCTCGTGTGTACACTAAACGTGGTGCACGCGGTTTGCGTTGTAACAGTGTAACCAACTGCGCTATTCAAAAAACAATACCGTCCGTCTTCTCTGGGTCATCCCATATTTCAAAAAAGTTTTTTTTTTTTTCATCGCATATTTGTATAATTAATGACATTAATAGCATACATGCACTACACACACTCGCACTTCCACGCAATTTATATATATAATATACATAATCTACATGTTCAAGCTTTCGTTCGTCGACGAATATCTACATTATCTATATTTAATTTATATTAATTATTTTACAATGCTAAGAATTTTAACCCACACGCACTCACATATATCCATAATCTCAATATCTCACTTCTATACACATCTTCGCTCTTAATTACACTCTCGCAATATTCTTATTTAGATATCTTATTTGAATTACCTCCATCAGTAGTAGTACATTTTATGGATAAATTTAGAGGAAAACAAAATTATGAAATTTAAAATAGAGTAAAATTGACGACAATATTAGACATCCGCTTATACAAAAACATGATATATATATATATATATATAGCATAATTAATTTAGTAGCATTGATATAATAATAATGAAACCTCATTCACTTATATTTGATATTGATATTTATTTTAAGGTTTTCCAAAATTTATAATAATAACAATAATACTAATAATTATGACGAATATCAACGATGAAGCGTTAAAAATTGCATTTAAATTTATTTTTAAAATAATCTCCGAGTTCGTATCGATTGGAAAATCGGCTTTGTTTACATAAACAACATCGTCAATCACACGTACATCGTCATCATGTTTATTATTTTTCCAATCGATGTAACTACACGTCGTTTTTATTTTTTAATACAGAAATATAATAATTTTTCTGCAATATTAGCTTTTTACCTTTATCGCTGTAATTCTTCGTATTAATATTTTATTAATAATAATAATAATGATTATTATTATAAAATATGAATCGATAATAAAACGAAGTTTAACAAATAAAAATCGCGAAATTAAATTCCTAAAAACGTGTACTAGAAGAAAGGAAGGAAAAATATTTATTACCATATAAAATTCTATAAATCGAGAATAATTCGTACGTACATTACGCCATGTATGCTTACGTTATACTTCAGTAGCGGCTAAATACAAACAAACGACTTTACAAAAATAAAGAAATATAAAAGAAAAGAAAATTAAAATAATAATAGGATAAAAAAAAAAACGAATTCTGACAATAACGTACCTTATCAAAAATAAAACTAATGTCATATTATAGTATATAGATTACGGAGAAATCCATCAACTGAGTGTTAACTTATTTATATCACCCTGGATGGAACACCATGTGCCCAGATTAGGGAATAGCCACTTAATACTAAAGCCATATATATATACATATGACTAAGTGGAAAATTAGTGTGGGGTGTATTAGCCTGAACGATTCTAATCAATCCGATGATATATAACAAACTGCGATTACTGAACATGCTTAGTTCCGAGAACGAACTGCTATTTCGGACAAACGCATTAGTTTTCTATGAATCCCTCCATCTTTTTTTTTTTTTTTTTTTAATGACAATTTGCAAAAACACCTTATAGAGCACAGAGCTTGACGTCAGCGCTACGATACGAACAAAATTTTCACGACTGATTAGTACTATTGAAATGTGATTTTTATTTTAAAATATAAAAATAACATACTTTAATCTTCGAATTCATCTCACTCGTCTTCTGTGATGGATGATGTTTTAACTCATGGTCCACAGTTTTTATACGCTGTTTTTTTTTTTTATATATATAAACGTTGATTTTCAGAATATTATTATAATTAACAAGTTCATTCTAATTATAGATGAGAATCAATAAATTTACGTACTTAAAAACCTTATTTAAAAACATCAAATTAAAAACCTGCATCCTATAAAAAATTACAAATTATACAATAGTTATACACTCACCTCGTACCGGTTTATTACGGAAATAATAGCCCACACGAGGCACTATAATCGATACCGGCCTTATTTAAAATATGTTTCAAAATTATATAATTAATATAAAAAGTTAATTGAAATTTTAACTAGATACTAACGTTTACTGCCTAATAATTTAATATTTAATTACATACCTAACCTTTAATGCCTAATAATTTAATATTTAATTATATAACTAACCTTTAATGTCTAATAATAATTTATTTCGAAATAATATTTAAACTAGATAACAAATCTTAAATGTTTGCTAATAATTTTATAATCGATACATCTGAACCCGTTATATTTAAAATTTACTTCAAAATCGAAATATTAATTGAAATACTTTAAAAAATACTTTCTTTACATTACGTTTTAAATATTCAATTAGATAACCTAATCTTTAACGCATAATAATAGTTTATTTCTAAATAATATATAATTAGATAACAAATCATAAAATATCGTAATAATTTTACGAATATACAATACACGATAAATATGTCTTGGCAACACTGAGTAACTGCAATTTTCATCAGTTTCGAAGGAAAACATAATGAAATATAGTGAACTTTAGAATATCATAAAAATTGATTAAAATAATTTTCTGTAATTTCACGTCATTCGACAACTATAATAAGTATATATTACGCATTTAAACCGAAATTATTATATGTCATATTATACAAAAAAAAAAAATTATTAGTTTTGTTCAATTGTAAGCCCAGTGAATTTGAATGATATGTCGACAATTCGATATCGATATAATTTTGCCGGAAAACACAACAAACATTTTAGCACAATTAACGCCTAGATATGTTTATTAGTTTGTTTTTATTTTCATTAGCCATTCCGGTGTGGAATTTTATTTGAGATTGTGATTTTCAAACGGTAATACTCTGATTTCTAATCGTAAAAACATTCAATAGATTTTTCATTATGTAATTACGAATTGTAACTTCATATACTACATAATCAACAAACGTTTGCGTTAACATATTTAGCTGAATGAAATTTAGTATTTTATTCAGATAAAACGAATAAAATGCTCCGAATGAATTAAGTTTACAACAAATGTGTAAAAATCGAAATGGAATGTATTTTTTTCTGATTGCGCGAACATAATAATACGTTATGTAATTTTGAATTGGGCGACTGCACGACTATTTTAAAATTATATAACTAAGCTATTACCGATGTTTTTTACAATCACAAAATTAATAATGCGAATTATATTTATTTCGATGTAATTAAAATACTTCTCGTTTTTACTTCATTTATTTTATCTTAATAAAAAAATTAATTTAATTCATTTAATAAGTTAACACAACAACGGCAATATTAAGTTCAGCGAGTAGATGTATAAAAATTACTTTATTACATAACGAAGCAGTGTGAATGTTTGCGCAATCGCAAACGTGAGCATGTAAATTACATTTCCGTGTTTTTAAAATTATTTTCATTTTAATTGTTGTACATTTATTGAACTTAATTCAAATCCTAATGAAAAAATATATTTATATAATTCGGCCTTAATACATTTATTGATTCCATAAGAAGTTCGCTCGGTCAGCTAGTATATATACATATATATTTTTCCGTGTATGATAATCAGACTCAACGAAAGTAGGAAAAATAAATATCCTACACACTCGTAATTCACAATGCATTATTTCTATACGATAATTATTCTATTATATAACCGGCAGTAAGAGCAACAATTAATTCCGGATGTAGCGTAACATCCATAATTTATTAAGCAATTAAAAATGACCTATATAGAAATTACTAATTTTGAAATTTCGTTTTTTTTTCCTCGACCCTTATTTAAATATTTAAATATGTACGTCGAAAATTTCAACTCGAATTAACCGTTCCACTTGTTATAAGCTTGGAAATTTACTTTTCATCGCGTATGCGCTGGTAAATCGAATTAAAATTTTATCTTTCGGGTACCATTTCGATTTCAGATATTCTATCTTCCGAAAATATTTCTTAATCTGCGAAAGGATTATTTTAAGAAACGATCGCAAAATCCCAAAATTTATTTATAGGGAAAAAACAACATTCCAATATTTGTCAAAATTGAAATTTCCGGTTATAAATCCGAAAAGTCGCGAGACCGAAATAAATACGATTATAATCTATTAAGGTATGTAACGGTTTTCGATAATAAGCTATTATCGTCTAAATATATTTTCCGAAAAAACAGACGATTTTACAATAAAAATAAGCGAATAAAATATCTGTCGTCCGAGAGTATATCAATTTAAAAATAAATAATTATCGTAAAAGTAATGAATAGCGAATCGAAAGTTTGAAAATTATGACGGAGGCAATGCTAGAGATTATGGATTGGGCCTAGGGCAGACCAATTTGAGAAGCGGAAAAATTCGGAGTTAAGCTCAAAATTACACGATTGTTTCGTAGATCGTGAAAACAAATTTTATTGCTTTCTCTCTCTCGCTATTACTACTCAGAAATGCTCTAATATCTTGAAAATATCGTTACTAAGCCAAAAAATATTATTATTATTTCGAATTAGCCACTGATGGACTACGTTATCAACTGGTCCTTCCATTTGATGTCCATAAAATCGAATTCTTATTTTCCGGATGGCAGTAGTCATTTTTTTCACATGGTTGATATATTCGCTTCAAAATGGCGGTATTTTGGATGGGCCTAGGACGGCGTCGCACTTAAATTCATCTCTACACGGAAGACGAATGCAAATTTACAAAATGATCGTTTTAACAGTAATTAAAAGTAATTGTTCTATCATCGGTTGTAGATATGCAAAATAATAGAGAAATATCGGCCAGTATATAATAAACGACGGAATAAAAATATTCTCCGTGGTGTAGATAAATAAGTAAAAATTGCCTGTCAAAATAGAACACCTCGAGTAGAGATTAGTGCAAGAACCAAGGACGACTGGTTCATCAAACTCTAATCACAACGTCGTAAATATTCGCTACGTCTTATCTTCTTCGTACGTGTACGTTTTATTGGCAAATCAACAAAAAAAAAAGCAGTTCCTAATAAACGTTTAAATTACCATCCACATCTCCCGATTACCGGAACGATAATTAACCCGTCAAATAAGATTTTTTTTTTTTTTTTAACGCCAAACTTCTAATCCGGTATTATAAAAATAAGCCGGACAAGCGCTCGAACCGACGAATTCACTTAACATATGGTGACGACTAGGATATAATTTAGATTTTTAAAACACGAATTCGGTGAAAATTTTAGAAAGGAATTGATGAATTTGTACGAAACCCCTTTGTTATCGTACGACTGAAAACGTTTTAACCGAACGAGCAAAAGACACATACGTCAAATAAACAGTCCACGATCAAAGAGCAGTTTTAGCTACTTACAGGTACGCGAATCTTTAGGGTGACACTGAGAAGACGGACGGTTTTGTTTTATGAATAGCGCTGCAGTTGGTAATACTGCTACAACGCAAACCGCATGCTCCACATTTAGTGTACACAAGTTTCAGTTATCGTGGCATCCTATAATTGCGTGAAACGTTATTTTCGGCTTGAATCGATCACGATAGTGCAAAGAGAATTTCGAAAATAATTCAACAAATTTATGGTTCTTATTTTTTTTTTTTTTTTTTTTTGTGGGGATACGTTAAGAGCCGTTTACGAAACACGTTCACGAGATCTAGAACTCTGCCAAAAACTCGGATTTCTGAAGAAATTTCAAAAAATCAGTGACATATGCTTGAAAAATTGAACACAATAACGGTCATCTGAACGATATTGTGTTCCACAAATAATTGTAAGCTAATCTCTCGTTTTCCCATTTTTAAATAAAATTTCATTTGAAAATTTTGGTCGAGTAGTTTTCGAGCTATTCAAAGAACAACAAAACCGTCAGTCTTCTCTGGGTCGCCCCCTATAGTAAGGTAGTAACAGGGCAACGAGAACGAAAATACCCCAAATTGATAGGTTTGAAAACATCTAGCAAAAGTCTGAAATATCCCACGACGACTTTCTGAATTTTAGCGAGGTGAAATAGTCTTATACTATTGTTATCTCTTCAATAATAAGAACACCGTCTGGCGGGTAGGATTTCCACCGAGACGGCTAAAGTAAACTATGACAGAACATGATGAAACAAGATTTCACACAGTCATCACGTTGCACTTAAAAATGAAAATTAAATAATTAAACACTTTCAACGAAATATAAAATCGAACGTAAAATGATACAAATAATAAAAGTAACAATATGGAACCACGTTATATCGCACCCTAGTTAAAATAATAAATCTGACAAAATAGACTACGTTACCGAGATAACGCACGTCCAAATTCGATTAGCTAGCGCGAGATTTTAGGACAATTAATTATAAGCGTAAAATACTTGCACACCTAATAAACATTTGCACGATCCTGTTGATAAATATACAGCTCTAGAAATATATATAATCTGATTAAACGAGCAGTTCATACATATATACACTCGTTGTAAACGACTCTAACGATTTGGATAAAATTTTGTACATATACTCGGCGACTGTCAGTACTGAAATTACGAATTTTAAAATTTCGGACCGACCCCCGCGACCACGAGTACGCACACATAAAATACTGAAAATTTCGATTTTATTTTCCGTCATCTTTTTTCTTTTTCTTAATAAAAATTTTATTGGGACTATGGTGAATGGTAACAGGAACTGGATCGATTTTGAGATCAGTGCGAAGTTGGACTTTCGAGACAAACCAAGGTGCTCTTGAAATCAAACGCGTAAATTTTTTTTGAAATTTTTGAAAAATTTCGATATTAAATTTGGCTGCGATTCCCTAGACCTCTGCGTCGTAGATCCGTGCTGATAGGGAAATTGAAGTACAGATGAGCCTCTCGCTTTCTAGACCGAGCTCAGAATGACGATGAAAAGGAGCCATCAAAAGTCGAACAGCAAACGGACCAACATTTTGCGTTTTCTTCTAATATGCTCATGCCAATTGAGCTTACAGTCAAAGACCAAATAATTATTTTTACCGACGCACTTTACGCTGTTCAAATAATCTCGATCTCTCAAAATCTAACACCACTCGACGATAGCCCAATCACCCGTCAGCTAACCAACACATAAAAGAAAGCATTATATGCTGGATCCCTTCACACTCCAACATAAAGGAAAATGAAGAAGCTGACATCGCTGTGAAAGAAGCGGCGGAGATGTTTCCAGCGCCAAAAATTTCAATCCAAATACAAGACGAAATACACAATATAAAAAACCAATTTCACGAGGCATGGAACTTACGTTGGAAGCGTATTCGCACAACCAACAAACTCCGAAACGTCAAGTTGAACACAGCTCCATGGAGAACGATCATCCCATCGCGACGTGATGATGTTGTACTAACTCGGCTTAGAATTCTGTATTAACCCATAATTACATAATAGAAAAAAATCAACCTATATGCTGCTACTGCGGGCGGGAGCCTCTAACAGTCGAAAAGAATGCTATCAAAGCGCAGACCACTTCAGAAACACCATCCTGATGGCAATATTTCAATTCACACGGCACTCTCTGATAATCCAATGGAACTTGAAAAAACCATTCAGTTTTTAAAAGTAACAAATATATATCCCTATACACCTCACTCGAAAATGCGAATAATTGTAATATTCTTTAATATGCTCTTTATTTCGTTTGAAAAAAAAAAAAAAAAAAAAAAAAAAAAAAAAAAAAAAAAAATATTTCCAATATTCCGATAATATTCGAGACAGATAGAGCTGCATGTTTCCGCGCTAAAGTCTTACCGATAGGATACAATTTCCGTTATAGCGTACTATAAACATATAACCATATTAATTTTCGAGTAACGCAAGGACGCATTTAAAAAATAAATTAATCGTTCGTCATCGGGCAATTAATTTTGACGCGCGAAATAATTTGTTACTCGACGATGAGTTTTACTATAAATTAATCTAGATCGAGTTTTAATCTGCAAGCATCCTGTTATTATCCGAAGTAGGTTGATTGCGAACGCATTTGTATGATACTAGATGAATTACACGCATTATTTAATATGGCGACGATGAACGAAAAATCTTTTTCGAAAGGTTACATTTAAAAAAAAGTAAACAACAAAACTCTAACGATGACGATATTTCGATAAAATTGTTTATTAAATAATTTTTATAAAATCGTACGCCTGATTAGAGCACGGACTTCTATACGGAAGATAGTTCCTATACGATCGGCGACGCAAAAGTTATCATCGGAAAATAAAAAATATAAATAATCCCAATATTATCACGTGGAAGACATTGCAGTCAGTTCTCCCGGGTTATGGTTGCCTTGTACGCTACTTACACTGTACAACAAAATATGTATGGGTAAGTAGTCGCCTACCTCCTTTATGGAGACAGCGCTGAATGATGATAAATTTTAAAAATCTTTCGGACACACAAATCTCGCTAGAGTAAAGTATGGTTAGATACAAACCTATAATTTTATAATGTCTCGCGCACAAAAATTTAAAAATACCGTCAATATTGTTTTTCGGATAGCGCGTAGAAATCGCGCATTTTTGCTTGAAAATTGAAAAATTAAAACGCTCGCGATGAATATTTAAATCGACTGTTCGAATGACATTTTTACAAAACAGCAAAATATAAAAGAGCACCACACACTCGATAGAAAACAAAGTAATATATAAAATAAACATTTTAACGATAAATGTATATTTTACGTGACCGAAATATATTTAATAATATTTTACGTAATTTTAATATAGTTTTCGAGCAACGTTTCGAATGGGTAAATAATTTTTAGATATAAAAATTTTTAACAAAACTCGTCTAAATCTGGAATAAAGTTATTAACGATGAGGCGATACTATCCATTCGTCCATTTTGTATTCAATCAATTTTGACGACCCTTATACGACCTCCACAGTATTCAACGTAGATTCCGTAAACTATCAGGCCAACGAATAGGGCACTCCTCGCCCTATAGCACCAGGTGGTTTACCAAGCAGTAATATTTTATCCGGATTTAGACGATAACAATTTGTTTTAATTTTAAAGTGTAAATATGAGTTAGAATATGTATGGAAATGAGAACATTTTATTTTATGATTTTATTTTTATATAATTTTATTTACAGAGAAAACGTCAAGACCAATTGATTATGAAATACGTCGTCAACTTGGAGATGATGAATTAGTTCAAATAGTGAGTCACATTATGAGGAAGGAGTTTTATTTTTGTTAGACGAGATGGAACTACGGAATGACTACGGAATGACGTTTTAGGCTAAACAAGAATAGAATGGTAAGAAAACGTGTTTTCGCTACCTTCATGGTGTTCTTTCTTTAGTTCGAAGTACCGATGTTATAATAAAATCATTTTAACTGTTTTTCCCAAAGAGTGTATTAGAAGAATTTGTCAAACTAACGACTATTTATGTAGCATTTGTTTGTCGAAATTATTGTAGACGTAGAGATTCTCCTGATACTGATCTTGACTGCAGGCATGTTTAGGTGTATTTTTTTTCTCTTGGATTAGTCGTGAAGGTTTTACATACCAGCCTTTTGGATTTATTAAAAAAAACAAAAAAACAATGTAGCAGGAATATAATATTTCACCTTCACTATGAGCATCAATTGTTTTAAATTGTTATCAAGACAGTTTACCATTAGATGATATTTCTTAGAAAAATTAGCTACAACTGAGAGATAAATTAACAGCAGTTATCTTATTGATACATTCAATGCCAACTGCAAAGAACATTATAGTTTGTCTTTGAAATTTATGATGCATTCAAAGGACGATGCGTTTTCAAAATATATCCCAACAAAACTTGTAAATATGGGATTAAAATCTTTGCCTAACAAATACAAAAAAAAAAAAAAAAAAAAAAAGTTATGCATAAACAACGTATAATTATGGAAAACAACCCCAATGCACCTACACATGTGACAACAGCCCTCATAAAATTGTAAAACGACTTGTCCGACCTATATGGGGAAATGAGTGGAATATAACATTTGATAATTGGTTTATGTCATTTCCACTGGCGCTAGACGTATTCGAGAATAATAAGCTAAGAATAGTCGAGATTATGAGGAAAAATTGAAGCAAGTAAAAAATTGTCCTCTAGAGTCTAGTATAGTTTAATGTTTAGACAAAATTGCATTCTTGTATCATATAAACCGAAACAAGATAAAATTGTATTAACGCCTTCAACATTTCATATTTAACGAAATTGAGGACGAAATTATATCACGCAAAATAATTACTTTTTATAATGACACTAAATCGAGAGTAGATATTGCGGGATGAAATAAAATGTGCATGTAGCAATAATAACGCGAGCTCAATCATTTTTTCCTCATTTCTAGATATTACTGGAATAATAAATTCCTACGTTATTTACAAGAATAACACATCACATATAGTAAAAGAAAAGACATCCTAAAGGTTTTTCCAAACGAACTTTTAAATGATTACTTGCACACAAAATGCAGATATATAAACCAATCAGTAATGAAATCTTGGCAAAATCAAAAAAAAAAAAAACTCCGCCAAAAACAAAAAAGAAGGAACCCGTGACTTAACGTGATTTAAATTTAAATGTCGTTTACGATTTTTATTATGTCTGGAACATAATACACCATATTTATGCCACGAATTCAGCCCAAAAAGTCACGCAGACGGAAGAAGATTATTAAATCATATCTGCTTTCGTCATCGCTTCGTTTCTACAATAAGAAACAATATACTAGATACATATTTTGTATCCACATTTTATATGATTTATTTCTGTGCCAAAAAAACTATATACACTCAAAACTTAAATAATATGCACTTTGAACTAAACTAACCTATTATTTATTTATAGTAATAAGTAATTACTACACATAATTTAAACATGCCTGCGATATAATCGAACAATATATAGAGAATATTTTATCATAGTAATTTATACTTTGCTCTAGTTTATAAATATAAACAGATTATAACTGAAAAATTATATCACCTACCAAAAAAGTACAAGAAATAAATCGAAAGAGAAATTCGGAGTAACCTTCCGTGCGCGTGTGTGGTCGTGTTGCAGCTGAAGGAACGTCATGTAGGGTAAATTAAAAATAGTATTAGGCGATAAAACCGAAAAGAAAAATTTATTGCAAAGTATAAAAAGGACTTATTACAAATGGACGGCAATCCAGGATGAAAAAAATCAAAATAGGCCTATTATCATTGTCCTTCAGTTGAAGTAGATAATACTTCTCAAACATGACCTTAAAATGATAACATTAATTAAGGAAAAAAGCCATTTGTCTAAAAATAGATAACAAATACAGAAAATAAAAAAATAAGATAACATAAATCTCCATGCGTCAGAAAGAAACACGGCATCTTATCGGAAACATTTCCAAAGCGATAAAGCACACACGAAAATCGATATCTAGGAACCGCTTTTATCCAGTACGATCTATAATTTCGTGCCGTTAAGCTAACAATACTTCGGGACGTACTGAGCAAGCTATACTAATAACATCCAGATAACAAAGTTGAATTATCCACAAATACCGGAGGAAACATTCTTAAGGTCACTGGAATTAATTCTAAATAACCAAGGAGACTGAATTCGATAATATCGGGGTAGATTTCGACACGTCGTAAAATCACTTCGTGGAACGTGTGCTCTAATAAAAATTCGGCATTTACGAGAGCCCCTCCAAAAAAATAAAAACAAAAAAGATAAGAGAGTCAAGATTGAGAGTCATACTTGATTATTAACAAAGCATGGTAAGATTAAAAATTTATAAAACTATCACAAGGTTAACCACTCCCCTCGCCCAAACGATATCTCCCCCACACACACTCTCTCGCCCTCGTACTCTCTAACTCTATATTAATATATATATATCAATGTTGTGGGTGTGCGTATATTAATATACACGCCTACGTACAAATACTAGAAAAATACGTCTGAAAAATAATGTGATTTTTTTTTTAATTTTTACCAACAACTATATGTAATTATTGATGTTTTAAACATTTATTTATTAAAGTGATACAAATAATTAACTGACCTTGAATCCCGTTCGATTAACTTGATGGTGCTCCGATCAGCCGATTACACAATAATGAAAGTTTATATGATAAATTTAATTCATATAATATAAATGTATTTTACGGTTTTTAATTTCGAATATAGCGAGCGGTACATGTTTCATATTATAGCATCCACACAACACAACACACACACACACACACAAATCACAAAAACACAACACAACCCATGGAGTACACACATCGTACACTAATATATAATTACACATAAAATAAACACTAACAATAATATACTACAACACATATATACACGTAGTACCAACGTGGGAGCTACATACAAATTGTTATATATTTATGACTAAAATGTTAATTGAAATGTAAATGGTATCTGCCGACCGATAATAAAACTGGTGCAAACCTAAAAAGGGAAAATGTGATATGTTCTAAAAATAGCAATAATAATAATAATAAATGCATACTACACATTTACTTAAATGCGCCAATTTATACTTATATAAATTTATAATCTTTAAATATAATTCGTATCGAGTAATGAACTGGGTATTGTAATAATTCGGTATAAATATATGTCTATACTTGGAAAAAAAAAACTAAACCATTATATTAGTTCCATAATCCGATACCGTTTTAAATTGTTTTAAGGTTAATTTATTTCGTCCATCTAGGAAGTGCGGACGATGATATTGTGCATTAATAAATTACTGAATTATGCTTTTTTTTTTTAATATGTTTATTAATGTCATGTATGAATTATATATATACATATATATTATATATATATATTCACTTTTTTAAGTATAGGTATTCGTATAAATTAAATTACAATAACTCTAAAAAATAAATGCGGACAAAGCATAAAATTTAAACATTCTTGTAGATGAAACCCGTTTGACCGATGGTTTATACGCCTCTACCTACAACATATTCAAATGAGAACAACTGAAACTATCACATTTTTTTCTTTCGGTTTAATATTGCGGTTATACATATTAATGGATTAATTGTATTTTTTCCGATGCATTCAGCTCTTATGTACTTGAATATATAGAAATGTGTGATCTCTGGCGAATCAATTTTATATTCTCCGCATTTATCATTATTTGTTAAGCCCATTTTGTTTTTAGGTGATCAACGATGTTTTCATCGATAGAAACGGCGTTAGAAAGAAATCTGGGCCGATTAGTTGATAATCTATCCTCGACTCTTGTTACTTTTTCGTACGTCTTTCTGTTAGTTCTACTTCATAAACGTTTTGCCATTTCTCCAAGTATTTCTATTCCGGCGCAATTCCTGATACGACGTCTAATCAATATGCAGATATTACGCTTAAGATAATTTTCCTTCATTCCATTTTGATCTTCTATTTTTTCACCGAAATATTAGAATAAAAAAATCGAGGAACTTAAGTAAACAACGCCGAGTGAAGGATTTTCCTGTCCAGAAAATTTTAACCAAAGCTTCTATCGTAGAGACCTACTAGTAGCGAGTAATATGTTTTCATCTCGTCCGCAATGTAATCAACGTATTTACTAAAATGAAGATTTTCATCGATGTATATGCCCACATATTTAATTTCCTTACCTAATTAAGAAGTTTCAACTCGTTATTCTACTTTTAATTTCAGATTTTCCACATTTCCTGGTTATTAGTATCGAAATTGTTTTCTCCGGTTTTGAGTCCACGATTCGTAAGTTCGTTATTAGTATGGTCAATTTTCTGATTTATCTAAGGAACGACTCCCCCCGTTATTATCTGCAGTTAGTAAAATATCTTACACGTAACTTATCGAATTCATATTTTCATATGTAAATGTTTAAATTATTTAGGATGTGTACAACTCTCATCATTTTTTTAAATTACATACAAAAGTCGAATAAAATAATATTCAATCGAATCGCGATATATTATTAATAAAATCTCACTTTCTGTCCATCTAATAACTATTATTTCCATAATATTTAAATGTATGGATAAAAAAAAACACACAACAAAAAAGAAGTTAAAATCGCCCAACTTATATATATATATATATATACATATATATATAAAACGGCGTTTCCGCCGTTAAGCCATTATCAAGTGAACATTAAGATATATTAATATAGTTTATAAAGATATAAAAGGAAAAAACAATATAAAATGTAAAAAATACATTCACTATCAGATTATTTGATTAATATTGTTTACATTTTAATATATTTTCGTATTTTATTTTTTACGTTTACTTGATAATGACTTAACGTTCGAAAAGTTTTGCGATTTTCATAAATAAAATTTTAGTTATTTTAACTCTATTTTTTTTTTGTTTATCTAGCAGATAGATCGCATAATAAACTATGTAGTAAACAGGATAACAATTAAGGGAATAATATTTTATGCGATTTAATTTAAAAGCGATTTCATTCTCTGAAATTTATAATACAAACTTTTCCACGTATGTCTTAAATATATCGGGTTATAGAAACGATGTTACCGAGATATTATCGTATCGCGATTATTATTCGACGTAATTTTTCATAAAAATTTGTAAAAAAAAAATACGCAGACCAGTACGCGCGTTAATTTATGTTATAAATTAATATTCGTTGTTGATGATAAAAAAGAAATAAAGTTATTTTAGTAAAAATCGGTAATTGTTAATTTTAACGAAGCTTCCTTAAAATTTAAAATAATTAATAATAAATTATATATATAACAATAATAAGAAGAAAATAATAGACTAATATTTAGAGCGTCTAGTTCAAAACTGAGATGCATGTTAACAGCCATCATATAATTTTCCACGCCGAATACCGAACACTACTATATACATAGTCGTAATTTTAAAAGCAATTTAATCGTCGAACGTTATTAACGCGTTTAATAAAATATTTTTATTTCTTTTTTTATTATTATTATTTTAATTTTTCTTAATTTTATTCTTATACAATTTTTCTAATAATTTCCTTTTCACGATTTTTCTTTTTTCTACGTGCAGAATAATATTATAATATTAATATTAATAATTTCAGCATTAAATTGTTTACAACGTTGTTTACCGTCTAATAATTTATTATCGTCGTTTTTATACGAATTTATTAAAGTCTGTTTCTCATGTATAAGTATTTTTTTTTACAATAATTTAATGTATAAATATAAGCGAAGTTTTAAAATATATTTCTACCTTCCATTAATGCGGGTAGAATAAATCATTATTAATTAACATCTATCGTTTCCGTCAGTATAATATCGTAGCCGAGTACGACAAATTATAATGGCTATTGCAGTTTTGAATACTCACGAGTACTCGGATCCGTTTTTGAAAATAAGAAACTTAAGGTACAAGTTGCGTAAGTTCAATTATGATGATACGAAAACAGAATATACAAATTTATAAAAATATTTTCAAATCTAACTATACCTCCCCGACGTAATAACCTAACCTAACAAATACCATACACGGATAACGCATATACCATCACCACTAGTCTTCTTATTATTATGATTATCATTATTATATGCAAGAAATAACCCACACAATGAGATCGTGTGTACTGTAAAAAAATGCATTTACTCTCGCTCATTAACCATCGCTCGTATATTCATTACTATATATCCATCGGTCTGAATTAAAACGTCCTAATTCTTCTCACCCAATATTTTACCATCTTTACGCCGCACTTATGTGCAGCCGTTAACATTTTCGTTCAGTCGTAGAAAATAATGTTGTCTCGTCGGATGTCAGGTGTTCTAAAATTCGATTTTCAACGTTTTAATAAATTCACGATTGTCGCGTATCGATATATATACTGTTTCGTGAATTTCTGCACTTACTGCTTGCACTATACATACGGGGTATACGTTACTGATTAATAAATTATTACTCCTAGAATATCCGACACTTTGGACTTAAAAGCGCAGTTTTCTACTTTCATATTTTTCCCTGTCGAATAAAAACATCTAATTTCCTCGTTGCTTCCTCCAACTTTTTATACTCGAAACTTATGAGATTGTAGGTTAGTAAATAATTCAGTTTAAAATTCGTCAATTTTATCGAAAATCAAACACAACTTTACCCAAACACGAAAAGTCAATTGAACTTGACAATTCAAGCATTTTTTTTTTTTTTTTTATTATTGGCAAAGATTCCATTATAATCGAAATGCAGTCGGGAGAGGTATTTTATCGTAGTTTGTATAAATCATTTTATTAAATCCTTATTATTATTACTTTGTAATTTATTAAATTATATCACGTTTGTATTTGGGATATAACAGGCGTTGTATAAGTTTGTAAATCGTAATTAAAAATATAATCGAATCGAAATACCTCTACAAATCGACTAACCTCGTCAATGTATTAATTAACTAACGCGTAAGGTAGAAATAAAACGAAAAACCCAATTACGATCGGTTATTTAACGAATGTAATTAGGCCGATAAATTCGATGATAAATGGTATATACGTAAAATAAATCTGTAACGAAATAATTTACATTAAAAACGACCTATACAAATACCAACCGCGCTTCGTCGTTATTATTAATAATTATCAATATTATCAATTATCATCATCCTTATTATTATTATTAATTATTATTATTATTATTATTATTATTAATTATTATTATTATTGTCGTTATTATTCAGATACGAGAAGAAATATATAACTTCTTTAACTTTCGCTTAAAAGAAAGTTACTTACATTACAGCATTATTAAGACACGGCAACGCGTAAGAAATTCCACTTGATATCATTTAAAGTGGATGACGACACTTACACGGATGATGTAGAGATTAAAAAAAAAATGAAAAGTTAGACAAGGTTGTATTATTGTTATTTAATATATACTAAGAAAACAATATTTAAAGGATTAGATAATGCGACAGAAGACAAAAAAATCAACAGTGTTTTAATAAACAATTTGCGTTATAACTAACAGATCGGCCGGAAGACTTACAACAATTACTTAATCGTATAAATCTGTCCTGCATAGAATATAATTCGACAATTAATGAGGCAAAAGCAAAAGTCACGGTGATAGAGAAAAAACACACACACACCACGCGTAATGATAACAATTGAGAATAAACTATTAGAACAAAATTGGGTAGATTTAAGTACCGCGCGGTTACTGGATTACAACTACAGGCTCATCAGAATTAGAAATAAAATCTATAATTGAAATGTTAACGTTTCAAAAACGAAGTAACTTTCTGCGAAGTCACAATATCAACCGGCATTTACGGTGGTGAATAGTTAAGTGTTACGTCACTATCGTATATGCAGCAGAAACAAGCTGAACAAATAAAACAATTAGTATCGTTTAAAACTCGGCTTTACTACAGACGATTACTAAACAATATCGTCGACAGCAGATATAACCAATAAAAACAGATCGGGAATTATTCGGATTGGTAAAATTAGAGAAAATTAATTTCCCGGATCATAAATCGATCTACTCGAAATAGTACTGATGGGAGCAATAGGTGTTCTAGGCCGCAGAAGGACGTCGTGGGTTTCAAATATCCAAGAATAGATGGCGGTTGCCAGAATTGGAAATATTTTTCATTTAGCAAGGGACCGACAAGCATGGTTTAGAGCAAATGAACCTTCGATAGAAAATCATTTAGAACTGAAGAAATTTTTTTTAATATCAATTAATTCTAAACCGGTTGTTCGGGTAATGTCAAATTTAAACAATACAAAATAGTTTATATATATATATATATATATATATATATATATATATATATATAAAAAATTTCTTAACTCCACACACCATTGGCGAAGTAAAATATAATAATAGATAAACCCTTGTATCCGTCATGTTACTAATAAACAAAAATATAGAATACAATGTAAAAAGTGTAACAAATTTTATTTATTTTATTTTGGAATTAACAACTAAATAAAATAATAATTTCTATTTTAAAAATTACGTGCGCGCAACGTAATGAATACAACCTTCAATATGTAATCTCACGGTGTTCGGTATATATATATATTAAAATATATACGTGCAAGTTTGTTGTTTGACGGTCTTCAATAAAAGCTCGCATTTATTGCGTTGTCGACCTTTAACCTTAAAACATTACACACCGAAGGTCGCTCCGAGAAAGAAATATATACGTAATTACTTTTAAATCGTCCTAAAAATAAACTAATTTTAAAACATTATGATCGACGATAAACGTGTCCGACGAGATAAACAAGGAAACGCAATCTCTACAAATAGAACATTGTAAATCATTTTGAAAATAACGCAAAGCAGTAGTTCGGTTAAGTTAATGTTTTTCTTTAGATACGTATAAATCAAATATCGTTATATTTAGCGTCGATAAAATCATTTCTCATGTAATTCGTAGTAAATCAAACGACAAAATGTTGTTATACGAATATACGTTAAAATAAATGAGCTAACAAATTCATCAAACTAACACACTTAAATGCTTAGGCTGTGTAACGTTAATAGTGCATTGGACCCGGATTAATAAGGACTAGAATTGAACAAGCAAAGACCGTATTCTTGAAAATGGGAAAAGTATTTACAAATAAAAACGTTTACATGGAGAACATAAAAAAAAAAAAATGGAAGCTGATCAAATGATACGTGTATAGTCCGTACTGCTATATGGTGTAGAAGCATGTAGATAATTAAAAAATCGACGATAAATGAACTGAATGCCTTCGAGATGTGGCTTTACCGATTGATGTTGCGGTTACCGTGGACGGATATGATTTCGAATACAAAGATTTCGCAGCGGTTAAATAAAAAACAAGAACCGGTAACTATCATAAAGAGACGGAAACGTCCTGAAAATGAAATGATCTACTGTAAATGATCAATGAAGGAAACGTCACGGGATAATGGGGAAGAAATAGAAGAAGGAAAACCCGGGTTAAAAACATGAAAGATTGGACAGGACTCAACACGGAAGCCTTACTGCGAATACTATCTGGTAGGTCAGAAGCCATAAGAATAATCGCCAACATCTATTGAAGATTTGGTACAACGGCAACAAATAATTTATAACGCGATATTATATATATATATATTTTTTAATGTTTTCATATATATATTTTTTTTACATACACACTTTCCGACACATTTGAAAATTTAATTAAATTGACAAAACGTTGTTAGGAAAAATAAGGATATACATTAAAATAAATTAGTTAATAAATGTTAATTTAACATGCGATATTTTATTTATTTTTTAATTTTTTCATATAAATTGTTTGTTACATATATACTTTTCGGCAAATTCGAAGATTTTCTTATTCTAGTAATTAAAATTAAATACGTCCCATGAAATTAAAATAATAATAATTATTATTATTATTATATATACGTAATATTTTCAAGAGAGCGCCGTTTTATATTTTATCTAATTTGCCTATTTCACATTACTAATTTTTTATTATTTTAATTTATAACCGAAGACGAGATTACAGGAATCGTCGTCTTATTGTTCGGTTGCCGAACGTTCGTGACTAGCAAATAGCAATTGTACGTTTATTTTTACATCAAAATGAGCTGGCAATCAAGGCACAGTAGTTATATGCGACGCAGATGCGATGTATTTTAATATTTCGGATAAATTCGGTTCAGAAATTTTTTATAACGGAAACCTTGAAACCTCTAAATGTACAATAAGCCAAGTCCAGGATACGAAACAAAACAACCTAACTGGATCAACTAATCTACTGGTTACTCGCACTAATTTACATCGTTATAGAGGTCGAAGAAACAAAACATAGACTTCCGCGTAAAATATATAGATTTAGAAGTAATAGACAAAATACTTTAAATATTGGTAAATAATGGAAACAATGAACTAAAATACTTCAGTTCTTCAAGATGATTATATTCATAATAATAAACAATACGTGTAAAAACCATTTGCAAATTTGCAAATGAGAACAAAAATACTGTATCGGTAATGTTTGCGAATAAAATATTTATACAAAAAAAATATATATGTAAAAAATAACAACGATAAAATTAGGACACGCAATTTCGCTTAGTGAAACGATAAACGAATATAAGCAATTAAGTAATGCGCATGCGTGGATTTCCCTATTCATCAAATAGAGTTAACTTTAACTTCCAACTCCATCGCACATCTGAATTAAACGTAAATAAAGTGTTGCTTTATATATTAACAAAACAAAATAAAAACAAAACAACATTACGCTATATATATATATACATTCGTACGATGGGCGTTCACCATTTTCGAACGAAATAATTGAAATACTCTGTGCATTTGGCTTCGTTTACAAAAGTATCCAAAAATTTCACACCGAGAATATAAATTGAATTTAAATTAACCTACACGTAGAGAGATAAAATCGACATTTAATTACGACTTGGTCTCGTAAATTTATTACAGCCCAAAATACTACACACGTTTGACGTTTATAACCGGAAATTCTAACCCGCAAGTTCGCATCATTAAAAAAATCGACGCCTTAAGAAAAAATAAAATCTATACTAAAAACAGGCGTATGTAGGGCAACTAGTACTCTAAAAGCTGGGGCAATTCTTTATTATCAACACTACACGCTGCTGTTTTTATTTCGTGTTATATGTGTGTATAATGTATTATATCTTATCCAGAATGTCTATATCAAAAACTCCCTCCTACACCGACAATTTTACTCATTAAAATATGTACATATATATATATATATATATATATATTTCACATACGGAACTACAGACTTCATTACAATACATTTTTACCGCGTTAAAACTACTCCATCACGAATCGTTTACGAACACGTTTAACACGGAAGCAAACTTTAACTTCCAACTCCATCGCACATCTGAATTTCGTCCATTCCATCTAGAATTCACTAAAACATCGCAGGGACAGACATCCAATTGTTAAACGTTCCTTTCCTAAATCGTCTTCGTAATCATTTCAAGTTCCCCTTCGGCTCATCAATAATTTACATCGTCTTTCCTAAAGCTAACTAAATAGCCACCTCCTAACGTGACGATAGCTCTACAAGCGGTACTTTAAATAGGTAAAATAAAAGAGCGAGTTACAAAATCTGAATATAAAATTGACATTTAAAAAAAAAATCGGTTCCCAAGATAAGCAGATGAAAAAATGTAAAAAATTCGATTAAAAGATTTATTTTTCGATTTTTTAAGTAAACCACCGAGCATTTTACAACATCAGGATTAAAAACGAAAATTCAGAACCGTAAACAGAAATAAATAATACGATAATGAGCTAGAGCTAAACGTATAAAATAATTTTTAGAATATAATTATCTTATAATCGTTTATTATTTTTAAACGCGTTACGGGAATTTCCAGACGTTCCTAAAAAGATTCAAAATTACAAACGACGATAATTTTGCAGCGTGTGCAACTAAACCAGATCCACCCGATCGTACCTAGAATTTTCAGCTTTTAAATAAATAAGAAGTAAATTCGAGATAACCGACGCATGTGAAATATGGTTCCAAGACAAAAAAAAAAATATACGAAATTCTATTTTACTCTATTCGTATGGTTCGATGAGGAAATAATGCTGACAACATTACGTGCAGATTACGTATCCATGTCAACGTTTGCGGCGACACTTTGCGAATATCAACTGAACGTACCGTTAAAAGCTCGACTCGCGCATCCACGAACAATGTGTTCAATGATTTGCCGAGGGTACTCGTAATCACAAGCAGCGTCATTTCTTTATTCATTACATCGCCCATTCTCAGTCCGAATGGGATTTACTTGTACCCATTCTCTTCTAGTTAGGTTACAACCGTTCACCTTATGATCAGGATATGTGATTGCCCGGATTTGATATCGAGTCCATTTTTCTCGCCACTCCTTCTTGCCATTTAACTTGTTCCTCCATAATGGAAATAGAACTTCGTTAATGCAACATTGAAACAGAAAGCCATACGTCTACTTACGTAAATATATAATTAGGAATTGGGCTTGAAAAGAAGAAAACAGAATAACTGATTGATGAAATATTCTCTTTTTGTTTTTATTTTAAATTAACAACAATAACGTTGTTACAATTTTAAATAAATTATAATAAAAAAAGAGATAAATTAATAAATGTAAAACTACTAATGATTGTTGGTGAAAGAAAAATTTTTACAAACGTCCCGAGTAATCAAATTATATTCCATCGGCATCGTCAATTTACATATATATCGAGTAAGATAACGCGATAACGGATCAATGTCTCACACGGAGGTCGGTGACGTCTTCGAAAGGATATGACGTCATTAATTACATTTGAAAAAATACCGGAGGAAATTTATTACCGTTTTTTTTTTTAAATATTTATATATACATACATACATGCAAAATAAATACAACGCTGTACTTTAATAAAGTAAACAAGGAAAATGTAGACAAAGAAAATAGTGTAAAACAAAGACTACAAAAAATGTAAATGACGTTAATACAAAATGAAGTATGAGTGAAAGTGTACGCATGGATGAGTGAGAACAAAAATGAGTAATAAATTATCAATAGGTAAAACATGAATTATAATTAAAGTGACCTATAAGATAATTATAATTAACCAATTTTTAATAAGGCGATAAGATGAATATAGCAACGAATTTTAAGCGTTGTAAAAAATTTAATTTGTTATTCAAAATCATACGAAGATATTTAGTCCGTTACTTCCGTTTATCGTAACATTTTGGCTTACACAATTGGTCTTCGCCTTTTAAAAAAACCATAGTTCCTGTTCTACGTTTTCATTTATACAAGTGCTTATAGATAGAGAAAATGGGTAATGCTTTTAGATAAACTGTTTAAAATATTGTCGATTCGGAAATCTCAGTATAGAGAGCAGTAGCATCAGCGTATAAACTGTAGCAAACGTATGCTGATATAAATAAGGAATAAAAAAGCATCAAGGATTTTGCCCCGTGAGACGCTAGCGGAACAGCTGTTTTACGCAGAAAAGGTGTCATTTTCGCAAAACTATAAGAGTTCAGCCAGACAGATACGATCTAATTAAAAATATAAATCACGGACGGTTAGAAATAATTATTTCGTAGATAAGGCCATCCTGACATATAGTTAGTATTTTACAAATAATGTTCCGAAAGTTTTACTGAGACTACTTATTGTTCATACATTTATTAGCATTATCGCGTGTTTACCGTGCTTATAGTATCGAGGTATTCAAGCAGTGGCCGTAGCCAGGGGGTTTTAGGGGTCTGAACCACCCCTTGGAATCAATCTTATAATAGGAAAATATATACTCGTTGTTAAATGCAGTTTTGCATTTGTTAAACCTATTTTTTTTCTTCATTTATTTTATTTAAATTTCGTTGTTTTCGAAGTAAATAAATAGGTTCGTAGTATAGGAAGTACTAGAAGAATTTTGTAGAAAAAGGCGAAAAATAGATTTTTAATTTTAAATTTAAAGTATTACTATGTATTATTCGTTTAAAACATATAAAATCATTATTTATCGTTTATTTTTTCCAGGAATTTATTGTAACCATCTCCCTCTGTCTTCAATAACATACTATTAGTGTGTTCCAGTGACGTTAAATATTTCTACCGTCTATTGCTTCTAATAAAATTACATATTCGACGTCTAATAAGTATAAAAATAACTCCGGTGAGTTGGATTGCCTACTTGAGTTTTGGTTATTTACTTAGAGTTCAATTTAACTTGGGTTTACTGTTATAATTTAGTTTTGTTGGAACCCCCCTCTTCTCTGGCTACGACGCTGTATTCAAGGATGAAGGAACTTAGGCGGAGAGAGGAACTGAAAATATTAGTAAGAGCAGCTGTAACATTGTTGAGTAAATGCTTAATCATTTTAACGGGTATTTTCTCAGTTCCGACAAAAGATTTAGGTTTTAAGGAATTTATCTGCTTCTTTACTGGGTAGGTGAGATACAGCTAACGGTAATTTAGTATAGGCATCGTTATATGTGAAGATATTTTTAGTCGTAATGTGATTATTACGAGTAGAAAGGTGAATATTTTCTTTATGTATGGACTCTAAAGCGATTACTAATATATATGTGACAATATTTATACACTGAAATATTACAAGTCATAAGTCTGCTACTGTTTTCCGTAGTAGTTTTTTAAATTTACGATGAATAAGGGGTCCTGGTAGAAGTATTTATAGGCGAAACTAGAATACAGAGATAAGTTGATGCTTTAATTAATTATCAATGACGGAATACGTGGTGAAACAGGGGAACAGTTATAGATTATTCTAGATAAATTGCTTGTAATCGGATGAATCAATTTGCGTGCGAATAATTGAATAAGTTTAACTGAATTTTTCGTGTCATAGGTATAATTACGTTTGAAGAAGATTCGGTTCTAGTCAGAAAACAGTCGGTACGATTAGAAATATTTAAGAATTGTTTCGTCATCAAGATAGCAAGCACGTTCGGTAAACAGTTACGATTGCATGAGAAAAATGTAGGTTCCTTATGTGCTTCCAGCGCTTATTCTCGGCATTCAGATCATCCACAATCAGAACTCGGTTATTAACGCTTATTAACTTGATTAAATCGCTATTAAACTGACGAAAATTAATGACCGATTGTCAACTGTATACCAATAACGTGGATTTATTAGAGAGGTAAAAGTAGGAGAAGAACGTGAAATAATTTCCAATTGATCAGAACGAAATATTCTGTATTCTAGGAAAGTTATAGAAATGGTCTAGCTTTGTTTCGCTTAGACATATAATGTCAACTCGCATTTCTCGAAGAATGACTCGCAACTCGTAGATTTTGTTTTTAAAGAATTATCATTCGACGAATAAACTGACAAATATAAAAGTTCCAAGATACGCGAGGAGTTTAGTTTAAGCAAAATGTCAAGCACTCAAAAATTAACATTAAATTATTAAATTTGAGAGGGGATCTCAATTTATTTTGTAATAATTTAATACAAAAAAATCTTCGAAAAGCTGAAGTCTTTTGAAGAATTTTAAAATTTCTGATGGGTCAAGGCAAAAATAACTGCCAGTGTTTCAGTATTTATTACGTTAAACAGGGTAGGCTTGGTTTTAACAGCTGAGGAGTAAGACGTGTTATTGATAGAGTTTATTTAATTATTGACGAGACGATTAATTCCCAGGGGATAAGTAAGATTGTTTATAGTAACGTAAGCGTTGTTATTATTATTACAGTTATTGCTAGGTTTAAGCTTATCTGGTAAGTATAAGATATAGCGACGGAGTAAAGCTAGATGGTACTAGAGATATATATATATATATATTAAACTAAAGAGATCAGACAGAAATCGATCAAATTGTTCGTTTGTAATAAGGTTTTCAAACTCGGACGCGATCGTTTCGACGAGTTTCCTGTTTCCCATATTTTGAATTTTCAGTAATACTCGATGTAGACAGAATAGGTGGTAGGTCAACATTTGTAAATATCGATTGAAGCAGTCGGTGTAGACAATGAAATTATAAGTGGTGTAGCGATGTTAGTGGTGTAGTGTCCATTTCGGTAGACAGTAGTTGTAGTGGAATAATTGAATTATTCGCATTTTTATATTTACACGTTATTTATCAGCGGTCGTTGACCGTTGAAAACGTCATTCGGTAGTTGGCGAACCGCGGTAAAGCGACATGCACTACGCAAGCTTTCGGCCACCAGCAGATTTTGAAAGAACACGAATAGATAAGACGAATCGGCAGAGGAAACGAGAAAGAAGTAACTAAACGCAAAACACAACATTATATCAGATAAACGTCGAATAAATTTATTACAAAACGCAATAAATAAATCAAAACAATCCATAAATATATTTAGAAAAACCCAAAAAGAAATAATAATTTCTCGATTTCTCGATAGACGGAAAAATGCTACGAAAGTAAACGAATCCAATGAAAAAAAAAAAAAACTGACGATTAAAATATTTACGAAACGAGCTAATTAATCAATAAGAAAGATCATTACCGAAGTCATTTTTGACGCAACAAGAATATATATATATATATATATATATATATATATATATATATATATATATATATATATTATATATTTAAACGAGAAATTCTTATATTTACATATTTGGCTTTCACGGAAACGGCTATAATAATCCGGATGGAACTTTGTACATGTAACGTATTAAGTAATTGAAAATGGCCTATACGGAAATTGCGAATTTTAAAATTTCTGGCGCCAACCACGCCTTCCGCATATTTTTCCTCCATCTACTTGTTCCTTGGTATTTATCTAAATGTGTATTGATAATTTCAGTTCAATCACATACACACAGTTCGAATGTTATAAGCTTAGAAACTTGCTTTTTACTACATATGTATTTGTAAATAAAACTGAAATTTTTTGTCTCGCATACCATTTCGATTAAAGGAATCGAACCTTCTGGAAGTATTTATTAATCTGTGAGAGAATTATTACAAGGAAATTAAAAAATTAAAAAATTCAGTTGGAAAAAAGCTCCGCCGTCCACACACATGTATGTATGTAATTATGTAACCCCATATATAATACATATATACAAAATATACATATACCATATATCACACACACACATATATATACATATAAATATATGTGTAGCAACCTGCGTCAAACGTAAAATCAAAATTAATGTTCCGAACACAATAAAAAAAATGACCAGAAATCTACATAATTATTATAAAAAGTAATATAATAATAATTTTTAATGAAAAAATATAATAAATTTTCGACTATTTTTTCAGGCCACATCAGTTTAAATATGTCAGTCCGCACGTTTCAATCATAAGATTGGTTCCCATACCTTATGATCTATCTTCAGTATTCTTAATTTTCTGCAGTTCTCATTAAATCTTTATAGCTGCCAGCTCTGTATCATTTATTAAGGTCGCAATATTACACCGCCTTTGGCTCATCATCTATCACGTATTCTGAATTCCAGTTGAACTTAGCATAATCCGTCGTGCCGTAAGACATGATCCAACCTATTTAAGAGTAAAGATCATTTTTCCGATATTCTATTTAATGCTTCTTAATTTTGTTATTTTGTCTATCCAACCTATATTTTCCGTCCTTCATCAAAACACCACATTTCAAAGAACTGCAATTTATCAACATTTCGTTTATTTATAGTCCAAGTTTCTGCGCAATGCACCTTAATCATTTTCTAAAGCTCAGCGCCCATGATTTTTGATGCGATATATTTTGTTTTTGGTTCTTTTTTCCTGAAGGAAATCTTTGCAAATCCAATACGAACATTAATTTCTTGATCGCAATACAAATCTTCTATAATTATTTGCCCCAGAATCTGAATTATTTTTTTTGCACCACGCTGGTTTCTCATCGATTAACGTGGAAAGGTCTAAAATTTCTACCACCCGACATTATTTTCGTTTTATTTATATTTATTTGAATTTTTAACTATTTATCAATCTGATTTAGTTTAAACCCCTTTCGGATTTAGTTATTGCGGCCAAATCGACTCCGAGTTTAGATTTATTTTTTAACCCACAATATTTATATTACAATTAATATTACTTAATAATTTATTTACTATTACTTCTTTGTATATATGAAATAAGTAGGAAGATAAAAAAACATCGTTGTCTTGCAGATTAATTGATAGGCAAATCGTTCATTTTAAATTCGACCATTTGTGGTTTATATAAATTATAAATCAATCGCACTATCATTGACAGAGATCCCATTTGTTCTAATAGCGAAAATAACTTATACCATTGTATTTGATCGAACGCTTTATGGTAGTCCATAAAACAGGTATATATATATATATATATAGATATAATTTGTCATTATTCAAACATTATTCTACACATATCTCCAGTCACTGTAGCATTACTTTAGACGCATGTGCTAGCGGATTTTCTAAAATCCTCCTACAAATTTGTTCGGTATTCGCATTATTACTGACAATCGGTCATCCTCCGGCTACTACAATTTGACAACTAATACAAAGAGATCACCACTTATTTTCTCCTTCTATTTTTCAACCGTTCTGTCCGTATGTTATCTATACCTGGGCCGCTTTGCTCGGTTTAAATTTTATGTTGTCTATTAACTGACTATCTGCAACCTTAGGCATGATGCGCACTTGTATGTCTGTTTAGGTATGTATAAGTAGTTGACAGCGCGTTAGGATGGCCAACTGATTTTAATTAACCGTTCAAAAATAACTAAATACACAAAGGAAAATGCAAAACAGAATAAAATAAACTGCCCGGTCGTAAATTTTACTCAATATTTGTTAACAAATAAGTTTACACGTATAAGTTCATAGAACTGAAAAAACATACAATTATGAACATGATTTCTAAATAATAAAAATAAGGAGTCACGAACAAATTAAAATAAAAAATGCTATTTCATCGCAAATAAAAAAACAACCATGAATAAAACGTTGATCAAGTTACGTATATATATATATATATATATATATATATATATATATATATATATATATATATATATATATATACTTGATTACTAAAAATAGTTAAAATCACTAAATTTATTTTTTAATTATGCGAAGCTTTTCGGCAATTACGCCATTGTCAAGCTATATACAGTTAAAATTAATTAATATAAAATCATAACATATTAATTTAAAACTAAGTTTACAATTTTACAATTATGAATAAAATTGTAAACTTAGTTTTAAATTAATATGTTATGATTTTATATTAATTAATTTTAACTGTATATAGCTTGACAATGGCGTAATTGCCGAAAAGCTTCGCATAATTAAAAAATAAATTTAGTGATTTTAACTATTTTTAGTAATCAAGTATAAATAAAAATCACTACATTCCACAATCAATAACTATATATATATATATATATATATATATATATATATAAAAGTAATCATCAATATTCTCCTTAATTATAACTGCTAGAGGAGTAATAGTAATTTTGATAATCGTTCTAGCAAAACCGGGAATTTTTCCCAAACTACACTATTTGATTTTCCTTCGAAAATAATCTCGCTATATTCTACCGCTACATATGGTTTATAGCGGTGCCGAAACTTGGACTATAAATAAACGAAATGTTGGACAAGTTATAGCGTTCGAAATGTGATGCGGAAGAAGAATGGAGAAGATAAGACGAAGGGACAAAATGAAAAAATAGGGTTTAATAGGTGGGATACAGAGGGCGCGGTCAAGCTGAATTGTCAATGTTATAAGGGAGGACTACTTCGAGACGTTTCAAGCGAAACGAGGAGACACGAAAATTCATTCACAGTAACCTTACTACGAGACATAGGACTCGGAAGTTATAAGGAGTTAGAAAGAAATGCGGAAAATCGGTGACATTGGAAGAATATCATCGTAGCAAAAGACCAGTCCTGTGACTGAACTAAAAGAATAGAAATATTGTACCGCGTATCTTGCATTTTATTTGCGCGTTTGTTTATCGAGTGTTTGCCCGAGCATCATGCTATGCACTACACTCGTATTATTCTTTTGCATAATGGATTAGCTTAGGGAATATTTTCCTTTTACCTAGATCTACTAATAATTGAATTAAGTTTTCAACTACATGATAACTTATTCAACTAAGCTGTTTTTTCGTGTGTTTTTTTTTTTTAAATCTACCTCCGATATGATTTATAGTAAAAATACCAAAAAAAAATTTTACCAATCGCTACCGTTTAGTTATTTTAGAATTCGTTCGAGTTTAACATTGTAATAGTCCATCCATTACCGACGACGTGATACTCGTATTATTCTATGGGGAGAAAAATTAAAATAAATAAAAAATATCAAGTCTGCGTTAATAAAACAATCTATGGAAAATCAATTTTATCAGAAAAACACTGATCCAATAGAAACTGGAAAAAACTGTAATTTGCACCAGGAAAAACAGCTCGAAATCAAAATTGTTAGAAAAATTTTATGAAAAGGATTTTCGTGCGATAATAAGTACCCATTCGAAACTAAAAGTATTTTTACCGATTACATCAAACAGGTTGGAATAATTAAAATACACCCCAAGAAATATTCCAATACCACAAAAACAAAAATGAAAAAAAAAAAACATAAAATTAAATCAAGTTAAATGGGCCGTCCTCACTAAAATACCATTAACTCTTCATCAACAGACGTTAGAATAACAACGTAACGTATACGTCTCCAAACGGCAATTTCGTCAAGGACAAAATGTAAACAGAGATATTAGTATTACATACACGCATTGTATGCATATACATATACATATATATATATATACATACATAAAATACATATCTGCATGAGTGCGTATGTTCTTACGCACGCAAATTAACTTACAGGTATAACCGATAAAGATAGAAAGGTATAAAAAGTGGGAGAAGATATTTTGGAGCAGGTCAGATAATTTTCGCAATAAGTTACCAACTGGAAAACAAGGTCACTCGTTACAAATAACGCACGATTTTAATACAATGTAGGCATAAACACAACAATATATTACAACCCCGCTCATATTATATATATATATATATATATATATATATATATATATATATATACACACGTTAAAGATGGACTAAAATAATGCAGCACCTATTGACCCCGCGTAAAAATAATAATTTATTACATATCGAGACCGTATTGTCGATTTATTGATGGGATAGGAATCTTGTGCCCCCATAAAACTGGCAAATTTTTTAAATATTTAGACGAAGGAAATCTTAATTGTGCTTCTGAATCTCAAAAGTTACTGCAATGATCGAAAATTTAGATCATTACGGACGTCGTTCCATACATACTAGTGTAAACTGTTACGTTATTAATATTATAAACATGTATTATTAGTACTAAATAACAAGAAACACGTGCATGTCTTAAAAACTATCTAAATATATAAATCCGTGTTCCCCATCAACGAGATACAGTGTGTCCGTGTTACAGAATTGCACATATCGATAGTACAATATTAAATATATCTTAATCTAATATAACATCTCCCCCTTTTAAATATATTCGTTTAGATATTGTGGACGGCGAACTATTCTTCCACTTCTAGTAGAGAATTTACTATTATTACTATTTACAATATTTGTGTTATTATTAAATACATCAATAGTATTATTACCGCTGGGTACATCTTCGACAGGAAGTTCTATATCAAACGTACCCATAGTTGATTTATTATAATCTAAAAATAATTTCCTTAAATGTATACGATTACGCTTAATGATATTACCAAATACATTTTTAACAAAATACGAGCGAGGCTGATCAGCCAACTTGACGATTAATCCTGGTTGCCACTTTTTGGTGGAATGATTGAAATACGTTACATTATCTCCAGGTTTTAAAGGATTTAAATTTATAGCATTTCTGTTATAATATTTCGACTGCTTAGCCTGATATGCTTCAATTTCATTCTTTACTTTAAATATCTCAGGATTTAGTAATTTATTATGAATAGGTAATTTAGTACGTAATGTCCGATTAAACATTAACTGTGCTGGTGATAATTTTAAACTCTGAATAGGAGTATTACGATATTCTAGAAGTTTAAGATTTAAATCGGATTTATTAATTAATAATTTAGCAGCCTGCACTCCTTTCTCTACCATCCCATTTGACTGAGAATATTTTGGACTTATGAAAGTATACTTAAAATCATAATCTTTAGCAAATATTTTATATTGATAACTATTAAACGGAACATTATCTGATATAATTTCATTAGGAATGCCAAAAGTAGCAAAAACAATTTTTATGTTATCAATTATTTCTTCGATTGTTTTAGATTTTATTGGGATTATTTCAATCCATTTTGAAAAATAGTCCATTATTATTAAATATACTTTATTATAAACTTCGCATAAATCAATACCTATTTTTGAAAAGGCCCGTAATGGAATATCGTGATTAAGTAATGTTTCTCTAGTATTCTGCCTTTGATATTTTTCACAAATTTTACAGTGTTTAATATAATCTTCTATGTCCTCATTTATACCCGGCCAATATACAGCTTCACGAGCTCGATTCCTAGTTTTATCAATACCTATATGAGGTTCATGCAACACATTCAATATATAATTACGTAATTCATAAGGAACTATAATCTTATCGTTAAGAAAGAGTAAATTATTATGATAATAGATATCATTTCTTAATTTATAATAAATGTTTACGTTATCTGGAATTTTATTTTTATTAGGCCAGCCCTTTTTAATATATTTAATAATAGTTTGCAAACTATTATCTTTATTAATGGCATCCTGAAATTGTTTTACTCTATTTTCACTCATAGGTAAATTATCATATTCGATGCCATGAATTTCTTTAATATTAGAAAAATTAGGTGTTTCAGTATTATCTGTATTATTTACATCTCTACTTAAAGTATCAGCTTTAACTAAATCTTTTCCTGGAATATATTCAATAGTAAAATTATATTTTAATAAAAACATTACCATCTTTTGTAATCTAGGTGTTACTTTATGTAGTGGCTTATTTAAAATATATTTTAAAGGTTTGTGATCTATTTGTACTTTAACACGGCGGCCATATAATATTTTATCAAATTTTTCAAATGAAAAACAAATTGCTAATAGTTCCTTTTCTATTTGAGCCCAATTCTTTTCGTTTTCACTTAAACTACGAGATATATACTGTACTGGATGTTTATCTTGCATAAGGCAAGCTCCAATGTTATCTTTTGAGACGTCACACTGTACTAAAATGTCTTTTGTGGAATCAAAAATTTTTAGTACAGGATCTTTAACAATTAAATCTTTAATTTTAGTAAATGCCTTTTCTTGACTATCGCTCCATAAAAATTCAACATTTTTACGTAATAGAATTCTAAGAGGCTCCGTTAAATCTGCTACCTGAGAGATAAATTTAGAAACAGAATTTATCATACCCAAAATACGTCTTAATTCATGCGTATTAGAAGGTGATTTTAAGTTATAAATTGCATTTACATAATCATTATTAATTTTAATACAGTTACCGGAAACAACATAACCTAGATATTTAACTTTATTTTGTTGATATTGAAATTTATTACTGTTAAATTTTACGTTGCATTTTCTAGCTTTAGTTAATACTTGCTTTAGTATATTATCATGTTCTTCTTTAGATTTAGCGCCAATTATTATATCATCAAAATATATATAAACGCCTTTTATATTTCCAAATATTTCTAAAGTATGTTTTTGATACACCTCTGGTGCACATGAAATACCTTGAGGTAATCTATTAAATTTATAACGACCAAAAGGAGTATTAAAAGTACATGCTAGGGAGCTTTGTTCGTCTAATTCTATTTGAAAAAAACCGTTATGACAAATGTTGAAAAGAAATTGCTACCTTTTAAATTTTTTAAAATCTCATCAGGTAGAGGTATTAAATGTTGTTCTCTTATAACATATTTTTTAAATTACGAGGATCTAAACATATGCGTAAATTACCGTCTTTTTTTTCTATTAAAACCAAATTGTGGCACCATTAACTTTACTTATTATCTTTTGAGATTCATAAATATCTAGCGTTTTCTTTAATTTGTCATATAATGAAAACCGAATTCTACGAGGCGGTTCCGCCACAGGATTAACATTACTCTTTAACGCAATATGATATTTAATTTTATTTTAAGGTTTAGTTACGTTATTAGAAAAAACATCAGAATATTCTTTAATAATTTTACTTTTATCATCAATTACATCAATATTTTCAATTAATTTAATAAAGTTAAAACGAACACAATCAGCTCTGCCTAAAATACATTTGTGATTAGGTTGTGTCGTTACGAAAAATTTAATTCTATGTACTTCATTTTTAATAGTATTTTACGAAACAATATCCCAGTGTATCAATCTTATTATTATTGTAGTCAAAGAGAATTTTATTATCTGTATATAATTTAACGTTATTTAATTTATTATAAACCATTTTATTAATTACTGAGATATCTGCTCCTGTATCTAACTTAAATCTAATGTTTACCATTTTATTAAGTGATAAAGTTCTATTACTTGATGTTGAGCGAACCGATTCCACATATAAGACTTCATTACGATTCTTGTTATGAGTTTTACTATTTTGGAAACAACCAACGACAAAGTGCCCCATTTTTCCACACACGTTACAGATTTTACCAAACGCAGGACAGTTACTAGCTGCGTGTTTATAACCACACTTTTTACAATTATATTGATTTGGTTGCATTTTACTCCGAAACTGGTGACTAACGTTAAATTTCGATGATCTTGATTTAATATTAAGGATTTCATCCGGCAACCTTTCTTTTCCAGATATTTCTTTAAAATGTTCTTTCGACATTTCTACTGCTCTGATCAGTTTAACGGCTTGTTCTAGAGTAATATCAGGCTCTATCAATAATTTTTCTGCATATTCAAATTATTAATACCAAGAATGACTCGATCGCGAATTAAGCCCATTTCTAGTTTACCAAATTCACAATACTTAGATAAATTCTTTAACTCCATTACAAATGCGTCTATTGATTGATCTGGTCGTTGCACACATTTGTTGAATCTAAATCTTTCCAGTACTACGTTCTTCTTTGGAATACAGTAATCATCAAATTTAGATATTATTGTATCAAAACTTTTAGATTTTTTTACGAAAGTTGAAACGAATTATATATCTTTTCACCTTCATCACTAATACAGGAAAATAATATTGCAATTTTCACTAAATCTGACTTTTCTGCTTTTTCCGTAGCAATTAAATAGTTTTTTATTGAATTTTTAAACTTAAGCCAATTTTGGCTTATATTTTTATCTGCAACAAGTTCTTTTGGCGTTGCAAAACCCATCTCCATTTTAAATTAAACTAATTTAATAAATTACAATTTAAAATAATCGACTGCGCCATGTTACGCTTTAATATTATAAAAATGTATTATTAGTACTAAATAACAAGAAACACGTGCATGTCTTAAAAACTATCTAAATATATAAATCCGTGATCCCCATCAACGAGATACAGTGTGTCCATGTTACAGAATTACACATATCGATAGTACAATATTAAATATATCTTAATCTAATATAACATAAACTACTATTGTATTTCGTATTAATGAACAACGATAATTTTTTCTACTCAATGTATCCTACCTCTTATTAAAAATAAAATATTAAATATATTCGTAATAATAATGTTTTCAATAATTATCACTTTTAATTTATAAACGACGAATAAAATATTAAAATTCTATTTCCATAAATTAAAATTGATACTAAATATATCCTTTTAATCACTATTTTGTATACATTTACATATAAATATAAATATATATTTTATATATACATATGTGTGTGTATATATACACAACTCGAACAAACACATCAACATACTAAAGGAGTAAATCGGCAATTTTGAACAACGTTAATTCTACTTATAAATAATTATTTTTATCGAATTTGAAAAGTAAATTAATTAAAAATGTACATTCAAAAAAAAAATAGATTTTCACGGAAAAATTTAAAATTTTAAAAAAATATTAAATATATCGGGATTTATACGGATTAACGAAAAATAAACGTAAACGGACGGACTGCGATAAATTAATTGAACTGATCGCCGTATTTAATTTTTCGTTTAAATATTAAATAGCAAATTTATCGATTATATCAAAAAATAATTATAAAAAATTAATCGAAAAACAACTAAAACGCTATTGAGCGGACGACTAGTAGATTTACATAATTTTTTCAGTTCTCTCTCAGTATCTAACAATTTTATTATTTTCATGATTTGTATGATTTTTATTATTTTTATGTTTGTTATTATTATTATTATTAAAATTAATCGATCTTAAAAATTAAATGAAAACGCATTTTCCCAGGAACATAATACGCCGACCAAGATACGTTCCGTGTAATTATAATTAACACCTTCACTTAGACATTCTTCATTTTCATGTAAAATTATAAATTTCAGCGTTTAAAATAATTTGAGAAAATGACTCCGAAAAAAATAACGAAAATATAAAATAACATCTAGATAATTTTTAACCTATCGTATAAACATTATTTGACGAGAGATGAACTTTCTTATCATTAAAGTACTTATATCTTATAGAGAACAGCGTTAATTCCTAGTTTCCTGTAACTGTTGATTACAATATCCAATCTCAGAAGTCGGAGCTTATACATGCAGCAGCCTAATACTATTATTTAGCGTCGTAGATCGAAGCAGTTAAGAAGAGATTTTTTTTAAAAACGATCGTAAAGAGAAAGTGAAAACCGAGTAATAATAAAATATGGGAATTAACTTTCACCCGGTTAAAAATAATTTTTGACAGACCGTTATCACTAGGCTGACATAATTTATTTTTATATATGTGAGCGTGTGTGTGTGTGTGTGTAGACAGCGGCAACTGAAAAAAAGAACCAACAGCCTTGAACGTACTCCGACGTATTCGTAGTACGCACGCATACGTACCGCGAATAAATAATCCAACCATTCAATAGCAGCCCGATGCACTGTATATATATATATAAATATATATATTATATATATTTTATACATATATATTGAGTGAGAAGTGAGCGGAAAACGTTATTTAAAACCCTCATGTGGGAATGGATAGAGAAAGGCTTATCGTGATATATATATATACATATATATACAAAACAAATATCTTGTATTGTTTCGTTTTTATGAAAATACTTTTATAATTTCGATTCCTCTTATTAAACCAAAATTGTGAACGAATAATGATAAATTCGTTATTTACTACAGTACGTACACAAATATACATATCTCTAACTCGTGTAGCACCGTTGCGTTCGGAGCTTTACCTTATCTTGTTACGTTCTTCGAGTATTACACCTCCGTATAATGTATCGTCCTTTTTACATCTGGATAATCTACAATTGTTCCCCCATATAGCGACGTTTTTAGAGAAGTCAGCATGCTTGATTAAGATGTAGATAGTCCTCACAGTATCACGTTGGGTAAGGCACCCCCAATTTAAAAAAAAAAAAAACACACAAAAAAAAAACTCGTTTATACCTTTCGGTCCCAATCTTCGCTATATGGCATTCGACATTTATTACCGAACAATGTTTTTATTTTCTAATTGAATGTCACAATTTTAAAAACATTTATATACATACAGCGAACTCCCGATTATCCGTGTTTTAATTATCCGAGTTCATTCCAGAATCGTAAAAAAAAATGTACTAAATGAGAAAAATGCAATTTCTCATTCTGCTGCTCTACAATTTGCAGAAACCTTATTTGATTATTTGAGACAAAGAGGATTCAATTACCGTGACATCCACGCGGTTCGTAAAATATGCCTCGATATACGAAAAGAAATAAAGAACCAGAAGTAAAGACGCATTACGGAATTTTTTAAGTAGTAGATGTTAAAATGAAAATTCCTATTTCGATGTTATATACAGAGGCAAATGTGTAAGTCATTTTTATATTTTTGTATTGATGTTAATTTTCTCTTTCAACAAAAAGCAATTTTCGGATTAAACGTGTTTTTTCTATTATCCGTACGAACCATCCCGGTAATTAATCCGGATAATCGGGAGTTCACATTGAAAATTATCTCCACTTCGCCTAGGAAACAGTATTGTATACTAAACGCCTGTAATAAAATTCATAATTTTATGTCGAAATTTCGTAATTCGTGACTGAAAGGGTTCACATTAATAACAACACGAACGAACGCGGTCAATATTTTATAATCCCAAATACGCGCGAACTAATGTGACACCATGTCAAAATCGGAATATACATATCAAAATAAAACTAAATTCTAAAATGTAAGGGGTAAAGGGTACGCTGAGTATATAAAATAAATGTCAGGGTTGGTCATTAAAGAGGTGCGGAAGGTGGTCAAAAGAATTCGTTTAACGTCGAACATATATATATATATATATATATATATATATATATATATATATATATATATATATATATATGTATGTATGTATAATATGCATGCTGAAAAACGTGCCCAAGGTAACTCATTCAAACCATATATATGGAATATTATTGCAACATCAGACCAATTAAAACATTACGGATAATGATATTCTTATTACAGTACGATTAATGATTTCGCGAAGTAGTGCAGAATGAACGTGAAGGATAGTCATCAAAGTAATTATGTATGTAATATAAGATTTAAAAACGAATATATATATATAATATATCATTATTATTAGTCCAAATTAACGTGATGTGTGAAGCAAAGGAAGTTAAATCAGGGAGTAGAGACGAAACATGCGTAAGAACATGATTAGGTTAGTTGGAAAGCAATATTCATCTTTGAAGAGAAGCGGGCGAAGAGGAAGTGTGGAGGGAAGGTTAAAAGACAGTCAGAGTGAAAAGTACAAGGGACGAGACGGAAAGCTTGACGACACACACACGGTGCACTGAGGAGCCGTAGTTCTGTTGATCAGGTACGAATGGGTGAATCTTTATACGACCAAGCCGTAGTCTACTATGGACAACGACATCTTCGCGGTTTGGAAACGAAGTCTTCCAAGGTAAAATGAAATTCTTGATTTTTCTAAGCTTATTTAACGAGGAGGTCGACGCCACTTTTGTTGCCACCAAGCAAAAAAGTCTTTATTCGATATAATTACGTACATCAATAGTTGGAACTGGTACGTTCGGGATCGGCAACAATGTAGCAGTCTTCTTTACTGCTCTATCTGTCAGTTCGTTCTCTGAAATCACGGCATAAGCTGGAATCCGCGGGAACGAGACTAATTGACTCGGTTTGACTAATAACAGCCGTGTCACTTCTTTGTCTATAGGATACTGAACAATCGCATAAGGAGTAAGTCGGAACATACAACCCATGGCTGTTGGATGTTACAGCTTATTAGGAAGTCCACGGCGACTTAAATCGCATAAAGTTCGTCTGAAAGGACGGAAAATGACTGAGGAAACGAATACCGTACATATAAATTCGAATTAATTTGCGCTAAATCGGCGTTATTTAATATTTAATTTCGAATTATAAAGATTGCGGCTTCTTTATATTCGATATATTGAACGCCGTGCGTGCATCATGAGCAGAACTAGAAACGACCATCGAAGAAATAACCATAACGCAATAATGTTAAATATATAAATTAAAAACATAGACATTTTTCGCACGAGCTTATATAATTTACAAAACGTACGTGAAATAATAGATTTTTTTCTTATTTTACTGAAAAATATCTAATATTATCGCGTGGAAGGCGATGGCAAACCGCCACGCACATAAGCGTTAGTAATAATATAGTACACAACAAAGACACGGTGTCGTGACAAGCGACTACAGCCAGTTCTACCGGGTGTGTCTGTGTGTCTATCTACGCTAACGTCATATTATAATTACCTTGCACGCTACTTACACTGTACAATAAAATATGTATAGGTAAGTAGTCGCATACCTTCCGATACGGAGACGGCACTAATGATTACATGATGACTAAAAAATATATTTCCCTCACATAGATAAACGAATAGTAATATAATCAATGAGCTCGGAATTTCTTTCGTAAAATACAGACAAATTTGAAGCATTCAGAAAAAAATCACATACATACAACAAGCAGCTTTCAACGAATCTTATCAAACAAGTGATTTATATATATATAATATATATATATATATTCATCATAATGATTAATTCCCTTTATAGGAGAGGTTGCGTGTATCCATCTCCATTCATATTTGTCGATTTCAATCGTTCGTAATGAGTTCTTTGAAGTTCTACAAAGTAACTTGCTCCGTGGATTTGTTGCTTTTTACTTGTATTCCTTCTAAGTATGAAAATGACAATTTATCAGAGATTTTATACACCGTATATTTCGTTTTTATATTTTTAAAATCGTCTAATACGTTCTTTCTGATTTTCCCCTACTTCCCTCGAGACCTTCTCATTGGTTAAATCTTTCCGTGATATTCCTATTCGATAGCATCGCATACTAAAAGCGGATAATTTTTTTCACATTACGCGTTCATAGTCTTCGCAGGAATATTAAATCATAGGTAGGATTTCTTTTTCGTAGGTAAGTGTTTATCTTCTTTTGATTTCCAAACATTTTACTTGGGTTATTGAAAGCATTTTTCACCGTGTAAATTCTTGTCCTTATTTCTTTATAATCTCGGCCATCGTTGTTTACGTTCGAATCAAACATCCGAATTCATTTACGTTTTCAATTTCAGACGTTTCGATTTTTATATACATATTATATATATATATATATATATATATATATATATATATATATATATATATATATATATATATATATATATAAACATATAAAACTGTAGTTTCTGTCTACGATTTGGGAATATTTTCATTATAATCGCTGCATTGAGCTGTTTTTATTACACATAAAGAGAAAATCTATTTTTTAAATTTTTGTATGTCTGTCTGTTCCAATTTAACTCAAAAAACTATTAAAGCACTAATGATGAAATTCGACAGCTTATAGCCTATATTATCGGGTTCTAAGCTTTACTTCACATTGATATCGCAAATAGGATAAAAATTATAACAATTTAAAAGTTTTAAAAGTAGGAGACAGCGATATCTCTGTCAGATAGTTTTACTTAAAAAAGGGAAACAGTAAGCGGAACGACTACAAAACGTGCAACACACGACTTTCACTGAACATAAAATATACATCCGATGGTAAAGGAAGAGACAGCCTAATTGTATTAAAAAATAATAATTACACAAGGAAGTCCTGAAAAATTTATTTGATATTATATATATCACTCAGCCATCTAGCAAAGGGCTCTAACGATTTCGATTTATTAGGTAATTAAAAATAGTCTGTATCAAAATTAATAAATTTGAACATTTTGAGACCCCGAGTCATAAAATTTAAGAAATTTTGATTTCTTTCCGGCGAATTTTTCTCGATACTATTAAAACGTGCGCTAAAGATTTCAGTCGAATCACATTGATCGTTTGACGAGAAATTTGTTCTTTTACCGCATATGTGTCAGCGAATATAATCAAAAATTGTATATATCGGGTGTACCGTTCGGATTTTAGATGTCGGATTAGCCGGAATTATTTTTCAATAATTCATTTCCAAAAGTACATTAAGGGTGTTGGTCTGCTGATATTTGTCGAAATTTTTGGCGATAACAACTCCGAAAATTTATAAAACGAAATGAAATATTAAAATACTTATGTAAAGGTTTACAATAGTACGCGATTGCCGGAAAAATGAAAAAAAAAAAAACTAGGAGCTCGACCGTCTAGGTATCGCAATTATTAACGCGCTCTAATGGCGGGGTTTAACAGTAATAAATAATAAATTTAATTGCTTTTTTACGAGGTTCGCGTCAAGCTTTTTTTTTTTATCGCACAATTAAAATACCCTTCGAGGCACGGTACCGTGCGCGAATGACGAAATAACGCTGGTAATATATCGCATAAGCGAGACATATCGTTAAAAGGCAGAGCTGCGTATTAAGTTCAGCTTTGATATTTGTGGTGAACGGACAATGGTGGAAATTAATTAATTCATCCACGACATACGTTATAATCGCTTCGTCCGAAAAAAAACGCGTACTTTTCGGATGAAAAACACAGAAGTAAAAACTAAAGTTCGTAATTAGCAGTAAACAAGGGTACAGGGACAAGTCTGGGTGACTTGAAAGTGTTTGGGAACGTCAATTATAAAAGATGGCGGCTGAATGGAATAAATCAAACGACGAAAAGCGACAGCAATAGCGATACTAACATTTCGTAAGAAACTAACAATGTTCGATAATAAGACTTTAAATCATTAGAAGGTATAATATACAAAAATTACTTATTTCATTCGTGTAAAGTTTGTACATGGCAGGGTTTTCGGAAATTCCGGTATATAAACGCGAAAAACAAATATAACCAAAAAAAAAAATAAGAAACAAATATGAATAAGAAAAATAAGAAAATTATAAAACATTTTTGCTATCTAAGAAAACGTAACGATGAAAATAAAGAACATACTCTAAGATATAATATATGTACATGTCTACACACAATAATAATAATAATAATAATAATAAATACTCTAATCCGAAGTTAGAAATATTTTTGATTTTTAAAACAAAATTAACAGAAAAAAAAATTAAATAATTTCGAAAATTGTCTAACACAAATTCAGTTATAACGTGATGTAGTTGCCGGGATGTAACGAGAGGTACGATAGAATTTTTATTGGGAAAAGGTTACCAGGCGCAGATAAAAATTCGTGATGCGGGTAATTTCCCGTCCCTAATGCCGGGGAATGACTTCAAGACTTAGATACTTATAGGATGAGATAGACATCGATTCCATAGTCGAGTAACGTACGCAAAAGTACTCCTAACACCGTTCTTTGCATATAGAGAAGATGACGATAATATAATTATTAAGGTTACGAAATAACCTTGTGTTGCTCAATGTTAAAATAATCCAGCCTACATACTGTGTTTATTTAATGTCGATATATTGGAGAATAGTGATTTTATTAATTAACAAAAAATAAATAAAAACAACGTTAATCACTATAAAATTTATTTTATTTGTAAGGTTCTTGTATTTGCTTGAAAATGACATTATAGTTGAAAAGCTTTGCATACATAAAATAAATTTTATAGTAATTAACATTGTTCCTATTTTATTTTGTTAATTATATTTATTTACTCTACGTAATAAAACGTTTATAAGTAAATAATTAATTTAATCGAACCATTAATTCTTTCTTTTTATTAATTTTTTTTAAATTGAAAATAAATGAAACATATTTAAATTACAATCTTATTTTATAAACTCAGAATAAACTCGACACAAAACGAGTATAGATTAGATACACAATTGTTAAAAAATGCGATCTATTTAGAAATATATTAATTAACGCATTGTCGGTAATATTCAAATTACGGTTACAATTAGTATCAATAATAAACATTACCGTGTCCATCCGGTTTATAACGAAATGGACAAATATTAAAATTTTTAATTTTAAATCCGTATAAGTAAATATTAAATTTATCACCTTCGGTTACAATTTGCGCGAGTGAAAAATCCACAATCATACATTTAAATCCGGAGTAAATGCGTAACTAAACGATTCCCAAATAGTCGAGAATTTTTTCGGACTAAACTATTATGAAAAAGACGCAGTTTTTAACTAAAGGAGATTGTTTTTTGTGTGTTTTTTTTTTTATTAATGGTGGAAAAATAAATTTAAACTAGAGTTATAGGCCATATTATTAAAATTAAGTTTTCAGTTTTTTAAATTACTAGATGCCTACAACGTTGTCATTAATTTTATAGCTGATAGTTTTATCATATGCTTTAATAAATTTTTGACATATATACATATATACACGGTTAACTGCTTTTAATTTTTCCGAACAAAATTAATTATTCTCCGGTCTGAATATAATTTAACCGGACAAGTAATTAACGAAAATCGGACTTGGGAGATTTTATTACATTCTCTTTAATACGATATAAAACGAAAAACGAGTAAACGATAAAATTTGCATATACAACATATTTTAAGTTCGAAGAGTCGTTCGTTCCTATATACAAATGCCCCGCCGAGTGGGAATAATTTTAAATAGCGTTGTTCCTGTATATACACACAGCAGATACAAACAATAGAATTACATATCGCGTGACGGATTAATATATGAAACAGAATTCGTAATATTCTCTACTAATTTCGTCCTAATTGGTAGCGATTGTTTGTCTCGTGAGATTGAATTAAACGTAAAACTCGCACGATGTGAAAAAGTCGATAACGCTATTATATATAATCAACACTGTTTAACACTTTAGAAGACTTTGGGGTAAACGGTAAGCTAAAATCATCGACAAACATTAAATGATACAAAATTTCGCAGAGAACTATCGCATGTGTTCGAAATTGAAACAGACGTGAGACAAGGATACGGATTTTATAACGATTATTGTTTAATCGCGTTTCGGAAAATATTATAACGGATTGACGGAAATATTTAGATGAAAAAGGTGTCGAAAAGATTCAAATAGGTAGATAGAAAAACATAGAATAGCAGTCGCGCGAATGACATGGCGATTTTATCATAGAACACAGATGATGACATACAACAAATAAATATCCTTAAAGAAGAGAAAGTATCATTTGAAAAACCAAAATATATGACTAATGTAAAAAATGCTTCTAGGTCTATGGTCAACAAATACGGTCACGTATTAACAAAAGTTAATTCAAGTACTTAGGAGAATTTATACAAATCAACGCGTCAGCTAAAACAGCAAACCGAGAAAGAATGAAAAAACTGGAATTAGCATTAACAAAAAATTATAATAAAAAATTGACGTCCGTAAAATCAAAATTGAGGCATTTTATTATGCGTCGGAATGTTTAGTGATGAATGTGAAAATAATAGGAACAAATCAAAATGAAGGAAAGGAAAAAATAGTACGCAAAATTCTAGGAACGAAATGTGATGGGGAAATGTGGGAAAAAAGGAGTAATAAGAAATACGGTCATATATAATCACGATGAAAAAAAATGAAGATTAAGCTATTACGGTCACTTAAAAAAGAATAGAGACAGAACGCTGAAGAATTTTCGAATACTTTGATAAAAACCGTAGGACGCAAATTGCCTGGGTTCGGGGAAGTTAAGAAATTTTTTTAGTAACCTCACGAAAGAAGACACCTACGAATAGGTGCAGGTTCAGAAGCATAATACTTTCCAGAGATCTATGAAGAAAAAGTAAAGAAAAACTGTTATTAAAAAGTAGAAAGGAAGGAAAAACACAGCGAAGCGATCATTGGAAGGAGCCATTACGTGGTCCATAGCTGGCCAATACGAAGCAAGAAGAATCATGCGTAATTAATATATTATACCGGATCATAGGAAATTGAAAATGATTCCTACAATTTATTTTCAGCGGATATTTTGTATTACCATGATCATCATCGCGAACGTCGACGAAGATTTTAGCAATTCTTCTTCTGTCTAATACGCTTCGGAACAATTCAATTGTAGTCAAGTTACATCACGGCGTCAAATTCTGTATCTGCTTTATTATTTTTCTTCCTACGGATGGTGTCTTTTCGACTTGTATAAGAAGTTGAAGTGTATTATTATATTGTTTCCGGTGACACATTATGTGCTGCAAAATATTTCAATTTTTTTTTTTTTTTAATTGTTTCTTTACATTCATTTAAACGATTCGATACTTGGCAAGTCACCATCCCCTTACATTTACTCTGTACAATGGATACGTAACTAACGGGATACCTACTACACACCGGTTTTTGTATTTAGCGGTTAAGTTAGCTACTAAGTGTAATCATGTATAAGGTATAATTTAACGAAACCGCTAGGATTGTATATACACAAACAAAAAACAACAGTTTCGTACGTTGTCCATTTTATTTTACCGTATTCTGCACGATATAGTATAGCAACCTCTAACTTTTCTGATGTCTTGACGTCAAACTTTTTCAACATCAATACGTAACATTTTATAGAGGTGACCCAGAGAAGACGGACTTGTTTGTTTTTTTAATAACTCGAAAACTACTCGACTAAAACTTTCGAACGAAATTTTATTTAAAAATAGGAAAACGAGAGATTAGCTCAAAATCATTTGTGGAATACAATATCATTCAGATAACCGTCATTTCGGACAATACATTTTCATGGTTTTTTTTATATAAAATACATAGGTCGCCGAATTTTTGAAAGTTTTCGGGTCTTCCAGATCTCGTGGATATGTAACGTAAACGCGTTTATTAAGGTATCCCCGCAAAAAAAAAATCGCGTAAGTTTGAATCCTTTTCGATACTCTGCACCGTCGTGATCGCTTCACGCCGAAAATAACATTCCACGTTCTCGTGATACCACCGACAACTGAAACTGCACAAAAACGATTCTCTCGTGTGTATGTTTGTACCGCCAATTTTCTTTGGGTCGTCTATATTAATTTTAATTCTATATTTACGCATTTTGCCAATATTACTTTCAACTGAAAAAATCCGTTTCACAATTTTTCGATCCGTATTTTAATCATAGTCATTGTTCATGTATAATCCGAGTACTGCATGATTTTTTTCAATCACCATGTCGACGGTGTTATTCTTAAGTGTCTATTTCTTCTATTTATTATCATCGTGTATTTTAGAATCTCTACTGTTTACATACTTCGGTGAAGACCACGCCACTGTTATAATTCTTATAGAATATATGATATGAAAACGGTATGCATAATTATTGCATTTACTTTAATAACGTTGTTAAATCTTTTTTTTTTTAGCTCTTCTGTATATATTGGCGCCTATGAAAATAAAGAGATGGTCAAAAAATGCACTGAATGGTTTCCACTAGACATGAGGAACAGACTCAAGCAAGCCGGAAAATTTCACGACGCGTAAAACACAGAATCGTCCGGAATGGAACCAAGTAGGAGAAAAATATGCGGACGTGTCTAGTGATTGCTAGTTCAATTTACCTAATATAATATATAAGTATACTTTTATCATATTTAATACCGCAAATTAACATTAAGCGTATATAAATGTATGTTTTTTAAACAAAAAACGGAAATAAAGACTATTGTAATTGTAATATATAAAACCAAACTATAGGTATAAATTAATCGTACGCAATGAAGATAATTAAACGATACTCGGGATAATTTTAACGATCTTACTACATAAATACGTAATATTCGTTAACACCTGTATTCGACGTAGAAAACGTAGTTGTGAGAATTAGCTACTTTTTTCACTGACACTGTCACATATTTTAGTATTATATAGTGTCTTACTTCCGGGAAAAGTAAGAAAAATTACGCGTTAACGAGAAAGCACAATTACACCGTACGCACACAATAGACATTTTCGACGGAGAATACCGTGCACATAAGACAGATAACATACACATAGAGCCAGTCGCTGCGAGTAAATCCTATTAAGGGGTAAGTGTGTATTAATCGGAAAAAAGAATCTACCGACGGTATAAGCGGAGTAATTTCAACGAAAAACGCGAGCAATAATAATATACACGCTTCTAAGGTAATGACAGCGAGGCAGACTCATCAGGAGCAGAATACGTGTAGAACCGGAGGAACACCGTTAACGTTACCGTTATATACCGGTAACAAAGCCAAAAAAAAAAATAAAAAATAAAAAAAATAAAACACATATATAAATACGGAATTAACAGGAGTTTGTATTTTGTTTGACAAGTCTAAAACCTTACACAAGCTAGGTAAAAAGAAAACAGTATGCTATTGGTTTTCGTTACTATAGCGTAAACCATAAACCACGTGTTCATATATATATATATATATATATATATATATATATATATATAAAAAAAGCCGGTTAAAAATAATGCCCACACTAGTTACGCAAATTATAGCAGCAAGTGTTCCGCGATATATACATATATATATAATTTATTTTGCAAATGTTAATTTTACGTATATAGGTCATTGACAACCAAAGTCATACACACACACACAACTGTTATCGTTTTTACCGCCAGTATTTTACGTTTAATATACATCGTGTAAAGTTGAAATTTTTCTCTTATCCTCTAAAAAATATCAGAAATGTTATAAAGATAAAAGATAATTATGGACAAACGATTATTTATATAGTTTTATTTATAATTAATTCATCCGTTCATTTTTGAAAACCAATATCGAAATCGATTATATTCGAAAAAAGAAAATATTTTTATTTATCGCTTATAAAATAAAATAATCAATTTTTGACGGTCATATTAATTTTTCAGGTCAACGGATTAATCCAGCTGCCTGTATAACAAGGCGTCGCCGCTTTATCCTGCTGCAGGGTTTCGATTCATCTATACTTACAAAAACGTAGTAAATAAAATTTACCGGTTCCAATTCAGTAATGTGTTAAAACATGTCGAATATCACATACGGCAAAAGAATAGTAATAGTAATTACGATAGTAATTTAGATAGAAAGGTACGAATTGCGAAATACAATCTTTCGCTCACTCACGTCACGAACACGTAACACGCATTTATATAAATCACGACAATGACAAAAAAAAGTTTTGAAAAGAATTCAAATGCGATTTTTTTTATACCTTAAAAGCCGCGTTTACGAAACACGTCAACGAGATCTGGAAGATCTGAAAACTGAATAAGAATTCAAATGTGATTTTTTTTATACCTTAAAAGCCGCGTTTACGAAACACGTCAACGAGATCTGGAAGATCTGAAAACTGAATAAGAATTCAAATGTGATTTTTTTTATACCTTAAAAGCCGCGTTTACGAAACACGTCAACGAGATCTGGAAGATCTGAAAACTGAATATTCTGAAGAAATCTAAAAAATTTATGCTCCAAAAAGTGATCGAAAATTTCATAAAGACTGAATGAATATATTACAAATGGCGGGGTCATCTCTGAACGATGTTCCATAAATGATTCTATATCCCGTTCTTCAATTTTTAAACAAAATGTCATTTGTCCAGTACTTATTGAGTTATTCAAAAAAAACCAAACAAAACCGTCTGCGGTCTTCCTAACCATGCACGCTTGAAAACCCCATCTACACATAACGCAATAGTTTTATACGATGAACATATAAATACGATAAAACTAGAGTAATGTGTATCGTTGAACAAAAACATGTAAAAACTACGAATAAAAGCTGATTATACGAAAGTGCAAATTCGATGAATTCAATAAATTCGTATAAAAATTAATGGAAAAACGTATGATAGAAGTAGAATTCATATTATTACGATGCGTAACAAAAAGATAAACCGTACATATAATATATTATCATATAATAAATAAATTACAATCGCCAATTAACGCCTCTGTAATAGAATAACATTGATTAATAATGTAATATTGATACGTAGTTCGTAATTAAATCTTCTATATAGACAAACATTTAAAAAAAAAAAAAAAGAAAGATTATAGCCTCGAATGGAAAATTTGTATAATACAAAATTCCGACGCTTAAAGCTACGAATACTTTTCTTTTTCTAATTAATTTATTAAACAGCAGTACTTATCGCCTTTCGGCTACGACCCCACTTAATTATGAATACTTTGAAAAAGTAAAATTCGTTTATTTATTTTACACGGTTTATTAGATAAAAATTCGTACGAGGAGACTAAAATAAAAATCGTCGTTAATATATATATATATATATATATATATATATATATATATATATATATATATATATATATATATATATAGAACGCGTAAAAGTGTCCGTTTCGTGCACTACTAATCGATTCCACGAAAACTCATTGTACGTTTTCTTTGTTTTACTTCTGAATTATCAACGAACGTCCTTCCAACAGTGTGCTGATTGATTACTTATCCCCATTAGCTCGCTTAAACGTCTTTCAGAATGCTAAGTCGTATCTAGAGAATCCTGTACAGTATATTAATTTCGTCGTTAATTCTACACAAAATTAAGTTATTCATTTTAACTGTCCGGTACAATTTATATTTCTTTTCGTAATCTCACCAGTACCACATATCGAACGCTTCCAATATCTTTTTACGTTATCGACGCACCATACAACGCAGTTGACTGTAGTCAATTGACTATAGTTTTTTAAAAAATAAATTCTTCCGCACAAGGGACAGACATCGATTTCTCGGTAATCAGTATTCATTATTGAATTATTTGTTTTTTTACTCGTCGCGATAACGGCTGTTTCGTGTACAATCTACAGTCTATCCGAATGGTTTTACCGCTCTAATTGATTTCTTTATCCAATTACACTCTTATTTACGAACGAACATTGTCAATTGTTATAACTTCCGTCTCCTTAATATTCGTTCCATATTTTATACATACATATATATATATCCCGTATGTATACCAAATAGGGTTGTTTTTTCATTTTTGATAACCGATGTTCTTTCATATGTTTCAATCGACGATCATTTTTATTCTTCACACGAGTTACAAAAAAAAAATTTTTACTTCGGTAAAATTCAAACTTTCGAGAAAAACTTTCGATTTGGCCGAATTTCGTGAAATAGTACGTAAACTAGGAATTAACTATTATTATCATTAATAAAGTTCTGCTTTATAAATCAATAATAAAGTCAATTTATGCGGCATCGAACTATAAAATTTTACGTAGAATAGTTAACGCCGGTTTATACGAAATGACGACACTTCGAAGGACTAGATAAGTTCGGTTAAAGAAGAGATCCGCAACTGAATTGCAAGATATAAGGGAAGACTAAATCAACACTTAAATATATTAGCAAAGAACTCGCTGACAGACTGTGTTAAATTCAATCGAATACACAGATTGAATCCTCATTCAACACATCGATCCTGATTACTCGCAAATCATATACATGTTTTGTTGTTTTTTTTTTGTTTATACTGCGCTATTTTACACCTAGTTGTCTAAACTATTTGGTAATCGACGTAAAGTTAAAATTGTAGATTAATTTAACGAAATCCTGAATAAGTAGGATCAGTATCCATTGGGAGGCTATTATACTTCCGAGTTTTGATAAAATCATATCTTCACTGCTGCTTAGTGTTAAACAAAGACTACATGCATTTAAATATATATATATATATTTATCATTATTATATCTTATTGACTGTTAATTTCTAATATTGTACTTAATTCTACAATCCGAATACATTGTTCTTCTCACTTTTAAATTGAATATATCCTTTAGAAGTGTAATTTCATTTTTTTTTTTTTAAGTTACATATTATTCGAATTACGAAGTTTGTCTTCTTTATATTTATTCATCGATACCGGCTGAATATCTACGCTTGGATATAAATATCGCGCAAATTAACACGAAAGTCACACATTTTCGATCGATTATAGAGAGGTTCGCAAGAAATACAAATCCTCGATTCGAAATAATAAAGTTGACGTTATTTTTCGACCATAAATTTAAAACGATGAAATAAGATAGTGTAAATCAGAAGTTGGCGAATTGGTTGGATAAACAACATTACGATTCAAAATATTCACCATACGAGTCGCCGAATTAATAGGAAAAATAATTCAAAATTCGTTTTAAACTAAAGACGTTCTCGGAACTTATAAAAAAAAATTAAATTTAAATAGAAGATTCCATTATAAATATAAATATATATATATATATATATATATATATATATATATATATAAATAAATAAACGAGAAAAAAAAAACGGGGCTTTAATTTTTTCGGGCGGAATGGATTTAGTCTGTCGATAAGGTGAATTATATTGAGGTCAACACGATTCGAAGGTTGCAAATTGTGTTATCTACACGCCAACTTATACGTAATGACAGACGTTAAATTTACCGGTAAATTCACCAATATGCATACGGTTGTTTAACAAACGTATACACACATATATATATATATATATTATATATATATATATGTATGAATGTGTGGCTGTATATCGTGGGTTATACGATGAAAAATGTTATTTGCGGAAAATACAGGAAGTATTTTGTCGGCCTACAAAAAAAAAAAAAAAAAAAAAAAAAAAAATGAAAACACAACAGCTAATATAACGAATCAATAATAAATACGTTCGATTGTTAACAGAGGAAATATATGTCAAATATTTTAACGGAATAACTCGTTCAATCAATAAAATATACTAAAAGAAAAAATCACAAATAATTATTAAAATGATTTCGGAAGATTCACGAAAGAAGAAATACAAATTCCAACGTTGAATATTTATGCCAACTACATTGCAGTTGGAAAATTCCTTACTATCGACACGAGAGCCACGGGTACATCGTAATTTATACATCCTAAATGAAAGTACGAATCGACTCCTCTAGTTACCCTCACTCTATCTTATACAAGGATTAAGAGAGACATAACGATCCTCGAGTAACCTTTTATTATGAAATTTTATATATATCGAACAGAAGAGAATAGTATACGACTCTACGCTCCATCGAATAAATACAAAATTATTATTATTATTATTATAAAGAGACGGGGTAACAAGCGCCGGTAAATAAATATGGTCGATTATTATACACTATACAGCAGATAAATCATCTGTAAAAATGTTAACGAGTTAAAGCAAACACCGAAATTAATATGGCGAATATATATTAAATAACAAAACGTATAACAGAATTTCCCGGGAGACATTTACAAAACTAACCAGTGTAGAAATTCTTGATTAATTTCTTTAATAATTCTCACTTTCCAGTACAAAGTAAAGAAACTTTAATTCGTACAACACTGTCGTAAGTTTAAAATTATGTCATATAGTTTACTAGCTAGAGATTTTTGTACTAAATGCAACTGCTGCAGACGGCGTTTTCTACCGCTCGATAAGTTAGGAAGACGCATAGACCGAACATATACTTTGCAGGTACATAACAATAAAAGAGATATTCCAATTTCCTTACGTTATTCACAAAATATACCTGAAATGTTCATAGCCCGTGTCAATGTGTGGTAGAATACTATTTCTACGTATTTAATTTCATATATTTATAATAATAAAATCGTAATCATATTGATCGTAAAAGTAACAATGAAGTAATCGCCACAATATTAGAAATAATCCATGTCAAATGTACTCAGAGTCTACCGAAATAAATTGCGCAGTCACGCGTGATCACTATGACTGGAAAAATGAACCAATTTGATTTAACAAGCTTACGCACGATAACCGCACTTAATCGTCGCAACTCATTCTATAAACAATTAACCATCCAGCGTATAATGTATAATCTGGTTCCTCTTCACTAAATACACTTCGCAATATTTTCTCTCTGAAATCATCCAACTTATATAAAAATTGCTCCTGTTCCCTGCTCTCGAATCTTGTTACCGTACACGGCGCACGTTATTATAAATACAAGAGGATAGTATAAATAAATTAATAATAATATTAAATAAAATTATAAATATAAAATACACTAACAACGAAAATAATAAATTATCATTGTTTATTTATTATATATTACTATCAACAATTTGCCCTTTTTTCTAGCAAACTTCAATAAAGTACTAATTACTGTTAAATTATCATAACAAAGCTTTTATGTCGTTGCATATTTTTGCAATTTACAACTTAACTAATAACGAAAATAATAAATTATCATCATTTATTATTAGTTAAATTATAAATTGAAAAATGTGCAACTACATAAAAGCTTTGTTATGATAATTTAACAGTAATTAGTACTTTATTGAAGTTTTTTCTATTAAACACTATATAATATATAAAAAAATATCATATAATTATTAGCGCCTTGAATGCTAGCCCATTCTGTATGTCAAAATAAACTTACAATGGCTAGTCACGCCGTTCGGTAACGAACAATAACGACGATCATCATAAAAATATATATATACATATAAAAAGAATAAAATTGTAATAAAAAAAAAAAAATTATATCAAGAAATTTACAACACAATCTTACAATCTAAGGAATACACCATATTCGTTAACAAAACAAAATATATTCACACAAAATAATTATACTTTTAAAATGAGCTAGGCTAATATATATATTCATTATTTAAATTTTTTATGTCGATGAAGCTAAAAATTAATAGAGAAGTCAATGGCAGCATTAAGCCTAAAGCGCGTAATACACACATAACACACTGACAAATATGTGTATTTATTTTATATATTCTTGTAAACAGGAACACTCGAACGCGCGCTTTTATGTATATGCTCAATTCTCCAATATAGTAGTTTATATTACACTCACACAGAAACATATATATACATGTGTGTATATAGATTTCGTCCATGTTTACGCTCTATTTACAGGACAGTTTTTTTTTTTTTTTTTTTTTTTTTTTTTGGCAGAAAATAAGCTTAATAGTTATGGATGTTATTACAATTACATTTATCTGAAAAACGGAACTAATAATAATAATCAGAATACCAAGCCAATTATTATTACTTTTATCATAACAAAATCGTTACACTGAATATGACTACACGTAACTGATATCAGGCACGCTTAAAACAAACATAGAACAGGAAACATGACACATCAGCACATTGTAAGGTGTAAAAAAAAAAGTCTATTATATACAAGGATTATTAGAACGAGGTTAAAATATGTCATATTTAATCCTTAACGTACGGTATTTTTACTTATTTTAATTTTTACAATGCCGTATGTAACTACTGAGGTTATTACGACACTGATGACTTAGGTTGGAAAAGGAAAGGAATTGTATAATTGAGAGAATAGGTAAAGGACTGTTTGATTGCTAATAAGAGAGGGTTCAAAAGAGACAAAAAGCAAATGGTGGGTACGTTTAAGTAGATGGTCATGAGGGAGTGATTATGCGGCCAAGGCGGAGTTTGGTGAATGAAGTATTTGTGTTTAGTACTAGAGATGGTGGTGCTTTATAGGTTGTTGGAGAACACAGTACGGAATAGGTTGCCCAAAGGTTGGGTAATTTTAGGTACATCAATGATACCGATCAATTCGGGAAATAAGAAACGAGCATACAACAACAACAACAATATATTTGCGCAAGTTATAAACATAAAAGAAAGTATAACACTTAATAGACGTATTAACGTTTTCAGGCGCAGTATCAAACGTGTGGAATTAGAAAACTTTCTCATAAGGGACATTATATATAGAGTTATCTAAAAATCAGTATCGTATATATAAAATATTACTTTATATTTACCAACTCAAGTTATTTTAACTAAATATTTCATATTGGTCGGATATATTTGGACTTCGTATTGTGTTTTTAGAAGCAACTCGTATAAATTAAACGATTCGTTTTATAATTATATAACGTACTTTATGCTAAATTATTCAATTTGGATCAACTTCAAACGATATATTATTCGAAATTTATTTTATTTAATGCACGGTTATACATGCGTACGTGTTAAAATATATATTAACATAAAGAAATATGATCATTTTAATAAGAAAACTAGAATTAAAACCATTAATGATCGATACGGAAAACGCAATATGCACAAATTGTAATCTTTATTATCTGTTAATTACTTACGTTATCTTTTCAGAGTCTTCTTGAATTTTGTATAATTATGTGTATACGTGTATATTAATACTTTAGTCCAAACGTTACCACTTTCATTAATTTTCAGCATTTTTCTCCGTATCTAACCATCAACTTCCTTTTTTTTCCAATCACCAGCACCAGAAGTAAAACTAGAATTAAATCTATCTTCACGATCAACCAACTCATAGCCTTTTCATACAGGTGAATGCGCAATCTTAGGCTTAATCGTATTCTCTCTATTTTTCAAATGTCCTATGTAGTACTATTCTAACAAGGTTTTACGCAATCTCCATTCGATTTTCTAAATATACACACACATATATATATATATCCTTATATGACACACATACATATATAAAATACATACAGTTCATATAGCTTCTCAAACGTTTTATTATGAAATTAAAATTTTAATGACTGATTATCATAGAAAAATTCTTAATTAATATTTTTTTAATAAATTAGTTTATATAGATTTATAATGTCTGACTGAATCGTTTCACTATAAAAATTAATAAAACGGGATTAACTAAAAACTAGAAGAACTTTTTTCAAGTCGAACTTTGGTCACATTTGTAAGAAAGTTAAGATACACCAAATTTAATCGCGTTATTAAGCATATATGTATATATATATATATATATATATATATATATATATGTATAATGTATATATGACGTAAACCGAATTAATTCTACCCGGATTTGTACTAATTCGAAATAGTTAACAATATCTCATCATGTTTAGTTATCAAACCTTAAAAAAAATACAATTTTTAGACATCAACCGTCTTTTTTACCCATTGTTAATTATAAATATATATAAATAATATAAAAAAAAATGGATGTTTAATTAAAATTCATAGACAAAAACGTATGCGACAAACTTAATTCAGCATAAAACATGGTACATAGAAATCATGAATACCTTAAATATACTTTTAAATTCGTGCATTATATATATATATATATTGACATATATACAGAAGCTCATTTAAAAAGGGCTCGATTTAGTACTGGACGCGTTATTTTTTTCTATATTACAACCGAAAAAAGTACACGTCCTTAAAAACGTTACGTAATTTGAATGACTGGCAAGAACGATCATTAAAATGTAAAACCAACAACAACAATAAAAACACGTCTACCGCTTTCCAAGGTTAAGAACCACACGAGGATAAAGTTGAAAATTCGGATATTTAGGCTACAACTAACAACGAACTGAAACTCGCAATATTGACCGAAAATTTTGTACAGGCAAAAAATAATATAAGCCTACTTATTTATTTATCCTTTCCTATTTCGCAAAAAACTTTGTAATTTTTAATAAACAAATTTCCTCCATAAAATTATAAAACGCGAAAAAAATTAAGCATAAAATCAATCGATGAAAAAAAATGATTATTAGTAAAATAAAATTTAAGAAAAACGTTAAAATATAAAATACAAATACCAAGAACGAAGTATTGAAATCAGACGGATCAATTTTCTAATAATACACCTGAAAATATGATAAATGAAAATTAAAAATATATAGCAAGATTGGAACAAAAACACAAAGATCAGTTGCAAGACAAAAAAATTATACGAAATATTTAAAAAATAATTATAAAAGGGAAAATGGTGAGCACGAAAAGGACAAAAACGTGAATATCGAGGGACTACTACAAAAAATTGGGAAAACAGTATAAATGAGAGCGTACTCGATTAAAATGATTTTTTAGGGTGAGCGAAAAGATTTATTATATATGTATGTATGTATGTATGTATGTATATATGTATGTATGTATGTATGTATATATGTATGTATGTATATATGTATGGGTGTATGTAAGTAAATAAGTATGTATTTTGTATGCATGAACGTAAGTAATACGTATGTAAACAAATAACTAAGTAAATACGTATGTAGACAAATAAAAAATAAATAATTAAGTAAGTATGTATTGTATGTAAGTAATTAAGTATGTATGTAAGTAATTAAGTAAGTATATGTATATGTAAGTAAAGTACCATCATCTTGGAAGTTGGTATATTGACTCATCAATATGAATATTGATGGATGACTGATCAAGCGATGCATTCTCGGCAAGATTATACAAGGTGGTTCTATATTACGTTTTCTGGTTATTGTGTACGATAAATTTAATTAGCAGGATACACGTCGACAAGCAAAAGTCTGACGGGATAGGAAAAGTGTAATTATTATATTGCATATTTTAGTTATTTGGTGAATGTACAAAATTGAGTAAATATGAGTGTATACAATGCGTAGAGAGTGAAGTTTTTAGTAAATATTATATATGTAATTAATATTTTCAAATAAAATAAAAAAAATAGTTATAATTAAAAAATATACGTACATAGTTTACGCGTGCAATAAGTGCGTCATAGTTATGGACGAACGTTGTTTAGAAAGATTCATTCCATATTGTTAAAAATATATATATATTATTTATAATATAATAAAATGGTAAAATCATTTATAATTCAAAGTTAATTTCGAAAATAATTTGGAATCGTTATATATATATTATATATATATATATATATATATATATTTCTGCTCTTAAATTTTATTAGTGTTCTTATTACTGATAAAACAAACACGCACAGGTAAAAATATGAAGCAGCACCAGATCGATTTCAATACAAACACGCACACACACACGTAAAAGTATGAATCAGTCGGTAGACGCATGCCAGCATTTTCCAACTGGAATATTATTGTGTTTTGTCATGGAGCATTCCAAATATTTCCTAATTTCGATTATTATTGTTAACTGGTGGCTTAATAAATTCAGTTATTTCCGCTATTTTATGTGAGTATGGTGCCGTCTTTGTTTGAATTAGTGCGTTCAATCGATGGTAAAGAAAAAGGTATCAAAATTTTTACGCGATCATGGAATTCTTCATCCTCAACGATTATCCGGGCATGAAATGCATATATCGTTATTCGGATAAGAGTGACAGCTGGCGTTGTATGAAACGTGAATGCCTTTACCAAGTAGGTTTACAAGCCGGAACGTGGTTACAAGGTGGTAAGCTATCAGTGGAAAAAGTGGTTCTATTTATAAAATCGTGAGCAGCAAAATATAATATGACAAAATTTTGTCAGACTTAAATATAGCTACAGAAGCTATTACAGAATGAAAAAGCTTTTTACATGAAGTTTGTGTTGATTCGTTGTGATTTTTTCTTGCATAAACTAGAATTTGATGCGAAATAAAGTAAAGAATATACACGGTTAAACTTATCCGTTTTAGAGATACGGAATAAAATGAAATAGCTAATATTTCGTGTACAATACTACCTTTTTAAATGATACTAATTATATTTTAACGCGTTATATAAATATCATTATGAAATATTCCTTGACAATTCTAAATCCTGGGTATTATGAAAATATAAACTTTCGTCAGCATTAAAAGTAGCCTTGTAAAACACTATGTACACATCGCAATGAGATGTTGGGAAATCACGTCACCGTGCGGATTGTCAACAAAAAAATTAAACGACGACTCGATGATGTACGACCTCGAACTACCGCAGATTTCACTTTCGTTAACTGTATAGCGGGCTACTGAACCAAAAGCGTGCTAAATCTGGAAGAGGATATTCGAAAAACATTTTGTATTATCTTAAAGAAGAGCGACTTCAATTAAACGAATAACTGCGACTCGTTATTTTTATTGCAACAACTCAATTTGCAAATGGGAGTTCAATATTCGTTGCAATAGTAAACCGCTTTACCCGAGTAAAAGGAGAATAATCTTGAACAGATAACTAACATCTCAGCAACAATGAAAGTGACGTCGAAAAAAGAAAATACTAGGAATAACATTATCCGAAGATAATACCACGGAGATTCTTGGAGTGCTTCTGTATGAACAAATTCAGTTGCCGAAATGGAGCACCTGTCTGACCTGTCGTACTGAAAGGCTAGACATACACCCGAATCAATTAAGTCTGCACTTCACGACCGCAATACACCCAATAACAAGCGCCATCTGATGATAAATAGGTAGGAGTTCCACAAAGTGGGTGCAGATAAATCGCATTCAGCTTGAAAACGACTTTATAACGAGTGTTAAAGTGATGGAAAATTAAAAATCACCGCTTGTACTTGTGAAACAATCGAGAGCACACATCTTTAGGTGGAACTTTTCACGATGTTCACGCACGTCACCGTTAGAGTTGACACGGGTACCTAACCTGAACGTGCTTTATAAGCGATTTTCCACATCGGTTCAACGACAACAATAATAAAAAAAATAATAACAATGTACCACATAGAAGATGGTCTGAAAGTTGTCAAAGTTAGAGTTTATAATACAACTATAAATGATGTTCGAGAAATGTCACATTTAAAGTTAATATGGATATGAAATCTGAAAGTGCAATTATGTAAATAAAAAATTAATTTATACGATACGCTCTAGATTAACATATGCTTGCCCTGTATGGTCATCAGTATAGTACATATAGGAAATTACAATTCAAAATTATTGCTGCAGAATTCCGTCGAATGCTACGCGATATACTAGAATTTCTAGTCTACACGATCATCTAAACATCCTTTACATATATTCATTTATTAATAAAATATAAAAAAGAAAAAAATTATGAAAAGTGTAAAATTCATCGAAATAAATTAATTCGAATAATAGAGAATTACAATATGGAACACCTACGCATACGTTATACTAAGTATAAGCATCGTAGATTAAAACACAGATTCTTGTTATTATTAACCTTTTCGTCTAGAATTATTTTCGTACTCATCATCAAGTGGTGTAAGTCCATTCGAAACGTTAAATTTTTTTAATAATCATTACGTGGTTTTCAACGAAAATAATTCTAGACGAATGGAAAACAACCACGAAAGTTTTAATAAATATATATTAACCTTTTGTTAAGTATAAATATTTTAAAATTAAATTATTTCTAAACGCATTGTTGTTTGTTTTATTAATTTATCGATTGTTTCCCCCAGTGTGTCTGTTTTTTCTGTAGGTTTTTTCCTATTTTCCTGCATTATTTTCTTTAAATAATTTCAAAATAATTATACATATTTGGAGTTGCTAAGGTTTATGTATAGGTGTACACTTAGTTTTAAGTTATGAAAGAAAATTGTTTTCAGTTTATGTGTAAAATATAATAAAAAATTTTCACTAATTTTATTCTTTAAAAGAGGTTTTCTACAACGAATTTTTATGATGAGAGCACGTAGGGAACGATGTGAAAGTAGCTAATAAAGCACTATGGAATGTCACGATCGAACATGCACAGAACACAAGGTGTCGTAGAAATAAGGCATGTAAAGCACAGGAGTAAATATAATTTCATTAAAATTCGTCGGCATGTGTAATATCGAAAGGTTCTTATATTGTGTAAGAAAATTATTAAATCACCGAACAAATATAAATTAATCCGCCTTCACGCAAAAAATCACGAATTACACATTTTATCGCCGATAATATTATAATAAATACATTATTTCGTAAAACATCGTATCGAAGTTGAGTATGGATGACGACAAAACACATTGAATTAAGTAGGAAAAAAAATTTTCCCTGCTGATTTTATCAAAAAAATACGTGTGTAATCAAGTTAAATAATGGATAAAATATTTTGCATACCGATTAAATCATATTTTAAGAACGGTCAGATCTTTATTAAAATATCTACCGCAAACACTAAAGTACACAAAATAAAGCTTGACAATAATTTTAAAGCAAAACAATAAAGCTAAACACAGTGCTAACGTCAGTTTTTGAAAGAAATTTTAGATTCGAGAATAAAAAATGATAAACAATACACGCGAGGGAGATAGCGTGTCTTATTTGCCTCTTGTTCAAAAGTAAATTTCTGATACGATATAAGTACATATCAAGAATACACGCATATATAAATGTATGTACAATGTAGATAAATATACGTGTGCAAACGCATATTTCTATTTTATTCTTAACAGAACAGTACATTTTTTTTATTTTTCACTGTGTATTAGAATATATTTTTCAAAACCGAACAATAACATATTTGCACATTTAAATATTTCCTGTTTACAAAAGGGAGAGTTAACAATTGATAGAATTTTCTGTACCGAATAAATCAACGATTCTTTCCAGAAAACATTGATACAAAATATAATCTTATAAAATATAACGTCTTATTATACAATCGCAGGGAAAACAGAAGTACATCACATTACTTTCAATACCCAAAATGGCATAATATAAAATTTACTATTTTAATAATCACAAACTCAGCATATTCCATTAACCTTTCACAATTTCCTCTATATTGGTCGGTACAAGAATTTTAATATTAAAACTGAAGCATTAGAATATGTTTCAGTTTTAAAAATAGTTGTACAACGCATCGAAAAAATTATTATTACTTTATAACTATCACCCCGAGTTATTTTCTTTAACTATTTCCGACACAAATGTAGAGAAATTTGTGTAAAAAATTAACAAAATACGATGGGAAGGGTTAACACTAAAGCCGTTAGTATATTTTAATTACACTTAAATGCACTTTCAATATAAAAGTAAACAGGACGGATAACATCCGCAACGGTAAATTATGTAAAAAAAAATATTTTTTTATTTTTAAATTGATAATAATACAGACGCGCTACTTCATTTTAATAAACGAATTTAATATAAACATATCGACTTAAAATCCTCGCGAGATATAAAAACAATTACAGTCGCGTATCTAGAAATGCGCGTAGCACCGCATTAAATTGCGACAATCTGATAATACAATATGAAGAATGCGAGTCTCTGAACAAAACTAACAATTTTTTTTTTACTAATCTTTTGTCATAATAATTGCAGTGTAACTTTTAAATATGTATAATATATACTTACTACAATTGTCGAATAACGTAAAATTACATAAAGAATTATTTTACTATATTTTTGTTATTCTAGATTTCACTTCACTACGTTTTCCTACTAAACTAATGAAAATGTGGTCGTAGTTACTCAGTGTTGCCAAGACATGTTTATCGTGTATTCGTAAAATTTTTAAAAAACATTTTGTTATCTGGTTAATTATGTTAAATAAAATGAACAAAATCGTTCTTTTTAAAAAAGCCCCGCTTATCGATTTAGTTAGGTTAGGTTAGTTAGAAGTATGATTAATGAAAAAAGGGCGAATAGGCTCACCACTTGACCGTGTTCAGAATCGGCAAAAACTCGGAAGTGTTTTCGAAAATTGTAATTTTTTGAAAAATTTAAGGATTTATAGAAAACTGAATTTTTAAAACGTATCAAATTAACGCATTTGTTATAATTATCTTAATACCTTTGTTGTAAACAGTTAATATCTTCGTTATAATTATCTAATACCTTTTTAATACCTTTGTTGTAATTATTTTAGTTCCGTGCCTCTAGCTATAATTACGGTACACGGCACGTAAATTTAAATAAAAAAAAAAACATGATTGAAATGTAATTTTTGTTAAAAATGTGTATTAATTTTCACTTCAGGAACTCATTCATGTCTCGCATAATCTTATTAACGACTGAATGGTGCTTTTCTAGCGTTTCAATTAATAACACGTTTATTTGAGAGTATATATATATATATATATATATATATATATATATATATATATATATATATATATATATAATATATATCACGCTTGAGAGTGAAGAAACTTAATCTGTAACCTTACCATTTTTGTTTATATTCATTTTTTAACGACTTAAGCGATTTATTTCTGCAACATTATTCGTTACAATGATACAGTTATTTTTGCGATATTTATTTGTAATAAATCTATTTCCACGTTGATAGTAACTAACAGTACGTCGACATGAACTTTTTCATCACTCCTATACGTATACATTTTTATATTTTTATATAATATTAAACGAGCGTGATTAAATATAATAATTTTACGTAATTTATAAAACAGCATTTACTGTGTATACATACCGTAGTTACGAATCATCATAAACTAGAACCGCGCCATTATTAATCGCTGACATAGATCGTAAAAAGAGAAAGTTTTATCGCCATTCGCGTTCAACGAGAAATCTAATCCACACACAAAAAAAAACAAAACGCACGTCCGCGACTATAATAGCGCGAAACGCAGATTATACTATTTACCGCTGCGTCATTCTGAACAACCGTAAAAATTGGTAATTTTTAATATTTAATCATATACTATTTTTTAAAATAACAAACGTTAATTATTTCATAATAATCACAACGATAATAAGATAGAATTAACAGGAAAAAATAAATTAAATACGACGCACTTTATATAAGTCGTTCACGGTTTAACGTAAAACTCCGAACAAAAATACAAAATAAATAATCAATCGATTAATCATATATAACACGAACGAATAATCGAAAAAACATAACCCGAAAAAAAATTACGAACATTTACTCGTATAAACTGAATTAATTAATTAAAAATTTAAACAATCAACGAAAAACTAACGAACGCGAACGAACACGTACCAACGGCACCAACGCAACTCAATCAACGAGGATTTCTCGAGAAGAACAACCGAGCGAATAACTTCACCGACACAGAACGCGGACAAGCGTCGACATACAACTCCGCGCCAAAACTACGAGCAAACATGGCGGGAAGAAAAAACATTCAGCAATATAATAATGATAATGTAAACAATAATAACCGAAGTAATAACAATAATTACAATTGCAGTAGCGGGATAATAACAATAATAATAATAAATATTATTATTCTTATAAGAGAAAAGTAGTGGAAACAGGTGAAGTTATAAACGATAGAAGAAAAAAAACCAACAACCGCGAATAATTCTCTTCGAGTTAGAAAAGGATAGTCGGAAATATAAGAAAAAGATGGAAAATAATACCCGAAAACGACGAAGAGAGCATTATGAAATCTTAACAAATCAACGAAAAGCAAGCCGGGAAGCACATGACAAACTAAAACAGGAATGACCAGAATGAAAGGGAAACAAACCAAGTAGTAGAAGGGGAATAGACTGCGAGGATAAGACGGCAGACTAATGACCTTGTTGGCACTGAGCGAGGCGGCAACAATTCCGCAGCTAAAGTAACGATTACTGTACAGTATAGGAATATAATACATATATACATTAAATAAGTAATCGGCGGAGGGGAATTATTAAATATATATATTGCGCGTATACGCACGTGTGTGTGTGTATATTATTGCACTCGTAGGTGTATGTACAGTATATATCGAAATAGGAAGGAAAACTGCACACACACACATATGAAAAATAAATATACATATATATAACACGTTAGACGGGAAAAATACCAAGGGTCACAATTGTAAATCCAACCGACTTATACGCGTAAGACAAAAACTACACACATCTATCACGCAGCATCCACGATAGCGTTATATCTGTTCGGTCATATGCACACGCATCGACCTATACATTACAGAAACGAACAAAAGTAATAATACAGGATAAAGAAGATCACACCGCGTTAGAAATCCTTACTGAAATCGCGCCACAATGCACGCAGAATATATCTATATATATACATATATATATACCCATGTACTACATTAATACTTTATATAAAGTGAAGTTCAGACGACAGTGACAGGAGGTAAAAACGGATACCCAACAGTTTATTAACACCACCGGAGACAGACTCAATGCTAATAGAGTTTTCGTCCCTACAAATTACAAATTCCTTTTCATCGAACATTATTATTTTTAATACCTTCTTCAACACACACACAATATATACATATATTGTCAATATATACACATATTGTCAATATATACACATATTGTCAATATATACACATATTGTGCAATATATTTATTATGTATCCCTTCTCAAAAAACCACCCTATTATTTATTCCATCTTTTTTTTCTACTGAAACCATTATAATCCTTTTCAATATCTCTTAGTAGTTCATTTCTTCGGCCTATAAAACGACAATTGTTTATTAATAGTATAATATAAAAAAACGAGAGATTTTTAAAAAGATGCTTTACGTAAAACGATACAGATCGAGCAATGCTCATAACGAACGAACATGGTCCATTTACGACGATCCATATCGATAATTTACAGATATTTATATATACGCACTCTGTTTTTTTTTTTTATTACTGATTTATTCCTTCTTAGAAAGCGTAAGATTACATTTATTTTACGGATAACCGCACCTATTACGACTGCCGGTTTGGCTAAATCAGACAGGAGCCGCTCCTTACAGAAATAATTTAATAATAGAAGTAAAATAAAATGTAGAAATAATACAGTCCTGGCGAACTGTATACTCCACACAACACACAAATACACACATTGATTTGTTTCGCATTGGGCGTGAAACATTGATTAAAGGTAGACACATCAGTTTACACAACGTGTCTATAAAACACATGTTGTTACACATGCGACACTTAAAATAATTAAAAACGTACGCGCAAGAACAACGTATAAGTACGACTACATTGTATCCTCGCGCGACGGTTTTATTTTATTTGTATTTTTTTTTAGATCTATTATGCACAGAATTTGAAAACAAAGACTTCTTGTCTTTTAAAGTTATCTCTATGTTGAATTTTCTTACATTATTACATAACGCATTCGAATAAGGTATCTGTCTGATTCTGTTTTCCTGTAAGATCATTCGATTTTTAGACCTAACCTATATAAATATTTTGCGGGAAAGTTGCCGTGTCCAGTTAGTAGCGGTAAAGAAAGTAAACTCGAGTTTGACCGTGTGCCCCTTCATTACATCACATATCAGAGCGTAGGTTTGGACTGATTTGGTTATTGCTACATCTATAATACGAGTCACCTGATTAGATAATTCCGGAGATTTAGTTTGATCGCGTATCGAATTAATTCGCACAGGAGCAAGTTTGATAATTTTTAATAACAAACATAATTCCACCGCTTAATGGTAGCAGATCTAGAGAAAGGACACTTGTTGCACTATGTGAGATTGTTCTATAACCTGTACATATATTAATTAGGAATTTCCTTTGAACAGAGAAAATTTTTCGGCAAAAACTGAAATAGGCTGTTGTGTTTTCAACTTGTACTTTCAAAGTCCCGTATATTTCAACGCGCATTCAGTAACTGATCGATGTTCATGAGTCTATGTGATGACTGGATGATAATTTGCTATCAATTATTACCCCCGAAATATTTGAAATGTTCTACTACATTTAGTTGCGTTCCTCTGTATTTTAACGTTATTCATTTTTAACTTTAAAGATTAAATGAAGAATGACACGAAGCGTTTATCTACCCCGACAGATTTAACGCCTTTTAACCATTTATGTAACGAACTCGGTGTATCATTAACAATGTGTTTAACTTCATTTTTGGTGTTTACTAAGTCATTCTCGCAAGCACATAGGTTGTTTATTATTGTATGGTAACACTTTGGAGCACTGTTAAATAATATATTTCATATATGACCTAGCATACTTCCCTGCGGACGTCCGTGAAATTTCCGATACTTAGTTAAACTTGTCGATTGTTTAAATAATCAAGATGGTTTCTTAAGTTTTAAAATAGGGCAGTGCCGGCACTTGTAAAATACTTTTTCGTATCAATGTCCAACAGATAAAACACTGCTTTTGTTCTTCGATTTTAAACGTAACATAATTTACCGCACAATCAAACTGTCTGTTAAAGAAATTTTGTTCACCTACATAGTATAGAGTTTTAGTTTTTAATCATTTTTCATACACACACACACACACACACACACATATATATATATATATATATATATATATATATATATATATATACCAAAATGCGTTCATTGGTCTGTATTATTTGACGTTGTTAGGGTATTTCTTCGGTTTTTGTAATAAGATTATGATTGTTTCCATAGGTTAGGAAAATAAGCTTGAGTAGATTTGTTTTAGATACATAGTAAGCAATATAATTCGGTACATTTTTTGTGTATTATTTATTTGATATTTTGTCGGTACCCGCGGCCTAGGCCAATTATTATTTAAATTAACTGATTCGGGTTAATTTCACATACACACATAAATGATCGTCTATTGTTCGTGCACGTAACTTTTAACGTTCCACGATGTTAATAACTGTACTATTCGTTCATATTGTTTTAGAAGTATTATCGATGAATTCAAGAATTCTTTTCCTACCGATCGCTAGGATAGTAGCGTGTTTTGCGTAACTGCGCAATTCTGGTTGTTCCATCTTGATTGAACACTTCTTTCTCGGCCGTCGAAATTTGATCTTCTTGTCGTATACCGATCGATATATGAACATCAACGACTTTTTTCTTCCTTCCTCGATGGACGTATTCATTTTTCGCGAAAGTTTTACAATACTAGCTTTCAACAGTCATTTGAGGTTTTCTAAACTCATCTTCGATAATTTTTATTATTTTTTTTATATAGAGAAGATAATTCTCGCGCGTAAACAGTACTAGAATTACGATGAAAACTACACCGAGGTAAAGTCAGTAGTTAAGCATAATCGAAGACATAGGGCGGAAAATCCCCGTTGATTCATAATAGATATCCACTATATGGTATTTGAAATTTTAACGCTAACAAGATTGTTTATTTTCTGGTTGACGTAAAGTATCTCAATTTTAATTATATAAAAATACATTGAAAATTATCTACAATTCACCTTCATCGGAACTGAATAATAAATGTCTGTATAAAATTTATAATTTTTCATCGACATTTTATAATTTACACGACGGAAAGTCGAATGAAATGCAAAGTAATTATATTTTTAGAGAAAAATAGATAAACGGAAAAGAACGTTGAAAGTTCTTAAAACTTTTTCCTGTCGAGTACACTAATTAGTTACAAAATCTGACGTTCCGGACACGATACATCACTTCGGAAATAGATGACTTCCGAAGATAGTCGGGATGTGTATCCGTCAGATTTCATTCGAAATTAATCAGAGAATAGTATAGATATAAAATAATTCTGGTTTTTTTTTTTCAAAATTTTTCAGCGAAGTAAAATCGTCATAAATCTTCCCATTTACGTTCTTTTCACTAGCCTCCGCACGTAAATCAGACGATCTTGTTAGATACGATTAACGTAACGTCATTTTGACTAATTCGAACATATTAACCATTTGCAAGTTTTAGATTTCTCTTTTATAGAAAATTAAAGCGGTTAAAGTAATCATCGATCACTGGATCAGCGTACACAACATGTTAAATTATCGAAGTTATTAATTATTTAACCTATAGGTTAAGATAGTAGTAGTGAAACTGCGCTCCTAAAAGGCAGTTATTTATAAAAAAAAAATTACAGCCGACGATTGGGTTCTATTTCGATAAGTATTCCTGTTTAAAATGTTCTTCTCAAAAACGTACCGTAATATATATATTTTTTTTAAGATAATTTTTTACCCTATTATAAAAATATAAATAATCCTAATATTATCATCTCGTGGAAAGCAATGGCAAACACCACGTACAACAGCGCTAGTAACAATATAGTAAAAAAAAACGCGGAACTGCCTTGTGTCGTGACGATAAAGCAATTACAATCAGTTCTCCCGAATGTGTATCGTCTGCCTACGCTAATGCCATATTATGATTGCCTTGTACAACAAAATATGTATAGGTAAGTAGTCGCCAACCTTCGATACGGAGACGGCGCTTAATGATGAACAATGATTCCCGTCAACCTGAAAATGGGTAGAGCACGTCGTCCGACACATCCTGATCAAGAAAATATCGGAGAGGTTTGCCACATTGCCTTTTCCATGACTTCGTTACTTTAAGCTGATACGACAGATTTCTAATTTATTACTCGAATTAATGTTTTACAGTTTATTTCATTTACAGAAGTACAATAATTTGCACCGTCAGGTTAGGCTTAATAAGTACTCCCTCTTACAATACTTTATAAAATATAATAACAACCGAACACTCACATTTTGCGTACATGCATATGAACTCACAACTCTCGTACGAGATAATATTTCTACGATAATTTCGGTGTATTAGGTGCGTGTAAATGTGAAAATTATCTTGTATCATACGATGCATATATTACGTATAAACGCACATATATCGTATTTAAATACGTCTACTAGTTGCATGTGTGAACAATTAAACACGCGTAGATTGCGCAGAAATATATTCAGCCTATAAATTGTAATTTTATCTGGTGCTGAAAAATATTGTTCAGAAAAAAGTTAAAAAACTTTAGTAATCCTGCAATTTGCTGCTGTGTGAATACATTAAAAGAATTTGAAATCGTTGGTCAATGCATTCATATTCTAAAAAGTGTAAATTTATTTTTATCGTTTACTCTTACGCGGTCTGAGATTGGGCATACAAAGAATAACGTGGTCAGTAGTTTCGATTGCGTCACATTCGCACTTGTCATCCTTCGAACGAATGAGCTACCTAGAGGCTTTTTCACTAAGAAAAATTCTCATCCCCAGCGGGATTCGAACTTAGGTCGTACAATCAGAAAGCTAAGGTATTATTTTTGGAATTAGGACATTCGACAGATTGCGCTTCAAAATGTTTGTTAACATTTTTAAAAAATTAAGCACCTTATAAGCAACGCCGCCACTGAAAAAGTTAATGAACAACAAATACGATTATCCAAATAATAACGATGTTATAACACTTTGTTTAAAATCTAACCCGATAACGGTTGAGTCACACCTTAAAAGAATACTAAAAAATAAGGACGCGATAAAAGCGTATATTTCTGATTGAAAGAGACGCTTTCCCAAAATGAACGGTGGCCAAAATTAACTAGAAATCATTAAATGGTCGTTAAGTCTCGGAAATTAGAATCCTCGTTAATAGCAACATTCGTAATAGAAAGGAAATGAATGCGCACATTATTATTATTATTATTATTACAGATAATCGACTAAAGACGATAATCGGGACTATAACCTTGACACGCAAAACTACCGTTATTTGATAAGTTATTCTAAACACAATATACACTTTTCTTCGTCACATGAGCTAGAACTTTTATTCCAGATGTACTATTACGACCGAAAATGAGCAAATCCGATAATGTAATTAGAAACATCAAGTTCAAAACTTCCTATAAATGATCCACAGTAGTAACATTGAAACAAAAAACTATAGACGAACGACTACAACAACACGAAGCTGTGAAAAATGTTACAATTATTATTCATTAAAGCTTGTTGCTGAAACCATTATATCCGATTGATAGTCATCGGCCTTTTACTTGTAATTTTAATCCCATTTTATATTTTTAATAAAGTTATCACGTCTTATTACATGTCCTAACAGTTTTATTTTCCGCTTTCTATTTTATTAAACTTAATTTCTCCCATATTCTTTCTAGGCTTTCGGTCTTCATTTCTTTACAAGGCGTTTTCGTTATTCTGTACCAGATCTACATCCGCGTAAAATTCAGTTTATTTTTCGCGCTGTTAAACACTAACCGAACACCGAAAGTACGTTTCTGCAACTTTTTCGAACGGCTGCGCACGAATGTTAATAGCGATTTTTTTGTTATTAAATGCACGTTCGGCTTATCCTAATCAACAAATCATACTCTTGTTCCAACATACTAGTGTTTTCTCTTTATTTAGCGTATTTCTTTCGGACTTTGTTACATCTGTTTTCATTATGTTTTAATATTTATTTTCGAATTATCTCATATTCCGTTACTAGTAGAGCGTGATCATTGTGTGTATTTATACATCGTTTACTATACGTTTAATTTCTTTTTCGTGTTTTCGATCGGATGCATACGCCAAACGCGTACGGCTAAGTTAAAAATATTTTTTCAAATAGAACAACTAATAAATTCGTCCAGAATTCGCCCCGATTGCATCCGATTAAAAGTCCAGTAAGAATCAACTTTATACAAAATCAATTGAAAAATTAGTTAAATCACTAACATTTATTTCCGCGTGAAAAAACACAAAACTTAAAAAATCACTACATTTCACATTATAAAAAATCTTTTTTGTTTAATAATACCGTATGTCGATGTTAAATATTTGACAATATTTATATTACATTCGCGTCTCGGACATGCAAAAAAAATGTAGGTACTGAACATTATGCAAAAATTTAAGTTATCACACTAAAACGTATAAATAGTATTCGTGAAAAATATCAGATTGACGGAAAAGGACGCCCTATTTTTAAAATCTTGGAATATAATATTAATTCGTAAGTGTGAAAATATAATTATTTCAATATTATAATAAAAAATTTTGTACGCCCAGTTAATAAATGAAATCTTCGAAAAATCAAGGAATAAAATAAATCGCCAGACATATTGAATAAACGACTTAGTATTTATTTAACGTGATAATTCTAAACCTACGAGTCGTCATGGCCGGCCATGAAAAAAGTAAGTCGTTTAAAGGTCAATTCAGACACTAGTTGACTTTAACGAAAATATACATTATTCACACTATATGGATGGGGAAGACACGACAAAATACACACACATACGATCAGAAAAAAACGAATCTATCTGTAGCGTTACCATGAATTTGTACGCGTTACTCAGTACGGAAAAAACTATCCGAAGCACAATGCATTATTTTCGACAAATCTAAGTGTTGTTATGCAAATATCCAAAAAACGAATAAAGAATATTTTCTCGCGTCGTGTCAAGTTTAATCGTTCGGTGTAGTATGAATCGACCCTTTAATCCGGATTTTAGGCTGATGTCTCAACCGGGATTCGGATGATTGATCAAGAGACCAAAGCTATACTGTACCACCCTCTCAATCACCGTAAACCAAATTGAACTCGTGTAAATTGCAGTTCGTGAGAAAATATCGTCCAGTTTTTAAATATTTCGGACACAATCCGGTAGATAACGTTGACTGAATATGATATATTTTCAACATTGATATTTTTTCCGATCGCTTAAATAGATGAATACCAATATTTAAAAAAATAAATAAATAGAAAACGCATAGAAGCACAAAACATAATCAACCGAAAATTCAGAATACCTTAACAGCGGTAGGATTTGGGAATAAGCTTCTCGTTTTGACGTGTCTAATCTATAGTTTATTATTCTGTAACTAATGCCAAATCATCGTGCCTAGTTTGATGGCCTTACCATCAGTGGGCCCTTAATGAACGATTTGAGAGTAGGGTACTCGCATAGAGGACGTGAATTAGCAATAATTACGACAAATATTTTTTTACTAGATTTACACCGAAGTCACAGGTCTGTGCCAACAAAACCGCAATCGACTAATAAGTCAACACTATCAATGTTATCGTTCAAATTAAAACAGACATCTATGCGTCCAGTCAGTGAAAATCGGACCACTCGAATCCGTGTCACCGTGAAATGCCGCAATGGACTTTTAAACAATGAGGTTATATTCCGTACATAGTAAGTATACGTGGGACTTCCAAATAATAAAAGAGATTCACATTAAATACACACAGCTCGTTTTCTTCCATTTCAACATCAGTGCCGCTTTTATTGGAAAATATTATAGATCAGATACTGAACGATGATGCAATATCGAATAAAAAAAATTCGAAAAAAGAACAAAAACAAAGAGTAAATATGAATATCGGATTATTTTAAATCTCTTAACTAATTACACATATAAACGATCGATCAATTACATGTTTTTAATACGTCCGTGAATTTCAACACTAGAAGTTGCCCACGGCTTCGCCTGTATATTACAATATGGCCGTCATTTTACTTTACTACACGAAAGCAAAAATCCAGAACGGAACAATAATGCGAAGGTTTTAAATCGGGACAGACGGAAAGACAGCTCACTGCGACTCTCTAAAGCAATAGTTTCTTAGGTATACGGTGCCGTTTTTGAGCGGTCGTACTAACATCTTGAATGACGTCACAGAATGTTCATAATGGAAAAAAACGATCGTGTTTTCTTAAAAAACATCAAAAATGCAGCGTTGCATTAAAAAAAAAGATGAAACCGCGGCAACGTCGCTTTTAAAACGTTTTTAAACTTTAAATTAAAACGAATCCGATAATATAAGCTATAAGCTGAGCGAGTTTCATCATTCTTGCTTTAATACTTTTTGAGTTAAATCGGAACAGATAGACAGGCAGACAAAAATTTAAAAAAATATATTTGCTGTTTATGGGTGATAAAAATAGCCCAATGCAGTGATTATAATGAAAATATTCGCAAATCACGGACAGTCAATACAGTTTTATATATCAGTATAGATATATATATATATATTGATAGAATGAGTTCGAAACCAACTCATGACATTTCATCATAACATGACTCTTAATTATCACGGAGAAGGCAGTGATATCCCACTCCGTATAACATCATATGCGCGCATATATGTGTTGTAAATGCTAGCCCATTTTCTACATAAAAATAAACGTATAATGGCTGTAATCACGACGTTCGGCAACGAATGATGATGATAAAAATAGGTAAAATTGGATGAAAAAGAACTCGTGGATGACTGAGAAACACGTTTATAACAATCCTGTTGGAAAACACCGGGTTAAAGGACTGGGCTAAATTAAAAACAGAAGCGGAAGACCAGGAAGTTTACTACCGCACCAATGGATCAGTCGTAGTATACTGTACTAGTGGCGGTGATATATATATATATATATATATATATATATATATATATATATATATATATATACACATACATATGAAAATTTGGAAAATCAGAGGTGACTCTAAATGTAACGACCGAACTTCATCGACGATCAGCTTGAGAGCGATCAAGTACGGTTTCTACCTATCTAACTCCCCTGAACACTCCGGTTCGTTTATTCATTTTTTTTTTTTTATGTTTTTAAATTTATTTTCAGCAAAATTGCGATTTCTTTATATATTTCGAATATTTCGTTCTGTCTCCATTTTATCGTTTAATGCATTTTATTGTTTATCGTCGGTTCGGTAAAAACTGTGACAACTTAAGTAATAAGAAAGTTCAGTCATTTCGTATTTTTTTTGCGAATATTGTAACCGATGCCTCATTGTCCGAGATCTGCCACGACGTCTCGCAGACTTTCTTTACATACATACCGTAATTTACACATATTTTTATACTTATATTTAATTAATCAGTACAGTGTTGACACGTACGTAGGCACACATATACGTAGGGCTCACTGCAAATATCGTTCCTACGAATTTTCCGAATTTCTAATCAAATCTTAACTAGATCAAGTGTATCTAAATTGAGTTTTTTTTTTTATTTTTTAATCTGGAAAATTACGTTCTGATTTCATGTTTTTTGATCATGGTGACGCGGAGACTAAAATCAAATATAAATAGTTATATTCTCACTCTGGCCGATAGGTATTATTTAATTTATGATATCTTGAAATTTATGGTACCCGTCAAGGAGGCTTAGAACGTAGTATGGTTATATTTTACCTCTGCTGCCGTTTACGGATTCTAATCTTCGAACTCGATCATTGTCGGTTCATTCGACAACCTTAAATTTTTAATCACTACCGTTGCACATATATTATTATATACACCGCTACACACGCTCTCTATATTTCGTCGTTTAATTTTAGTAATATTTTAATTTATAATTTCTGATATTCTCTCACCATTAGGTTTGTTACATGTGTTTAATATTCTTTTTACACGTATAAATTAAATAAATAATCAATTAAAATTCCATAGAATTTTTAAAAATTTTATATAGGTCCCCCATTACTGTTTCATTTTTTTCCATTATCAATATTATTATCGTTGATGACCAAAATTATTTTTCCCCCTTTATATTCGTGTTACCGTGTCCGTACAATTACATTTACCTATACGCGTACGAATTTACGTCTTCAATTTTAATTCTATCACATGGACCATCTTTTTTCTAGCGTGTTCATTTGTTAAACCGACAATCCTTTTTATATTTTTCCACCGTTCCGATAGACCCCGATGATTAAACGCCAAATAGAAGGTCGTATATCGCACACAACGGAAGGCACTCCTTCAAACGATAATGCCAACGGCCTAAGGTAGTTTTCAAACTCGACTGAACATTCTTACTAACTCCTATATTCAATCGTTAACTAGACCGGAATAAACATCGTACAGCCATCCTGACAAGTTGCGCGTATTACAGACGGGGAGATTCCATAAATTGATACATCGAATTTCTAACTGAATAATTTTAAAGAAATCTTTCGGCAGATTTTTTTCGCGTTTTTTTTTTTTTGGTGGTGGTGTAAAATAATCCCCGGTCATTTCTATCCATTTACATATACATATATACAGTACGTATATATATATATAAATATATATATATATATATATATATATGTATATATATATATTAATTATAAAGGAACAAAATAAAACACAATCACTAAAAGTTTTTAATCGCGAAGCTTTTCGACAGTTACATCATTTTCAAGCGCGAAATAAATTTATTAACATCTTTTTTATATATCTTTTTTTAAAAAAAGATGTTAATAAATTTATTTCGCGCTTGAAAATGACGTAACTGTCGAAAAGCTTCGCGATTAAAAACTTTTAGTGATTGTGTTTTATTTTGTTCGTTTATAATTAATTAATAAAATCACTACTCTCCAATATATTCAACTTTTTATATATATATATATATATATATATATATATATATATATAAATATATATATAACATTATAAACAACAAAAAAGAAGTTAAAATCGCTAATTTTTTCTATTAAAAGACCACAAAGCTTTTCATCTATTAAGCTATTATCACGTGGTCATAAATAAAAATAAAAAATTAAATATCGAAGATATTTTAAAATATTTAAGAAAAATATAAAATATAAGTCAATATACTTAATCTACAGTATAATAAAAAGATAGCAAAAAAAACACAACAGATTTGATTATAAAATAATTTTTTTTGTAACATTCGTCAATTTTACAAGGATACATCGAGTCGGTGAGCGGAGTTTAATAGTCTGGATGAATTTAGGGTGGATGAAAAACTTATTACAATGTGGAAACAAACTTTACGTGGTTCCAAATCGAAAGTAAAATTTCGCGAGGCATTATCACGCGTATTCGATATTGAAATGGACAATCATTACTGCCTAACTGTATATAATGGCGGAAGAAATGAATACAAATCGACAGAAAGAAGGATAGCATAGAGAAGTCGATCGAACAGCTTTAGAATATGCAATAAAGAGACGGCTGAACGACTAAGAATATCGTCTGAAAAAACGAATTATATAATTTAACACTGATTTATTGTCACCGAATACGTATAAAAATATTCAGCATACTGAAATATCTAGAAGAGTTTATACGAGCTCAGATAAAGCAGCTGGCCGAGAAATAATAAGAAAAATTGATCAGCTATTTCGATTAAAATTTCCAATAACGTCTAAAATAAGACATTCATTAAACCGGAATGTGCCTCTGTACGTGCGTCAAAGTGTTTGATGAATGTAAATGAAGAAATGGAACAAATCAGAATGAAGGTGAGGAAAATTGGCCACGCAAAATTCGGAGAGGCCGAGATTTGATCGTGAAATATGGGAACATAGAATTAATAAATAATATACGAGTGTAATGAAGATATCGTCGATAGCGGGTAAATAAAAAGAAAATTAAGCTATTACGGTTACTTGAAAAGAATGCAGACAAAACGAATTTTTCGGTGCTTTAACGAGAACCCTAAGAACGATAATAACGAGAAGTTAAGGAAGACCTGGAGAAAATTAATGCAGGATGACGTTATGAATGTAGAAACAAATTCGGAAGTAAAATTAATTTATTCGGGAGTTTTGAAGAAGTAGAAAACCGACGTTAAATGGGCAGACGAAAGCGAGACAAGACCCGACGAAGCAAAAGGAATTGTGGTAGAGGAAGAAACAACATCACTCTGAAGATATTTCACTACGTGATCTATACTCGGCCAATTCGAATAGAGACGAATCTGATAAATAACGATTACTTTATTTAATTTAAATCACTACATTCCTAACCAATTCGAAATTATCAACAATTCGTAAATGTCGCGATGTATACTATATATACACGACTGAGAGAGATCGCGTAATATGCAAAAGGAGTTAACGTTATTTTCATGAGATTTACGATACAGCCCCCAAAAAAAAGGCTTTACAGAGTAAAATATTACTCGATATCAAATATATTCGAATCAAAAATACAATGTAAAAATTATTATTATTTTCATCGTACCGGATTTTCGAAAATACGTTTTCTCCCTTTAATTCGTTATAATAGTCTTATATATCGTATTCTTTAGTAGATGATCTCATCATTAAGGGCCGCCTCCTTATCGGAGGTAAATACTACTTACCTGTACATATTTATTATACAGTGTAAGTAGCGTACGAAGAAATCATAATATGGCACTGGCGTAAATAGACACACACACACACACAGGAGAAGAACTGATTGTAATCGCTTTGTTGTCACGATACAATGCAGCCTCGCGTGTTATTGTAGTGTACTATATTGTTCGTGGTGGTTTGCCATTGCCTTCCACGCGATAATAATATTGGATTATTTATTTTCTGATGATAACTTTTGCATCGTCGAGCGTTTTCGAACTCGGTAACTTCCGTATAGAAATCCGTTTTCTTGGCCACTCGGCTATTCCGACGACATAACATAAAGTTTTTCCAGACGGTCACCCATCCAAGTAATAACTTGGTCCGACCGTTGCTTAACTTCGGTGATCTGACGAGAACCGGTACACTAAAAGTGGTATAATCGTAATTATAATAGTCTACTAAACTTTAATATTCGCCTACATACTGAAAATTAGGTCTGATAAATACGGATCTATATCTCGTCATCGTGAAATTCTAGCAGTTTTACAAGTTGCTCATAAAATGAAGAATATTCAGATTTTTTTTTTTAAATAAAGAACAAAAAAAGAAGTTAAAATCACTAAAAGTTTAGCTTTTCGACTGTTAAGCCATTATCAAGTGAATATTAAAAAAAAATGCAAATAAAAAAAAAAAAATATTAATTTAGATTACAAATCACAAAAATCAGTAAAATGATAAACAGTATTAATAAATTTTGTTTTATTAATATTGTTTCTTATTTTACCGACTTTTGTGAATAATACTGTTTTTGATTTTTCTAAACTGTAATCCAAATTAATTCATTTTGTATTTTTATTATTTTTTAAATATTCGCATGATACTTAACGGTCGAGAAGAGCTTTGTGATTTTTCATAAAGAGAAATTTTTAGCGATTTTAACTTCTTTTTTGTTGTTTAGTTTTTACAAGTTGTCGTCGTTAATAAAAGAAACGTTAACAAAAACTGAGATTTTTAAACAAATTCCAAGTAACTAATAAATAAATAAGCGAGTAAATAAATGAGAACATATTAGGACGGAGACTCGTAAAATTCTTTTGAAAACGAAATATTATTTTTAGAAAATACACCCCTAATTTTAAAATAACTTTATAAAGGTGATATTTAGTATAAAATAGCTATTTATTTTGTTAACCTAGTGCTAATATGGTACTCTTCCTGTAATTAGTAATTCGCTGGAAACTACGATGCATTAACATCCTCAGAGTTTGTACCAGTAAGAAATTCCAATTTTACACGACGTTGCGCAACAAATTGTGAGGTTTATTTCGTACCTCCTGTTTTTTTTTTAGGTTTTTTTTTTTTTTTGTTTTTAATGGAAGTAAATTACAGCATCTATCCTGACAAAATAAAAATTAATTTTTAAATGTTTTTTTTCCATCGTGTGTAAATTCCTTTTCTGCTCCGCGCAGTCAAACTGTGTTTTCTTTTTTCTTAAACGGTCTGGTTTCAATTCGAATGCCAATGATGCTGGAATGTTACCTTCTGAAATATGTCTCCCTTCAAACAACATTTTTTAGAATCTCAAATTATTTCTACAGCCTTGAAGAAAGGTTTTTGTTTTCAGCAAAGAATTTGTAGTAACTGTAAGGTCACATTCCTCTCATGGAAGAAGTATGCTAGTCAAATTAATTTTGAACAATATATTATACCAAACAAGAGGAGCGATTAAAATCTACGAATTTTTTAGTAGTAGACTGAGGCTAAATTCCAGTCTGATTTCAATATGAACCAATCAGAGTATTATCTTCGTAAATCATGCTCATGCAAACCATCAACACGACTTTCCCATCTAGTATCATTCAGTAGTTTCAGTGTTACTATATACATGACCCAATAGAACTAACCCATATAAAGATAAAACAGAAAAATACACACATATATATATATATACACACCTTGAACAAAGTTAAAAAAAAACGTAACTGCCGGCAGCATTTAGCAGTACACAGTATTGTTGAACATCACCGTGCTTAACCTTCATGTTACTTCATTTTCATACCCTTACCACGTGAGCTCCTACTGCCAGAGATATTTAATTTATGCGTGTGTGTGTATTTAAGTTATCATAAAGAAAAACAAATCTTTAGAAAAGTATATTTTGATTCCATTCTCGTTCATTCATTTACGCTCTTTAGTATAGTTGTCCAATCTAGAATTATTAAATTGAATATAAACTAGTATCATCTCCTGAATAGTATTAGACAAATTTTTTCCGACGTAATAAATTCATCAAATATTTTCCTAGGATGTTCGAATCATTATAGGATGAGAAGATACTCAACCATTTTTAAACACATTCTATTATCACAAGTAAATATTTTGTCACCTGTTCTGTATAAAAAAGGTAAATTTTGACTTCCCAGAACGCCCAATTAATGCTTAACTTTTCAAGACACTACAAAAAACAATCTTCGATGAGAAATCGATATTTTACATCCGACGCGGCTTGTATTCGACGAAAATTCTTCAGCCATCCCGTTTTTCAAAACACTTTCTACGATTTCTTGTTCTCAAATTCTTAAGCCGTACTTCCTTCACCGCGCGATTAAATACTTTATATCGCTGAAAATATAAAGTAAAATATTCCGTCGTACAATCCCACCCGAGATTATTTGTTTTTTCACTCGTTTCATCTGATTGTTGTTCTTGGAAATTTGAACAAAGACACTTCTTGTTTCTATAATTTTTTCTTACGAAACTGCGCTGCAGACAATTTTTTTTTCTATCATGCGCCATTTTCAAGAATTAACGGAAATTTAAGTTTCTTTTTTTACTGAAATGTATCACTTTCAAAAATAGATCTTATATCACTGAATTTATACGAAGCCGTTATCTTCGTTTAATTGTTATTTTAAATGGAAAATTTTTCATTAACTTAAAATAATCGTTTAAAAATATAAAATTCAATGATTCCTAAGCTACAAAAAATCCCCTTTGTGATCTACGTTAATATTTCAATTATCTAATTAATTTCAGAGATTTATTTATTTATGTTTTTTTTTTTTAAATTTCGATTATAAGATGCTATCGTTCATTTCACCGGTCGTATTAAAATTATCTAAATCAAACGGATTATTAAAATAATTTTTAATAGAAATTATTTTAACTCATTCATACCGCGCAAAGACCCCACAACGATAACAATTTTTTATTGAGGCTCTATCAAAAGTGTTAAAATCAACATATTTTTTAAATTCTTTTTTTTTTAAATTAACTTAATACCTAATGAATAAATGAATAAATCTTTTATTCAATAATTACAATACAGTCAGTAAACATAATTTATATATATATATATATATATATATATATATATATATCGTGTAGTGGAACTTTACAGGTTTAATTAATTAGGATAAGTAACAAACAAAAAATATACAACTATTACAACGCAGAAGAATGAATGAAAGAAAACGCAAACAAACAAATATTAGATAATATTTAAACTAACGATTAAATATGAAAATAATTAATATACCATTAGACTAATAATAATTAGAGCAATATTAATAAACGGCTCGTTACAATAAATTACGTTTAGTAAGTCTATGCTTATATTTTGTACACGTAAACATTAGCTGATTGTAATCGTGTCTATATTATCGTGTATACGGCAATTATCAAAAATGTACTAAATAATATGTTAAGCATGCACTAATTTCACGATATTATGTAACGGGGAGTATTTAATATGTACCTAAGGCACCTGTTCCGAATGAGTTGCAATTTATTATAACTAGCGTTCGATATCGAACACTAAACGAGGCAAGCGTATGTAAATACCGAACGTATTAGCGTTTTCTAAATAATAAGTTTATCACGCGTATTAAATTATAGTATATGCGAAAGCATACCGTGGGCGTATGCGATTAGATGAATAAATTATTTATTAGAACAATTTTAATTAACATAATCGGGCATACATTTTAAAGAATGTGGAATGTAACGATTTTTTATTAAAATAAACAAAAAACAAAAAAAGGAAGTTAAAATAACTAAAAGTTTTTTCTTTATGAAAAATCACAAAGCTTTTCCGGTTGTTAGACCATTATCGAGTGAATATTTAAAAAGATAAAACATATAAAATGAGAAAAAAAAAGTAACTTAAAATTGCAATTCACAAAAATCAGCGAAATGAAGAACAGTATTAATAAAATATATTTTTTTCATCTTATATTTTTTATCTATTTAAATATTCACTGGATAATGGCCTAACAGCCGAAAAGCTCTAAGATTTTTCATAAAGAAACATTTTAGTGATTTTAACTTTTTTTTTTTTTTTTTAATTAATTGGACGTATAGTTTATGAGATATTCAAGACACCGGTCGATAAGAAGCGGATTGACAGTTTCTATTAAACCTTTGAAAAATGCATTAACGACATTCCTCGCAAACTTGAAATCGTTTGCCCCTCGAACCAACTCGACCCTGCCAGAGTTAAGTTCCGTTTTTGTTTATTTTGTTTTTTCTAAATACATCCTATTTTTTCAAATTAATTTCATCTGTTCATCAGGTATTTATTCGTGCCCGATGATTCATTACAAATATTCGCCTTTTCCATATTATCGTCTAATTAACACGTCCTGTTATTTTTCCATGCCTATATATATATATATATATATATATATATATCATTGTCACGATTACCTCCTCCTACAAGTGAGAATATTGTGTACATAATTATATTTTCATATTTTCCGCTTATTACATCGCATACACGTTCAGTCGGTGTAAACATTAGTGTCGCTATCGTTCCCAGTTTCCGCCCCCAGTCGGTAGTGTTTATATTTAATGACCGACAAATTCAGTTATTGTTTCTTAATACTTTCAACCATACGAGGAACTTTTTCCTTCTATTTTTTCCCGTCTTATGTTTCAATATATATAAAAAAATAAGGATACCGAATAAAGGAAAACCTCAGAAAGGAACGGGTATTTAGATTTCTCGCTGTAGATTTTAGAGAAAAGGAAACGATCAATTACAGAAATGCGTAAACATAGAGAAGAAGTGAAATTTTCAATAATTTAATACGATAAGGTAATTGTAAAACATCCGAATTTATGCGAAAAGTATCGAACACAACACTGGATAGCGATAATATAATAACTGAGGTTAAAAACTAAATACAAAATGAACAACGAAAAAATATCAAAACTAGATTAAGAAATGAACATAGCATCAAAATAACTAGCGAATACAATAATAAAACAGCAATTGTAAAACTACCGCATGTCCGGATGATCAGGCCTAAACACTACAGATTTCACTAACGACTTATTGAAAAATTCCCCACAGTACCGAGCGAAACATTATCCAAAACTCAACAATTCAGTCATCATAGGAACATTAAATGTTAGAACGTTGAAGTCAGCCTTATTGAACTAGAAGAAGCTATAAAAACTAGCGTACATGTTCTTGGAATAGCGGAAGTGTGCGAAAACAATAAGTTCAGACTGTATACACGTTGAGACGAACATTTCAAGAAATTGTTCGAAAACAGAAGAGTCCTACATAGAATAGCCCATCATAAATATAATTCGAAATAACTGGGAGATACCTTCGCTCGCAAGGGCCTAATATAAAAAAAAAAAACATTTTAACTTCAACAATAATAATAAAATCAATAACATTAATAGTCGTATACAATAATATTAAAATGTAGATAAATAGTTACACTAAATAAACGTTATTCTCATATATATATATATATATATATATATATATATATATATATATATATATATATATATATATACGGTCCACACGATGTAAATACACCTCGATTATACATCGTTTCGTATTATACGCTTATTAGTTTCACACACACACACACACAAACAATTATGTCCACAAGCAGTTATCCTCGGTTTCTTGAAATTCAAATTCAATTTCTGATTCCAAGCACTCTGTTAATAAGGTTAATACAATGAATGGTCGTAATTTTTTTAATAATTTTATTTCTTTATGTTCTCGATTAGGAAAATTATCATTTTATCAACTCTATACGATTTTCTTTATAAATTTTCGTAGGTATTTAAACTGAAAAGTATATATAAACATACCGGAAATTTGGTCTAGAAATAAACTGCGGCAAGACAAAGATTGTTCAATTAATTTCAAATAACATAGAAACGGCTAATTTTCATCTGGGGGTCAAACAGACTTAAACAATGTGCACTCCTTTAAATACTTCGGGAGCTGCGTCAGTAAAAATGCCAACTTGGAAAACGAAATAGCGTACAGATTACGAAATTCATGTTCAACATACGGAAAGCTATCGCATACGGTATTTAATAACAAATATCTAACAGTTAAAACAAAAACGGCAGTATATAGAGTTGTATGGAGCTGAATTATATCCAATTATTATATGGAACATTTCATCAAAAAATGATCAGAAAATATTAAACATCAGCTGGAAAGATTTTATATCAAATTAAAGAGTGTTAGATATTTCTGGAATGCAATCTATAATGCAAATACTAATTTCCAAACGACTCAAATGGACAGATCATGTCATCCGAATGGATGAAAACCGCATCCCGAAAAGATTGCTGTACGTTGCGTTCCGATTGGGAAAGCGGTATGTCGGAGGACCAAGATTGAGATATAAAGACGTTATTGCAAACGATTTAAAAATAGCATGGATAAACCCAAAACAACCAAAGTTGGAAAGCGCCGTAAACCGAAAGGGGTGGATAGCGATCGTACAGGATGCAGTCGAAAATTTGAAAACTCGACGGCGGACGGGCAAGATGGAAAAGAAAACGTCGAATCCAAGCTTTGGAACAGCAAACGAAAAGCAACATTAATTCAAATGCCAGCGTTACGATTTCAGCAGCAGCCAACATATCGGCTTAATTTCGCATTATCGGCATAGACATCAATGAAAGACAGTACTCATACTCAGAGTCAATGGATATATATTCTTCTGAACTCCGTTGACTCCGAGTATGAGTACTGTCTTTCATTGATGTCTATGCCGATAATGCGAAATTAAGCCGTTATGTTGGCTGCTGCTGAAATCGCAACGCTGGCATTTGAATTAATGTTGCTTTTCGTTTGCTGTTCCAAAGCTTGGATTCGACGTTTTCTTTTCCATCTTGCCCGTCCGCCGTCGAGTTTTCAAATTTTCGACTGCATCCTGTACGATCGCTATCTACCCCTTTCGATTATATATATATATATATATATATATAGGGAGAGAGAGAGGGGGGGTATTTATTTACGAACAGTATAACGATAGTTAAATAACGTTGCCGAAATTAAATTCGATTTCAGGTAATCGATAATTATGACAAAAAAAAACACTTCATGGTGTCTGTTACGTAACACATTATCATTATCATCAACGGCGCCTTAATATTATGATTATTATTATTGTTATTTTTGTTACCAGAGAAAAAGATTCTCGTCTTTCAGAAGAATACAACAGGCTATTATAAAAAGGAAACGATAGAAACGATGTGGTAAATCAATTACAGGAAACGACACGAACATGCTAATATATATATATATATACGAGCCAAAACACATAAACCAAAGAAAGTAGGCCTGACGGCAATAAGGATGACGGTTGCGATTTGAATTTTGAATAAGAAGCCTCTAATCCGATCCAAGAGATTTAGGTTTATTATAAATGAAATTTCTAGGAGAACATTCGAGCAATGTTTGATAAACGACGAAGAAAATTATTTAATTTTTAAACTAGCGCTATAATGAAATTATACTTCCACACTGAAAATTATAAATCGTATATATACATACGCACACACCCATCCGACAAACAAAACTGACTTGAAATAATATACAGTATATTAACACACACACACATATACACGTATGTGTGTGTATGTGTAAATAAAGAAACACAAGGATGGTAAGGCAGAATTTTTATAGGAAGAAAAAATATACAATTTGAGATTTGCCGATGATTATTGCGAAATCGTCTGAGGAAATGAATCGATTATTGAACGAAATCCAAGTCGTTAGTAATGAGGAATAGATTAAAATGCTCTCTCTTAGTAATCAACAAAAATGAGGCAACTACAGCGCAACAAAGGAAATTAAAAGGCGTTCCTACACGGCAAGAAATAATATGTCTCTTAGAGAGTCTGCATAACAAATCAAGGTGGTTCCGACTAAAAGTAGATATAGCTTTGGCAAGCGGAGTTTTAGACAAATTATCAAACATATGGAAAGACTACAAAAGAAACTGGCTAAAAACCCTTAATTTTGGAAAAACTAATTATTCGAAATAAAGTAAACGACCGAAGCAAACAAGGCAGAACGGTAAATCGATATTTAGATCGAATATAACTGGTCTACATTCGTCAGTGTATTGCTGCGATGACGGACGACGATGGCGTTCAATCGGAAAAATATCAGGTCTGAACATCCGGAATCGTATTATGACGTAGAAGAAGAAGAATATATATTAAAAAAAAAAAAACCTAACAATGGATTTTATTACAATCTGTTTAATATTTGAATATTCAATTAATATCCTAAACTGATTATATTAAATATATATATGTTCCAGTATCTCCCAACAGAATATTCTTAAACGATGTTTAACGATAATATTTTACGGATAATGTATAAATAATGCAACGTACGCAAATAAATTATGGCAACATTATAACCGCAATTTTTACCGGCGATATTAAAATGCGATGATCTGTTCGGGAACATTTAGCGTTACTATTTTGCTCGTAATAAAATCACGTTCCCGACAGAAGTTAACTTTTTGTATCTTTCTAGGGTCATTTCGTTCGTTTTAATTTCCCGATATCCGGTTCACGACCTTCAGCTTATTCGTTTTCCATATTTACGTGCATTCCTACTCTGCGCCGATAATTTCTAGTCGTTAATTCGATCACTTCCGTTTAGAACTCCGAAAACTGCATTCCTTTCCTACCATCTAATTTTTGTAATAGTGTCGTTTCCACATTTGTTACGTGCTTTATACATTCCTCGGATCAGCGTAACGCCACAGTTAACATCCGTTGCTTCACATATACACAACTAAGCGTGGGTCGGTATTCACTGTGTCGTCTTTCATCCATCATTTCTTCCGTTAATGTTATATATCGTTTGCTCCGATTGTACGAATTACTTATTTTTCATTTAATTACGTTTTTAAACGAGATAATTCGAAAGATCTAAAACGTAATCGTAGGAATAATTAAAAAACGGTAGAAATGTATTGAAAATAGAAATTATCCAGCTGCGCTTTTATAGATTTCGTTTTTTAATTGTAAACATGAAGATGATAAATGGTTTTATCGATTAGTTCTGTTTTACGCGTTGAAATATTTAATTTGAATTCTGTTCGATCAAATGTATACGAGATAAGTATTCCGTTTAAACGCTTATCTTGCTCCGCTCCCCTGACCATAAAATCTGCTCAAGCGGGCGATAAAAATCGAAACGAGGCAGTTGGGAAACCTACGACTAGTACTACGGTATCAAATTCACACATACATGTGGAAGATCCAGTTAAGATTGCTCCATTATATAGTAATAATGATAATAGTCATAATAATAATAATAACAGTATTAATATAAAAACAATTATGATGATAACGGTAGCGGTAATAATGGTGGTAGTAGTAATAACAAAGATAATGTTGCAATAACTCTTCATAATGTAGACAAAGCAAACAATAATCGGCAGATTGTCAAAAGAAAATGTCTTTCTCCTTTTTCGCCGCCTCACGTGTGTGGAATGAATCGAAACGTTTTGCCGAAATTTAATAACCGAAATAAATATCAACCTCTATGTACGTAAACAATGACCAAGTCACGAAGATAATGAAACGACGCATGTAGAGTTATCTGATAACATCGGACAGCACCGATAATAAAAATAAACAAAACCGAAATTCCGTGCCGTTTACTAAGAAAATTACTTCACCACCATCAATTTTGGTCATCAAAAATTAGACCGAATTTATAACATTTTTAACCAGCTTGAAAGATGTAAAATTTACACTGAAGTCAACAAATACCGGTATTACAGTAAAACCAAGTTCACCAAATTGTTATCGCGCACTGACAAAGGCCCTCCAACGAAACAAATACGAATTTTACACATTTCAATTATCAGAAGATAAAGCCTTAATATTAAAAAATCTTCACCATACAACCAATTGCAATGATATCTGGCATTACAGAAATTAGGTTTCTCTGTTCGTTCTGTAATCAATGGAATCAGTAGAAGGACAAAATCTCCACTGCCAATGTTCTTCATAGATCTCCACAAGTCTTCTAAAAATTCGGAAATATTTCAGCTAAATCATTCACTTTACACAGCCGTAGTAACGATTGAAGAGCCACGGATAAATAGACAATTAATACAGTGTATGCGCTGCCAAAACTTTGACCATACAAAATCTTATTATAATCTTTCACCTAGGGTACGTTAAATGCAGCGGCAAACACTTAACTGCAAACTGTCCTAAAGTACCAGAGGAAAAACCAACGTGTCTTTTTTGTCGTGGCGAACATCCGGCTAATTATAAAGGATGCGAATACTATTAGCACGAATATAATAAAAATTTCAAGCTAAATATTATAAATAAAAACTTGGAAGCCAAACGAGTTTCCATATATATACGTAAGACGATATCGTCAAATTCAAATTAATATTCAAACGCTGCTCAACAATACACTCGTTTTTCTCAGCCTATACCAACTGCGATATATAACGGCAATGTTCCACCGGGTATAACATTAAATTCATTTATGAGTTTCGCAACTTATTATCAGCATTAATATCCATGTTAACCAAACTAATGGGCAAATTATTATGAACTCAAACAACATAAGCACAAATTCACTAGCCATAGGAACGCTAATGGATGCAACTAATGCATTTGTATAATAATAGTAATATGTGCTTTTAACAAAATACGTTATGAACTTGGGATTCATTATGCACTTAATGTAGAGCGATGAGTGCTATACCTCGTCTTAAAAAGATAGCATTAAAGGGGATGTCCAGCACATAATATACACACGTAGTAAATATAACTATCTGAGAATAATAACGATTGCTCTCTTAATCGTAGTGAAATTATTCTATTAGAATAATTGCCTATATTAATCTCAGAATTATTTAAGACTAGAAGTTACCCACGGCTTCGCTTGTGTAATTATTTTTTTTAATACCATTATCACTGTCTTTTAGGTTTATATATGAGTATAGTATATATATCTGTCCCTTACTTCAGCCACTCCCTAATCCAATATAGTATACGTATTTTAAATTATTGTAATTTCTGTTCAATTTGTGATATAAATTAAGCTACACGCTGAGCGAATTTCATCACTATTGCTTTAATAGTTTTGGAGTTAAATCGGAACAGATAGACAGACAGAAATTTAAAAAAATAAATTTTCCGTTTATGCGTGATAAAAATAGCACAATGCAGTGATTATAATGAAAATATTTGCAAATCACAGACGCTACAGTTTTATATATTAGTATAGATTAACATAGATATATTAATAGTCACTACCGGTAGCCATAAACTAGTTTCGCAGGTTATTCTATATTTGTTATTTTGTTATATAAATGCATTTTATATATATAAAATTTTGCCCTCTCGTCATACTTTGGCCACATTATACGGCAAGATAGTTCTGAAAAACTACTTCTGGTAGGCACGGTCGAAGGAAAAAGGAAACAAGGAAGAGCGCCTGTAATATAAGCGGATGTAATTAAAAAAATGATACACGCAGAACAGAAACGCATGGCGAGTAAAAGTTCGGCAAATTAAGGTTCACGATTTAACGATGCTCGGATCGAGCGAACAATGAAGAAGATATATATATATACACAGTAACAACTTACCGATATTGCGCAAATTTAAAATCGAAGTAAAATCCAAAAGGTTGTACAGAACGTGCATGTGTCGATTAACCAAGCGGCTGTATTAGGTTCGTACACGTAACAATTAATTGATCGCGAACAAATAGTTGATCCGATTTCATCTACGCTTTCATCCGGATACCGTTACTATTTTATTTCTGACGTCTGTAATTAAAATTAAAATATACATTTTAATCGATTCTTCATAATTTTTGATAAAATAAAATAGTTGTCCTAATTCACAAACTACGATCGTACTATAGGAAAAATCTCGTGAAATGAGAGTTAATGAACAAATGGGGAAAATAAATACATCTATATTACCGGAACGAAGATGTACCATCACGTTCAATGGACTAACTAAAGTCCAATACGTAACCGCGTGATGGAATTATACATTACAGCATCAAGATCAAAATACCCGGGAATCGAGTTATCGAATACGATAATACATTATTGTCATTAAATTAAATTAACGTGCCGTGTATTAGAGGCACGGTCGGAAAATAGATTGAAGGATATAGACTGGACCGGTGGAGTAAGGTAATTAGATTCCACAATGAAACATGGTAATCTTTAAAGAGGATATGAAGCAAAGGAGGAATATTAAGAGATACAACTAGGAGTACGAGTGTTAACTATAATATGGGAAATAGAGAGAAAAACGCTACAACCGGAGCACAGTAAAGCCAAAGCTTTATAAATAAGTGAAACGCGTATGGCCCAGCCGCAATCTAGTGATGACTATACCACATTGTCTCTGCGGCTTGGCAGCTCCGCCATAATGTAAGAAATCTAATTATGATGTATTTTTTAAGGTCAGATTTGGAACTGGAACATCCGGAACCAGCAAGAATGTAACAGTTTCCCCGATCGCTTTATCAACTAGTTCATTCCGTATAAAACAAACGAGGAGTATAGGCAAATGATGAAAATGCATATTTACACAAACTAATTATTATACAAATTCTTGATGGTCTAAGGGACTATGTTTCTCATCCCTTACTCCATTCTATTTTTAAGGTACACATTGCAGAGAACTATCACACACACACACCTTTTTCTATTTTGTACTATATTGGATGTGTTTTTTTTTTGTCTCAGCTAATCAACACTTATACACAGTTATCTATTAAGAACACTAGTTCCCTGCACCCTTCTTCTTCTTACCCTCCTCAACCTTGCGGTTGGTGGGTGAGTATCATATAGCACATTCTAAGGGAGCGCGCTCGTGCATAACTTTCGCCATTTTTTATTTGGTTCATATTTTTACTTCGTCTTCCGTTCATCATTCTTTCAATTAATGTTGTCGTCCATTCCGAATGTCTGATGAGTGCGGATTGGGGAACAATTAAAAAATAAAATCATTTACTTCGAACCTTTCGACTATTTTCAGTAATTTAAAATTATCTAAATTAGTAAGTGTAATAAAATCACAACTTAAGTTCTATAACTAACGAAATCTCCGAATACCAATGGTCTAGAGATTGTCGTTTAAACGAATAAGAATTGCGCGATTTACGTACATTCCGTAACATAATTTTCTTGAGGGGGGATATATATATATATTAATTAATGTACAAAACAGTAATATAATAAAACAAAATCACCATCATTATTAGCTTTTTTTGTTGGGCAAGTTAATATTTTCTACGTACATTGAATAATACTTGTGCTTAATAATAAATTATTTGTTTAATGTGTTGCAGATTGAATTGTAAACTTATAGAATAACACAGAAATTACCTACTTAAATTGGTTACATCATAAAGTAACGGTGATGATTAGTCACCATTACCATATAGCATGATAATGAAACAAGTACAATGTTTACATTATTAACATAAATATTATTAATAACAATACTTATATTTATACTATTCAAATGTTAGTTGCAAAATATCGAATGCACAATGTAATTCTTAAAAGTAACTCATGAATTCAAAGTAAATATATATATATATATATATATATATATATATATATATATATATACTTTTTTTAAAAATCATTATGTTAACTTATATTGGGATAGAAAGATTTGTATTACTGAATTAGTTAATACCATTACTTCACTACTACTATCATAACAACTAAAATTTATTAACAATTGAATAAGAGCATTGATCGCTCTATTACATAGTTTTTCCTCGTTAAATCGTGAAAAAAGAAATGTAGCATTCTGTCTGCATGATTTCTGTTTAAGATTAATGACGTATGTGCGCATATGCTCATCTTGTCTAAAACGTTTACATTCAAAAATTTATTTTTCAATTATTAGCATTATTACTATTATTATTATTATTATTGTACGATATTTTCGCAATCTACTTTTTAATTTCGTTATTTCCTAGTGTTGAAAAACATAATCACAATACTTTTCTGACGAATATCGACTTCATCATCATTACCGGAGTCCTTGTTATAAACTGCAGCAGCTACATCACGAGCGCTCATTTTGTAAAGACGAGTTATATTACACGCTTATCGCCCACGTCATGACACATCGTAAAAACAAACAAAATAAATTCGACCATCTGCGCAAAAACATTTTGCTTCGGCTTTTGTAATTTTTAATTTAGTATTTTAAACCGAATAAAATTTATTTCATCTTTCGACATTTTCCAACCAATATAGCGAAATTTAATTCGATTTCCTTTTCTAAAAGCCATCGAGTATTAATTTTTCTCCGGCGACGCTATAAGAAAATTTCTAAAGTCTTTTTATTATTATTATTATTATTATTGTCGTTACTTTATCAAATGCAACTTTTGTACTAAAAAAAAAAAAACATAAAAAGTGAAACTTAAAGACATTTTAACTAAATTCCCTACAGAGTTTTCTTTTTAATTTTTAAGCCTATATATCATCATCGTCGTCGTCGTTTCGTTGCCGAACGTCGTGACTAGCCATCGTACGTTTATTTTTACGTACAAAATGAGCTAGCATTCAAGGCACTATTTATATGCGATGCAGATGCGCATGCGTATGATGTTATAACTGAGTAGGGGTATGCCTTCTGCGTGATAATTAAGAATTAAATAATGATGAAAATTTTCTATGTCTCGCTTTGGTTTCGAACCCCCGACCGTCCAGTTGACAGTCGAGCACTATAGCAACTACGCAACCACTACATTATATATATATATATATATATATATATATATATATATATATATATATATATATATATATATATATATATATATATATATATATATATATAAACATACACATAAATCATCCGGTCTTCTGAAAAGCGATATTATAAGCGAAATATTTCCAGTGATTCCATCAACTACTTGATTAAACGTAAAATTTTCTGCAGAAGAAAAAAATTATACAATATACGATTGAAAGGTTTGGAGGTTGCAATTACACCTTACCCCACCGCAATTTTGTTTCGCGCAACGTCGCAAAGTAACATTAATTATATCAAAGTAAATAAATTGTAAACACTAAACAAAGTTACATTATCAATCGCAAGATAACAAATTGTATTACATTAAACCGAAATATATTAAGAATTTGTTTCCACATAAATAAGTACAAAATTTATACAATTGGAAAAGTATAAACATTTTTAAAACACTAAAATGAAACAATTTGATAAACTACTTGTAATAGTTAAGTATTCCTATTCGTTCGCAATTAACACAAAACAATCATCTGAAAAATTACCATATAAAACATATAGCTCCAGTAAGGAAAAAATTATAGGTATATTAACATCGACCGGTAATAATAGGAATGATATAAACTGTGACGAGATACAAACAATTCACAGGCGGAAATGTACACAGTGAAAGAAACACCCGTAGAAATTTGAAGAAGTAATCTCGGAAACATGAAATATAAGTCCTAGACTCGTTTGTTTGTTGGCTGTAGTATGCGCACGCAACCGCACCCATACATTATGAACAACATAATGAGAAAAACCTGTGCGTCGTGTTTATACTTTAAGGATTCTGGTTGCAAAAACCAGCACTTGCTAATACCTACACCATAGAAGCATTAGCCGCATAATCACCATACAGCGCTGTATGTGGCTTTCTGATGATGCCTCCTTCTGGTTCACCAACTATTGTAACTAGACATTTCAAAACACTTTTATAAAGATTTATCACTTTTTATAATATATTCTACAAACAATATAATTAAAATTCGCTTAATCTCCATAAAATAATTAGCACAATTTATCTATTTTATTACATCGTCAATTTTTACCTTGTTCCGGATATTTCTGGTGGTTGTATGTACTAGCCGCCACTTCTTTCGAATAAATTTTAGGGGGCCTTTTTATAAGAAACATTTAGTGATCTGAACTATTTTTTTGTCGTTTATTTAATATGAACGTTTCCCTTAAAAACGAAAAGAAATTTTATTTTTTCGAAAAATAGCAGAAAAATTGGAAAAACAAAACGTCCGGACAATGTAAACTATAAAACGCATTAACTAATTACGACCTAATTATGAATACTTCCTCCTTAATTAAATGCGCAATTTGCGCCAGTTATCAAAAGCTGAGACGGATCTACTTTTTATTATATATTATACGTAACCTACGAACGAACTCAAACGTTTTATTATTATAATTATATATATATATATGTATACGTATGTATAATAGTGTGTTACATACACTATAATACTGGGTAACTTCTATGACGTTCGCTGTGTGATAACAAAACGAAGCGACCTCGAAGAAAATTAAAAATAAAATTCATTAGCCGAGAGAAATGCGAGATTGTATAATTCGCGAATTTCAAGTTGTTCCCTACTGATGCGATTTCTTTTTTTTAAATTTCCTCACATACCGAACAGAATGTGTTCTATCGTAGTTGAAAAAATTATAGCGGACTATTTAAAGGAGTCGGAAGAAATTGCACTAATATTGGTTTGCAATAAGAAACAAGTTTTTTCTCTCGTATTACAGTTACCGTCTTTGATTCGAAAAATAACCTTCCTCGAAAGACGACCTTCGTATTTAATTTAGGGAGTTCGCAAATTTCAAACAGCACTGTCGTAGGAACAGGTTTGTTCGTTTGACGCTGAATCTCCATTTTCAACTGTTTTAAGATTAGAGGTTCGTTTTCGGATACTTTCTATCTCAAAAACAAACCCATCAAGAATGTACATATATAATATACAAGATCCGGACTATCGGCTACACTGACATTTGGCGAAATTAAAAAGTTCCTTAATCTTCTTCCTAATAGGAATATAATCGTAAACGTTCGCGGCATGACACACCTCGTCACGTTTTTTTGGGGAAACCAACGTCCTCAAAAACTCCATTCGTCGCAATTCGTTCAATGCCTGTCGATAACTCTCGGTGTTAACTATTGAAAATAATACAGCCTATTCTATACCGTGATGTTCGACTGATTTTTTTAATAACATCAGGACCGTCCGTTCTTGAGATACTCCGTCGCTTCGATCGCAGGCGATGTTCAATTGGGTCGAAGTAAAAATACAGCGCCTAAATTTTAACACAGTCTTCGAAAGTGTTACACTATCGTGTGCACTTAGCGCAGTCGTTTATTCCGAGTGCACGAATGATAATTATTGGTTGTTTATTCCTACTTGTCACCGTCCACTTTCACAGAATATATTTTACGCCTCGAGTAGAAAGTGCATTCTCTTTAATGAACAAATTATTTACGTCAGAAAAATAAATAGCGGCTTGTTCAACAAGCTATGTTGATAAAAAAGATTAATTTAAAAAAAAAACATGCTAAGAATTTCATTCTTATTTGAATTCATCACCGGCTATATTAATATGCTCCTCTGAAAAATACACATGACAATAATTAGCTATTCCAACTTTTTGAATTAGAACATTACCGACGTATAATTTGATTGCGCCTAATTATTATTTTTGTAAATAATAATCTTAATAAATACGTGGTATTACCTCCTGTTACCGCAATTATGACAATATCCCGTTTTGAGTAAAAATAAAAATGGTCATTTTAGCTGTATAGGTAATTTTTGACGGATAATTTACGGTCCGGGAATTTTTAATTTTTTACTAGTTTTAAGGCAAGACCGTTCCTACATAAGTCGCGATCTGTAACTGTGACCGAATTTAAAAAAAAAAAAACGTTCCGTCGAGAACAGTTACTTCGTTACGAAATCGTAAAAAAAAAACGCGTTCTTTCTTTTTTTTAGGCGCAATGCTAACCGGATTAAGAAATAACGACGTTAATATTACGAGCACCACAATCTCCTGTAGTAGAAGAGGACAAAATCGAGAGAAATTAAACTAAACATCGAAAATGACTTATCAACGTGTAAATGATTTTAATAACCTACACGAAAATAAGCGAAAAATCTGGGTCGCAAAGTTTATACGTTAAATCGATAGATAACGCGGTCCAGTTAAATTTATTCGGATAACATTTTCGATGAACTATTCGAATTATACACATTCATTTACAAAAAGATTCATTGCAATAGATTGCACCGTCAGTGCAAGCTTAATCAGTGTACTACTCGCAGCTCTTTACAACACTATATAATATGTGATAATACAAAAACCGATTGGAACATTTCCGCTGACTGTGCCTGTTTCACTTCCAATGGTCGAATGTGTACATACACGCGCACTTATAACTCTTATACGAGGTAATATTTAAGCTACAATTTTTTTTTAAAAAAAAAAGCTTGAAAAATTAAATTTTATAGTTTTTTTTTATTTTTTTAGTGATTTTAAAAAAAAAATTAAAAATCATGTTTTTGCATGTTTTTTTTTTTGATTTTTTAATGTGTTTTTAATTTTTTGTAAAAATTAGGTGTATTAGATGCGAAGAACAGATAAAAAAAACATCTGTGCCTCGGAGAGCAAGGAAGAAGTGAAACTTAAAGACATATTAAGTTTCTTAAAAATTTTTATGGGTATATATATATATATATATATAATAAGCGTACCTGTGTATAAACGTGGTTTGACGATGGGTGTTGATAGCGCGGTACATGCGAACGGGATATATATATATCCGTCCGTTACTTCCTTGACACACCTAACGCAACAAAACGTGATTTTAATAGGCGGGTGTTGGTATATATATATATATATATATATATATATATATGTATATATATATATATATAACATATATACATATCCGTCTGTTATTTCCGTTGCAGGTTAACTTCCCATATAAACTACGCCAATAGAAGTTTCACTTAAAAAATAAAAAAGTAGTTATAAGAGGTTGTATTCTGTTTCCATCGATGATTAACATATACTCGTAAACAATTTTTAAAGAAGCGCTATCAACAGTGTTTTAATCAACAATTTGCGTTATGCCATTGATCCGTATAAATCTGTCCTGCGAAGAATATAATTCCGACAATTAATGTGTTGCAAAAACAAAAGTAACGGTGATAGAGAAAAAACACTTATCACGCGTAATGATGAAAATTGAGAATAAAGTAATCAAGACCAGGTGGACAGATTAATGGTATTTCGGTGGCTAGATTACAGTCCCATCAGAATTTAAAAACCAACATTAATGAATACGAAGTTTAGGTACTGAGTATCGCTATTTGTAAATGAATGAATAATAACCGCGATTGTTTAGATGTATTGTCACGTTCACAATCGTGCACGTATACTATTTCACGAACATCACAACGTGAAAGCAGATACGCTAAAATTAAGTTTTAATTTATAATTATTACTTTTTAATTAAATTTTGTATAATTCGAAAACGGGGTAAAACACCCCATATGTCTATTAATCATGGATACTTACAAATTTATGTTATATATATATATATCGTTAGTGTGTGCGCTCATAACGCATAAATGTTTGATGTTGATGTTTTTCTTATTAATTTATAAATAAAAGTTCATTCGGTAGGTATATTAATGTAAAACGACCGGCTATATTTTACACAGTTTCTTCTGCACTAAACTAATTGATTAGTAGTTTCTTGTATAGCTATCAAATTTTCTCTGCTGACTGTTTTATTCTATTAATCATATTCCTACTAGTTCGACATTTTAGTTTATTAACGGAAATAACTCTAAAATCTAATTTGTTCTCACGTATTCGTAAAGATGAAGTGAATAAACACGTCTATTTCATTATAAACCGACAATATTAAAACTCTTAATAAATAAGTTTACGTTATTAATACTTCGCACTAAATATTATTTCTATACGCCAAACTCGAAAGCAATACAAACGGCACGCCAATCTATCTACCCACCGCCACGTACCCATCTTTCTAACCATCGCTATCCATTTCTATCCATCTCTATTCTTTCATTCTTTCGAAGATGATTTCGTCCTCTTTCATCCGTCCATATTTTTCCGGTCTTTTTCTCTACGTTTTCCGCAAACCCTTCAAACGAACCGATCTTCCGCTAAAAATTTATTCTCCCGTCCTTCATTTCCTGTTCGGAGATGTTCACGCGCTCCATCATATCTTTCTTCACTTGTACAATTCGCGGAACCCGAGGTTTTTAGATGATTAATTTTTTATTTGAAGAACGAAGAATTAACATCTCCGACGTTAACTTTAGGTCGCGTTCATTTTCTTATTCTTAAACCAACGAACTTTCTTCGTCGGCGATTAATATTTCTCACTGACCACATTTCACTTTCTAGCGAATACCTTTATTCTGTCGCCTGTATCATCGAAAACAGTACACTCGTCCACGCCAATATATTATCGCACGTAATTCCGGTCGATATCGTAGGCGATCATGGTAAATCTCGTATTATTACCTAACGAACTTTTTCAATTACCACGCAAATTCGCTAATTACTTTTATCCCTTAACCTTGTTATAAATGTATTTTCATTAACCTAATGACCGCTGTGCATTTTCCGTCAATCGACCTTTCATTTGCAACATGAAAATATTTTTCCTATTTCTTACAAAACATATTGCTCTTCTCCAATTTACGTAAGACGAATACGACCGTTATAAATCACTACAATTTGTTGTTTTGGGCAACATGTTAGTTAATTACCTAAATCAAATACATCCTTTATTAATATTTCGCATCGTTTTAAATTGTTATTTCAATCTGCGTGCAATATTTATGTTGCGCATTAAGTATAAATTACTTTTTGAACAGTCAGCTTTCTTTTAAAAATCGGTTTATTTATTTTATCCTAATCGTAAGATGTTTTTTTAAAGTCATAAAGTCAAACATTGGCTAGGGACTAAATATTAGTGATCCCGTTCCTATCATATAATAACTTATTTAATTTAGGGGAGGTCTTTGTATTAATGAAGGATTTTCCTTATTAGAATTTTGTACTATATATAGAGAGGAGATTTTTATTGGGTAAAAATGCCACAGGCAAATTTTGGCATTCATCAACGTAACTACATTGCTCACAGTAAAAACAAAATTTTACTGTACATCAGTGTCTTTTGAAATTTTCCCCATTCGGCTTTAAATAAAAAAAATAAAATTAACTAACCTCAGTTACCTCGCAATGTACAAATAAGATCATCCTAATAATTCGAATTAAAATTTATTTCAAGTTTCCGTTTAATTCGAAGTAATTTAAGTGAAATAAAATGCCTAAATAATGCGCGTTCAAAATTCCTTGAATTGTATTGAAGCGGTTGAATCCTATTTTAAAATCGGAACATATTTTTCCTGATGATCGATTTAGATTCAGAAAAGGGCATTCGACCATTGAATAGGTAATTTTGCATGCTATTTTACCTATGAGAGTCTTGAAACTAAGCAAGTATGTATGTTCTTAAATGTCAAACAAACCTTTGATGGCATCACGGTCTACTCTATAAACTGAAGAAAATAGTACCATACTCCGCAAATCCTACCTTTGGAATTGTACATGCCGCGTTAAAATTCTAAAACAATATTCCGATATCTACCCTGTAACTGCGGGCGCGCCTCAAGGAGTTTGCAGAAAATACAGCGTTCGTTAGCTACGGGAAAAGATAACAAATAAACATAAGAAAAATTACAAAAAAATATGTAAAATATCTAGGCATTCATTTAGATAGCAAGTTAACGTGGCATAAGCGTGTTATTAAAAAAATAAAACAATTAGACATAAAACTGCAATAACTTTGGCAGATACTCTAGTTTATCATTAGAAAACAATTAGTACATTAAATAGTTATAAAGCCGGTGTGGACATATAGTATAATGTTGTGCAAAAGATATACACATAAATAGGATCCAAAGATTTCAGAATAACGCCGTAAGAGTGATCGCCTCGTTATCCGTGTACGTATCTAACCATACTTTGCACCGAAACTTAAATATCCCATCAAACTCTCTGTTAAACGGTACATAAGTCGTTTTTGGAGACTCATGAAAACTCATTGACAAATAATCTACTGGATAGTCTCGATGTAGGCTAAAACGTACTCGATCGTTTGATGTAGACAACGAATTCTATAATAGAGTGAGTTATTTCGTATTCCAATTGCTAGATGGCCACCTGGCCAATTTAAATTTTAGTATTTATATTTTTTAAAAAAATGTTTATAAAACATAATCCGCGTATACCATGTTATAAATATATACATATATTAAATAAATTATAAATTAATGCCGGTGAAATACGATAAGGCTGATTATATGAAAAAAAAAAAGGAAATGTTTAAGCGTAGTTATGATTTATTAGAGTTAATAATGTAACACAGATAGATAGAATTAATGTAGTAAAATAAGAGCCAAACGTGAAAACTGAATTAATAACAACTTTTTAGTTTATAATTCCTCCATTGGATTTTTAAATTCCTCTAGGTAAGGAATTATTAAAGCCGGTCGGGATTTATTTCTGGCAATTGGAATTTTGACATTCCAGGTCTTTCACTTTGCCCACCTTCTTGTGAATTTAAAAAATTTCCGTCATGCTGGGCGACACGAAAAACCTTTACGAAGAAAATAATTATTTCATAATTTTACTTTACTTTTTTATCAACAATGCTTTCCATTACATTCTTAGGCGACCTCGTGTGCGTGTTCAGTAGCATTCCATGCCGACGGTGCATGCCAAGCAAAGGCGGAATGTCTTACAGTCTGGCGGACTAGCGTAACCGTCAGCGATCCATTGTAAGAAATATTTTCTCTACCCGTACCGCCTGATTTTATCCTGTTGCAAACGAATGAAATTTTAAATTTACCACTGTTAATAACTGCAACCCATACTGACAACTGAAGACAGTAAGTAGCATTTGATTTTGGACAAAACAAAAGTATAACACGTTGAAAATATTTTCAATATGTTATTTAGCCATACCACATCACGATGGAGTATCATCTCGCAGGATAACACGAGATGACAGAACGCCAAGTATATACTTATACCAACACGAAAGACGAACTGCCTTAAATAGTTTATAAATAATGATAAGCAATCAATCGATATATTTTAAAAAAAAAAAAATCGCAACAAAAGTAAACATTTAGATATATTTTTTGAAAAGTGTAAAATATAGTAATTTAAAAAAAAATATATAAACAAACAATAAAAAAATAGTTAAAATAGTTAAATGTTTTATAAAAATCACAAAGTTATATATTAAGCCATTATATCGAGTGGACATAAAATAAAATATAAAATCTAAAAATTCGAATTTACATATACAATTTATAAAAATTAACGAAATGAAAAATTAGAATACCGTTCTATTCGATGTATCTTATTCATCCGGTAATTTTGAACGGACCTTATAATTCGGAAAATTAACAAATGTAATAATATCAACAAACATATTAAGAACACAAAGAATCGAAAATATTTATATGTATCAACGACCTAAATATACCACGTGTCAATGAAGTTTATATAAACACCGCTATTAAAAGTTTTTGATAAATTGCAATTTAATATATTAAGCCACGCGTCCTCAGATTTATTTACTCTGGTATTCCTACAAGACGATTTAAACAGAAGAAATGGTGCAGAGAAGCTCTTCCGATAACTTGAAACAGAAATCGTTCATAAACGATTTTAAATAATTCATAATATCGATTAAATAATAAACTGTTGTTTGACTATTGTAATCAAGTAATAGTTCAATGCTCCAACTTTAATGATGCTGTCACTGAGAATCTAATTGTCTCACCGGAGATGTTAGATTAATGACATTTTTATTGCTGTATTCATCGCCATCGTTTACATGTTTTGGTGCCGATACGGTATGAAAAAAAAAATCTTGAATTCCGTAAAACAGACGAAACATTTATACGATAATGACCACCCGGTATTTATAATTACCATATTAATTTTACGATAAAATTTTTAACGCGTAAAATTTTCATTACGTCAGAATTAAAAGTTATTCCAAATTGTGTCGGTATTTATCTAATTCGGTGGTAGCCAGTTTAATTAATGATTATCACGACGGAATTAATAAAACTGGATTTAGGGTGGGGCAGTAAAACGCGGCAATTTTAATTGTGAAATAATGTTATTAATTAGGCCATTTGAAGGTAAGAAAAAGGTAACAGTAATTTTTCGAACCGTCTATACAGAAATACATACGCGCGTATAAATACTGTTTTTTTTTTTAAGCGTATTCACAACACGAGTACAAGCCGAATTCAAAGATATCGATCAGTACAGCGTGATGAAGTCGAATTTTTAAAACTGCTATTAGTAGGTGAAGAGTTTGCCGTTTATAAATTTTCAAACGAAAAATTTTATAAGAAAGAATTTTCCACCACGCACGTATAATAAACCCCTTTGTAAGTAAATTTTAGAAAGGAATCAATTAAATTACCATCCGTCGCCCAAAAGGCGTATAGCAAAAGCGACTATTCGGATGATTACCGACAGTCACAATCTGAAGTAAGAATTTAGGGAATTTAGGGAATTTTTGCGAGGGTTAGCAAGCGTTCGCATATTTAGAAAAATCTGTCATATCATATTTTCGGACTTACTGACAATACGCGTTTCGCGAAACTACTACGCAGCAAGAAACGCGATACAGTCGTTTTTGCAATGTTTCCATTTTAGTAAATTTATATTTCAAGTCTTTATATATATATATATATATATATATATATATATATATATATATATGCTTTTTGAATAAGACTGCTACAACGCAAACATGTGCTCCACGTTTAGTGTACACACTAGAGATCGGTTTTTGCCCACTTTCAACGGCATCCTATAACGAGAAGGAGCTTTGCGTGAAACGTTATTTTCGACTCGTGTCTCGATCAGGACAGTGCAAAGAGAATTCCGAAAAGAATTCAAAGTTATGCGATCTTTTTTTCTCGCGGATGCCTTCAGAGCGGTGTTTACGAAACACGTCCACGAAATCTGGAAGACCTAAAAATTCGGATTTCTGAAGAAACTTCAAACATTCATCGACTTACGCTCGAAAAAGTCTTCGAACATTTTATAAAAAATATGATCGAATGTATTGTCGCAAATGACGGTCATCCGAACGATATTTATTGTGTTCCATAAATTATTATAAGCTAATCTGCCGTTTTCCTATTTTTAAATAGCATTTCATTAAAAAATTTTGGTCGAGTAGTGTTTGAATTACTCAAAAACACAAAACCGATTGCCAACTGGCATTTTATCTATTCTTCGGGCTATGTGTCCGACTCATTTCCACTTTATTTCCGCCATTTGTTCCGCAGCATCGCGCATTCCAGTCTTCTTTCTTATCCATCTATTTGGTTTTTGCTCATAGGGTTTTAAGAAGTTCAATAGTAGTTTTTCTTACGCTACTTATGTCTCGCTTAACTTTATTAATTTTGTTTTTGTAAACGTCCATGTTTGCGAACCATGTCTAATAGCCGATAAAACACGTTAATTATATAATTTTCTTTCTAAACATATCGGTATTTCTTCGTTTCTGAATACGCTGTTTAGTTTTACAAAAGCTCCCCATGATAATGTGATATACTGCGATTTATTTCTGCTATCAATCACATATTTCTGTCTGTCGTGTATATATATATATATATATATATATATATATATATATATATATATATATATCAGTTTTTATGTGTCAATATTATGTTAAAAATCATTAATTTTACTTTTCTGCAATATGCTATGTTCGAGTAAATAACAAAATAAAAATAAACGTAATAACACTAATAAAAATTACACCGGAAACATTAAATTATATAAAGAACACATCTACGCTTAATTAAACACTGGATACGTATAGTAGATTATTCTACCATTTAATTTCATTTTATCATTAATGTTATATATCACTAAATGTAAACAAATTTAATCATGCATATATATATATATATATATATATATATATATATATATAAAAATAATAAAAATGCAATTTGATGCGAAAAATAAATAAAAATCATATTTAAAAAAAACACACACAAAAGACAAATTTTAATATTTTCAACACTTTTCTATTAAAAATCCACTTTCAAATCTCATTTATATAGTCACTACCGTGCCACATATACTTATCGGAGAGCGTAGAAAAATAATAGATTATTATTATTATATTACGACCAAAGTTAAATCTGTTAAATAGGCCAGTAGTAAAATCCAAATAGCGTGTTCTGCCGCGACGACGAACTTTCCCACATTAATAAGTGAAATTTGAACCAGATGCTTCGTCATGAGCAAGTTTCCAGTTCGTCATAAGCATAACGTACAAAACACGCTATACGCCATAGAAGACAAATTGCATTTTTACACCTTACATCAATGATGTTAGGATATCTGTTGTTCGTTTGCGCAACCATCCTCGCCGCGACTATGTCCGACTATTTTTATATTTTGTACGGAACATCTGCACTATAGTCATTCGCTACCATCGACAATTTATCGATACGTATCGTAGTTTGCGATTGGCTACAAGATTTTCGCATATGTCTGGAGCTTCGCAGTAGAGCTAAATCGTCGTTACTTCGCGATATTTATTTTATCTTCTCCCGTACAGTTCATTCTACCGGTTATAAATATAATTTTCAAACGTGCATCGACCGAATAAAGCGATGGTGTTTCACACACGAGCAAAATATATACATTTTCAACCGTAGGAAGCATATTTAGAAATACATAAAAGGGCCAATACTAAAGCCGTATCGAATATTAAATGAACAGTAAATAATTTTTTTTTTTTTATATATATATTTCTTCACAACTGACCAACTTTGATGGTCATCAAGTGATCGATTTAAGCGAATACAGTGTTTTGTGGAGGGTTAGTACTCAGCAGTATTTATAATGTTTAAACAAGGTCTAAAGGCTTATTTCGCCAGAGTTATCCAGCAGGTTGATAGCAAGTGGATTCGTATGAACGCTAAGTCGGGCGACATGTTTATTTGCTTGTATTTTGATTTCATCCTCCACAAACATAACATTCAAGTTACTATGGAGGGCAAAATTTGACACGTACCAGGGGGCTACAGTAATAGTTCTGAGTATTTTATTTTGATATCGCTGTATTTTTTGCAGGTTGGATGTTTTTGCGCAGCCCCACAGCTGTATTCCGTACACCCAAATTGGTTTTAAAGCAATTTTATACAATAGAGTACTTTATTTTCCAATGACAATCCTGATAGCATCCACGACATAGTTCTGGTTTTAAGTCTCAAATGCTCAATTTTCTTCTGAATGTGAGTACCCCAGGTCAGCCTAGCATCTAAGTGCATACCTAAATATTTTACATTATTGCTGTTCGGGATTATAACATTATTTATCTTGACTGGAAGGCGTTTAATTTTTCGATTTGTAAAAGAAATATATGTGTTGACTTACTTTCATTAACCACTACGCGCCATCGTTTTAGCTAAGTCTCTACATGCCCAAGTGATTCCTGCAGTTTTTTTGTTGCTATGTTTTCACACTTATCCACTGCTAAGATAGCTGCGTCATCCGCGTACAAAGCTACTTCTGTATTACTGAGCGTCGGGAAGTCGGTTGTATAGATTAGGTATAATATTGGACCGAGAACGCTCCCTTGTGGGACCCCGGCCCTTATTGGAGAAATATCCGAGTATTCATCGGCCAACTTCACTCGAAAATATCTCTCTTGGAGATACGATTTAAACAGTAAATAGAAAGAGTGAGGAAGCAGCAATTTAAGTTTATACAACAATCCCTGATGCCACACCCGATTAAAAGCCTGCTGAACATCCAAAAACACCGCCGTACAAATATTCTTGTTTTCCAAGCTATTTTCGATAACCTTTGTTAATCTATGAACCTGCTCTACAGTATTGCGATGCCTACGGAACCCAAACTGAAATAGATAGAATTACTAAATTTCAATACCTTGCGGTTTTACAAGGAAACCGATAAATCGATCCAGATACGACCACGCGTAGAAAAAGCTAAGATTTATTTTTTTTTTTAAATATGAAAAATCCGCCGATCTGGAAATTTAAGACTACAGCCGGTGCGATGTGATGTATATCCGGTACTAGGTTACGACATGGAAAGTTGGATTCTCATATCCACGCTTGAAAAGATGATCGACGCGGTGAAGATCTTCGTATGTATATTCGCAGTATTTTGAAGATTTCATATGTCAAAACAAATGGGACATCTATACGCTCTGGAAAATTAAAGTATTACGATGGTATAAATAGACATCGGGAAATTATCTCAACTTGTTCCCGAATTGGAGTCAACGAGCGACCTTGGAAGCCGAGGAGAAGAAAAATACCGTGGAGAGCCGACATGCGTCGATGGTACAAAGGAGAAAAAGAAAGAACTGTATAAAAGAAGTTCTTAACACATAGACGTCATTCTTTGGTAAATAATTTTTAAATGATGATAAATATCGGTTGGCCACAATAATTCCCATTACATTATTTAACGGTTTACAATAGAACAAATTGTATTTTATTGTATTTTTTATTTTATTAACCGGCTCTTCAACGTACGTAATTCCGACTACATTATTGGTTCACAATAGAGCAAATTGTATTTTATTTTTTTATTTTATTAACGCGCTCTTTGGTGTAATTACGTAAGCAATATTTGCACACAATGCCGATATGTCGTAACGTGAAAATTAATAAAGCAGCGCTATTATTTTATTTCATACTGAGTAATATGTTCAAGTCCTTTCTATAACAAAAATGGGGACAAATATTTAAAAGCAAGGCGTACATTAAAATTACAACGAAAACAGGTCAATTTGAAAAAACCTTTCGCAACTTAGAACAATTTTATATATATATATATATATATATATATATATATATATATATATATATATAAAAGAATATCGTGGACCGAAAAGATTACGAATAAAATAGTATTATAGAGAATAGGCGAAAAAATGTGGTTTATTGCAATATGAATGAATTTTGCGCTATTTTGGTCATATTACCAGACGAAATGCTCTGCAATTAAAAAAAACTAATATTGAAAGCTAGACCACCCGGTAAGAGACCAAAAGGATGACCGCATCGAAGATGGTCAGATCAAATATTGGATTTAACGTGCCCAAAAATAACAATATTAATGCAGCAGGTTGGTAATGGACAGACGCCAGCGGAAAAAACGATTCACCAGTTGATTGAATTATCATGATCACGACGTCCTACGAGATATAACGACGATTCATCATCATATATTGCAATTTTAAACTAATGTAAACACCTATAGAATATTAATTCGTTAAATAATTTCTATTATTCGTACGTAAAAATATCGTTTACACAAATCGTTTGACTTTAATCGATAAAATTCAAATACTCTATTCTAACAAGATTTTACGCGTTTTCTGTACGATTCTCTATCATACATAAACACATATCCCGTAAGTAATGCATACCCTTTAATTTTGATCTTTAATCGTTAGTTTAAGAAATGTCGTACCCCATAGGTGCAGATGGGTTTGACGATCGACTGGTACAGTAGTCGTTCGAGTTGCGAATATTTTTCTCAACGGTCACGCCAATTTGACGAAATTAAAACAAATGAGATATATTTTCAGAAGAGCGAGAGGGATACATATAAATAGCAGCGACGAAGACCGGGATGAAAAACTCGAGTAGCGAACAAATATCAAAACCAGAAATATATCCACAATTTTTCGCTGAAATTTCGAGTACACCGCATTATCGAAAATTATTAATTTCTTATTAAAATACGATCGAGCGCTAATTTGATAGTCTTTCAGACGTGGGGTATTACATATGCAAAATCGCTTAAAAAACGTGTGTAAAATCGTAAAGTAATTTTTGTGTACACGATCGTAATTTAGATGATCGTAGATTAATTTATAATCACGTACGCTTTGATCTTTTTCTAATAGAAAGATTTTACTTCAACAACACTCGAAAGTTTATTTACCGAATAGAGAGAACACTGTGAACGAAAAGGTTAAATGCACCAACACACCCAAATGAATTGTATCGATCTTTTCAGCAACAATTATTTACCTTCGGTTAGTTTTAATGCATTTCACACACAAACACGCATATATTTTAAATATATATATATATATATATATATATATATATATATATATATATATATATATATATATATGCACACGTATACTTATAATATACAGGGAGGGGGCTCAACTTGAAAATTTGTAAAAGTTTAAAAATGAAAAAAAAATCAAGTTTACGAAATTCAATTTTTGTTTAATTATAAATTTTTACAGTAAGCGCGCGAAGTTCATCTCGATAAATTTTAAAAAACGCTTTTAGATCGACTTTTCAAGTGTTCGAGATGTTCGGCGTTTTTATATCGAATGACTAAAAACCCGGTCCTTCAAATTGAAACATTTAACGTGGTTAGGTCCGGGGACCTCGGGGGCCAAGTTATGCGGCCACCTCTACTAAAATCCCATCAAGGAAATGCTCATTAAGGTAATTGCGAACTTCTAAGCATACGCCGGAGCGCCATCCTGTCGGAAAATTAAGTCCCGTCCTTCGAATCTGACATCTTCATCCAAAGTGGCGGGTAGTTCTAGTAAAAACGGTAAACAGGAATTCGTATTGACTGATCTGTCGAACAAATAGGGGTCAACAACGCCTCGAAAATTTACACCAGCCCAAACAATTAGTCCTGGAGGCACGATTTTCGAGCTTTCAAGCTGACTTTTGCCTCTTCTTGTATTAATGCCCAACTGATCCTTATAAAAATCAACACACACACACACATATATATATATATATATATATATATATATATATAATTGTCGTATGTATTCAACCTATTAAACCAATTTAATTTATATATATATATATATATATATATAAATTGGTTAAGAATTTTTACACGATAATTAATCATTAAAGCTTTAATTTAATTATAAAACTTCCGCGAAGGTACATACACGGTGTTTATTATATAAGGATATACATGTATGTGTGTTTATGTGAATATGCAGAAAATCGAATAGACAGTACCTTTTTGGAATAGTGCTATATAGAGAACTTCAATGAAAAGAAAACGATTAAACGCGGGCGCAATATTCTACACGCATCTGCGAGAAAAGGTTAGAGTTGATCGTGCAGATAGATTTAGTTCCAGTTCTGGTTCTGATATTTTTTTTTAAGTAAGTTGATGGATAGATCCGAAAAAAATAATCTGAAAACTAATTAAAATGGTAACTAATATAAAGTTTGTGGTAAATTACGTAAAATTAAAAAAAAACAACACTGAAATGATAAAACGCTAGTAATTAATAAGTAACGAAGATTATATAATTCCACGTCACATGATGTTACCAAATACCTTCACGGCATAAATATGTTATAGAATAAAACATATTTGTGTGTATGTACAAGATACTATTATAGTTAACATACATGGAATGCAACAATGTTTAATAGTTCGATATAATCTGAAATTTAATGAAAAACAGGTACCGAGCATTGGATTTTTCAAGTAAAAATTAAACAAACCTTCGGTTTGACTCTCCCTCTCTCTAATATATATATATATATATATATATATATATATATATATATATATATATATATATATATATATATATATAAGAAAGAACGACGCGTCTTTTCCAGAAATAAAGTTTAGAGAAAAGTGAAAACAAATTTGAGAAGACTGCGTACGAATACGAATTTTAATGAGATTCTTGGAAATGGTAAAATATAAATTCGAAAATGTTTTTGACAATTTAAAACAGTTAGGCGTGAGATTATCTAGTCGATGTATAAATAATGGGTACGTTTTCACGTGTGTATATGCGATGAGAAGATACTACCGAACATTTAACTTATCTGTTTTGAAACTTTCATACGAGGAACAGAACTCAACGGAAATTCTTTAGTACGTTCATCGACTCGGGATGTCAACGACATGTTCATTCTGTTTACTTCCTTCGCGAATTGAGTAACGAGGAAATTCGAACGCACGTCAATTCGGCCCTTACGTCATTCTAATTATAGTAAAAGATTTCTTTCAATAACGTAAATATAATAAACAATAGAAAAAATAAGTAGTTTTTAGGTCATCAACGTAATTAATAATTAATTCAATAAATAACGTTGTATCCCAACAGATAAAACCGTTTTTTGTATGTTTCAATATTTTTATTTTTATTTTTATTTTATTTAATTACTACTACTTATTATTGGTTAGACAAGTTAAAATTATTAAACTTTTGATTTTTTTATAACAAATCCAAAAGCATTTCTAATAAAGCCATTATCGAACGAACATAAAAATTAAATGCAAAATCTATACGATATGAAAAAATATAAAATGTAAAAAATATTAATTCAGAATTTATAAAAATTAGCAAAATGAAAAGAAAAAAAAACATATTTATAAAATAATCCGATAGCGAATGTGATAAACAACACAATCTACAGTCGGCAATATAAAATTCTATATGTGTAAACGTAACGCGATAGAGCAGAAAAATAAAGATAAATAAAAACTTACGTCTACTAATATAAATAAAAAATATAAAAATAATTTATTAAATTCAACGATAAATTTTAGTATAAAATTCATCAAATATTACACTCTTGTTTATTTTAATTTTTCCGCGCTATTTGGTTACGTTTATATGATTTTACAGTTATCAAATTTCGTTATAATTAGCAGTTTTTTATTTTGCTGTATATTTTTGTATTTTATTTTTACGTTCATTCGATAATCGCTTAATGATCGAAAAATTTCATGATTTGTCATAAAACAAATTTAGTGATTTTAAATCAGTTTTTTTTTTTTGGTTTATTTTTAAAAATCGTTGCATTCTATCTTTTTGCAAATTATATATATATATATTAATATATAAATATTCGAAATCGTAAGCAATTTTAAACTATTTCCTTCGGCCATTACAACGATAATAATATCATTTCGTTAACCCAGATATTTTTCCGACGTAAAAATAGTAGATTAAATAATAATTATAACGTTTATAAAATAATAAAGAAAAACACAATACTATTCAAGGGTACCACTGGATATTATTTATAAATCAGTCCGACCTCGAAAAACTCGTCCGTGAGAGATGACCCCGCGTTGATAATGAAAATAAATTATGACGTCAAGAATGGCAACAAGAAGGTTATTGTAGAATTTAACATAATGCCGCGAAGTATTTACATAAAATATTTCGGAATTTCCAATAAATTTTTTCAGGCTACATCTTACTATATTATCATTTAATCGTTAGGTTTGGTCGGAAGCGTTGATACGCAGTGACCCTGGGGCCTGATTGACAAACTTATTGCTTCCGTTTCCTAAAGTATTTGCAATCACCGGCTGGGCAGATTTTGAAATGGTTTTAATCTTTCTTAAGAATCGTTTAAATTTCGCGACCCTAAAAAAAAAAACACACACGTCTTAACCAAAATGATTTCCATCTGGCTGGTTATTATTACGAAAAAGGTAAAAAACGTGTAAAGGCGCACGTAGACTTCGAAACGGATTCTTTAACCGTCGTTAGACATTATTATTCTTATTAAATTAAATATTTTTTAACGAAAATTAATCGGTATAAGTAATAAAAAAAAAAAACAGTGGGTTCTTTTTTATGGAAAAATAAAAATTATCTGGAAATAAAATCGGAGGCCAATCGCAATTGATCTTCTTACAGTAAACGGGGTTAGAGTGTATACTTCATCGTCCGGATGATGATAGAAGGGTTCCGTCGTCGGAGACGGGTAATGGTAACATTGCCAAGGTTACGTGGGTCGTCGACGGGTATTTATTACATGACCTAAATTCCAGATTGCACAAAACGAAACCACCGTTTCTGTAATATTGCAACACTGGCGCATCTAATCTTTTTTTCACGCGTTATAGAGGATAAGATAAAAAAATATATATATAAGATTTCGAGAATAAGACCGGTGTAAATCAACCGGCTCTTCGTTGACCTACATTAGAACTCTAGACACGGCAACCTAATAACGGAAAGAAAAACCGAATATTAGGAACGCGACCAGTACTCGTTTCGATTACCGGTTTCTAGCAAAAATTAAAACGGCCACTTCCCATATTCCGCAATTAGTTAAGATCCGATCGAATTTTCGAATTTTGATTCTAGTACACACAATATTCATCGCCTAACACGGTTCACTCTACATGTCTGGCAACACTGTAAATGTTTAATTTCGACAGTCTTACGTAACGATAAGTAAATAGATTAATGCACCGAGTAGAAATTACGATGGATATTTAAAAAAAATAAATAAAAATAGTAATAATAATAAAATTAAACAATAGATACTTCAACTATCGCTTAAATAAGTAATATAAGTTTAATTTTTTTACGAAAACAAAGTATATCTCGCTAATATTTATATACATATATATATACATATATCTTCTTTCCTAGCGCCTTCCCGTTACGGGGTCCGCTTGATAACACGTTCTTCTCCATTTCTTGCGATTCTTGACGTCCTCTATATTGGCACCAACTTCCACCATGTCGTTGTTGACATAGTCTATCCATTGTCTCCTTGGTCGACCTCGAGGCCGCTTTCCTCCGGGGTCGCACTCCATTAACGTCTTTACTGGGTTTCTGTCAGCTTTCCTCGTGATATGAATTATATATTGCGAGGACCTTAATACTCGCCTAACGCACTTCTACGGACTTCCGTCACTCCACGCTTAGGATCCTCGTATATTAATATGTATATTGTTACTATACTACACTATTATTTCTTTCCTCGACCGTTAATAGTTTTCTGTTTTCTATTGCAAAAATTAACTATAACGCGGTATTTATGAAGAAATGGTTTATTGTATGAAACATAATTCGAAATATAATAAATGTATTATTTATTTGTTTTTTGTAACATATATTTATTTTTTTTTGTAAATACACTTTTTATCAATCAATCAATCAAATACACGCGCGTTAGATGAGCGAATAATAACCTTTTTACTTTAACAATTTTATCACGCGATAAAATTAATATATATTTCTATTCTTTATCGGCGAATTCGTTAGATAACATAAAATTTATATATATATATATATATATATATATGAAACCAATCAGATTCGTGATGTGACTCACCGAACATGTTTTTCTTCTCGTTGGCTCTAACTCTGAATACTGACATAACCAAAGGCTAACTCATTACTGACTTTCTCTTGAGTCTTGACCAACTGACTCTTCTCGACTCCATAACTACTGATCCTTCTTTCAATAAACTTTTCTTGGCTCTTTTTTTTTTTTGAAAACCTTTAACTATCTACTTCTCCAACATCTTCTGTGCCTTCTCTCCTCGTCATCATCACACTCGATCGGTGTAGCTTGAGCATGGGCAATTTTCTTTTTCACTTACCTTGTGAATGTAGTAGCGTTTCAGCTTAAGTACTCGCAAATCCGATTTTTACTATAATAATAATTATTATTATAACTACACGTACGCGCATTCGTGATTAGTATGCTAGCAAACGTCGAATTGAATATTTTATTTCAACTAAATAAATAATTATATATTTTTTCATTATATCGATTAAATTAAATATTACTCATTTCCCAAATTAATTAATTAAATTATCACGACGATCGCCGTAATATATATCATATATATATATGCTTTGGTTCGAAAGGTTTAACGCTTATTTTGAAATGACACGTTCGGAATGCTACGTATCCACGGGTAGCGAGAAAAAGCGACGCATCAATTCTAAAAAAGTTACGAGGATGCGACAAACGATTGCATACAAAAGAACATGCTCGAATTTTTTAGTCGTATCATAAGATCGGATGGAAGTGGAAAAAGCTAATAATTATTGAGGGAAAACTGAACGGATAACGACAAAATGGACAATGTCCTAACCGATAGTATATCCGACCCAGAATAAAAAAAAAAAGGACTGATAAATTTTTAAACACGTTTTCTTTAGACGATCACTTATGTGTTTCGTAAACGTCGCGATGATTAGGTATTATAAATTGACATTTCAGTCGAGTTGAAGATTTTTAATACCGACAAAATGATTTATCGAAGGTCTATTGAAAATAATTTGCGCAAATTTACCACGACGACAACAGCACGAAATATATATAGAATTTGGTTTAGATTTAGGTTAAATTTTATATATATATATATATATATATATATATATATATATATATATATATATATATATATATATATATATATATATATATATATATATATATATATATATATATATATATATATATATATATATATATATATAAAATAGGGTCGACCTAAAAAGTAGTTCCGATTGAAATAATATTTTTAATGTAAATACAATTTTAAGTTTTCACGGTTGATACACACGTGTTTAGTGCCGCGATAGAGTAGTTGCTAATGGACTGTTGTCAATGCGACGGTCGAAAGTTTGACTATTTCGACGTTAAAATTTTCCGTCCTTATATAACTCCTTAATTATTCCTCGTGTGGGTTTGTTGATTTATTGCTTTATTTGGTTAAATTATTTTGTATCGTCAGTAATTGGCCCTGTTTTTTATTATCAGAACGGTCGTATATACTGATGTAGAACATTAACTGATTGGTATGAGACTATTTCAACTTAAAATACTTATTATTTATCTCGTAAAAACCGTGTCATTCTACTCCATTTTTAGTTTCAAATTTCGATATAAGTACTTTATGTGCGTTAGCGTGTACAGAAGAGCCCCCGTCATTTACACGAAAATCATTATTTAATTAGGGCGATAATAAATAACGATGATACACACAATCGTCAGCTATTTGATGCGACGAACTATCTGTAGATAACGACTACATTTACTACAATAAGATAATTCTTCCTGTATGTTTAAGATAATAATCGATGGAAGATAATGCCCGGTAAAATAGAAAATATTAAAAAAAAATAATAAAATAAAATTATATATATAATAAAATAAATAAAACTAAAGAAAATAAAAAAAAAATAGACGACCAGTAAGTGTCGTTAATTGATTAATTAATTATTTCGTAATTTAATTATTTTATCGATTACATATTTTTGGAAATTGCGGGCTTCATTCCTCTATGACGGTCTTTTAAGCTAAAATTAATACATTTCAATTACTAATTTATTCACTTGATATTAAATTATCCTATGTATATTTTACTTTAATCTCTTCTTTCATTAAAATTATATTAATTTTTTTTACAAATTTCTAACAACTGAATATATAAATGTTCAGTTGATATTATTAGACAATTAAATGCCATTAATATAATTAATTAATTTCGGTTAAAATATCAATTCGTATATATAAATATATATATTTTTTAAAAATTATTATCGTAATGATTTTGACATAACATTTAGGTTTAAATTGTCAATCTCATTCGATTCGGTTATTATCAACAACAATCTCTGTATACCACTTGTCTGGAGATTGTTTCTTACATCTATAGGATTGTTTCCTATAGCATATTTATTATAAATAATTCATTTAACGTAATTTGAATAAATATATATTAAAAAAAAAAAAAAACTGATTCTACTATAGTTATAGGTCAGTACAGTTGCACGAACGAAGACGTAGTAATATATTCCAGTTCTTATAATAAAATGTCTATGGTAACAACAAATTACGCTAAAATAAATCATATAAACAGATTTAAAATATATATATTAGTTAGTACTAATATACACTAATTAATACTTAAAAAATGGCAATACAGCGAATATCAACAAATCGAAAAAGATTATACCACCTGTATTAGTAAAAAAATATTAAAGATATTTCAATATTCAGAAGCGACCTATTACCCGATAAGGATATATTAACTCTAAAATCTATAAATACTCCAAGAGTTATTATTACAGCGGGAAACAGTAACAGGTACTGCGAAACGATTAATTTATTTTAACATTGAAAAATTATATTTACTTTACATACTAGTTATCGGAGAAAAAAGAGTTCGTCTCTGTACTTAGGAACTTACAATCTTCTACCAATAAGAAAGAAATAAAAAATTAAATTGATAATAAATGAGATTTAAGACGTATACCGAACTAGAACGTTACCACGATCGACTTACCTATTTAACATAACGGTTGAACAGTAAACGGTTCCGCAGTCGTCCTGCTTCGATCACTGCGGCACATTTGAATTTTTTTCTTTCGGTTCTTTCTTAGCGCTCGTTCGTGAATGGTGTAGCGATTTTTTTTTTATATGGCTATTAACAAATTATCAGTAAAGGAATTGGCGATGGTTGTCGTTATTTTGAACGAATGCAGCAGCTGTCCCATAAGTGCAATTTTAATGGCCTAATACAATTGCATGGAAACAGCGTCGCGTTTGCTGAGTACTGGGCAAACACCATGTGTAACGCATAGAGATCCTTTTCCTGACACGAAGAAGAGGGAAACAAAAAACAGAGGGTGAATTTTGGACATTTGACGATAAAGAAAAGTTTTTTTTGTATTTTCGTAATTTAATGAAGTGTTTAATCAATACATCGCCGAAAGAAACACCGTTTTTAGAAAGTATCCGAAGAAAAACTACCTGTATGTCTAGGGTAAAATTAAATTCAGCGTAATTTATAAGCTACAGGAACTTTATTTCCTCGATTTATGCGGAAATTGTTTAAAAAGAGTATAAAATTAAACTTTGTTACTTTTATAAAATTTAAATATTTTTCATACGATTAAAAAAAATACCGCGACTGTTGATAAATTTGAAAAAATAAAACATTTCTTACATTTTAGCGATAATAAATTAAATTTTTGAAGATCTGATAGGTTACATAAACCGAAGTCATTATCTAAAACATCGAGAGAGAGAAAAAAAAGTTATTTTTATTTCATTACAAATTTTCGTTCGCAGTGATTTATCGAATTTTACTATTTCATATATCTGTTCTAATTCTGTCAGTATTCCATTCTCCACATTTAGAGCGCAAGATCACTTTTCAAAGATTACTAACCTGAAACTCGCGGCACAGCAACGCGGTTGGCGAGCGGACAGACACACGCAACAAAATATTCTTCCCCGGATCAATGTCGACTGTAACGAATTCGAGCAAAAAGAATATATTTGTTTACACGCGCGTAGTATGGTAAGGTCTCAGAGACCTTCAAAAAATGTTATTTGTTTTTTCAACTAAAAGCGAGAGGTAATAGAATAAGGGCAACGCGGATTAGGCAAATTATTACCTAAAAAAATATTAATAGCGCCATTGATTAACAGGTTCTTATCGATATGTAGACGCCGTGTTTGCATCCGGAATAATCGCAAAATATCGCAATGACCAGCAGAAAGTTATAACGTCCATTTCAGTCGCGATAAAAAGGTTATATTCCTGTGGTCCGGACCTTATGAGGAATTTACAGTTTAGCTAATATTATTAAATCAACGTGATTTTCTTAATAAGGCGTAAACAAATATTCCCGTAGATTAATTCCTAAACGAATAAATAAAACTAAACTATAGTATAATGTGGTATTGTTTAGAACAAAAATAAATAAAACAAAAATACTTTGCACCTTAAAAGTACGGAAGATTTTACACATATATTTCTGTGTAAAATAAAAACTAAACATTTTCATGGTCACGGTTGATAAGGTAATACAAGTTGATATATATATATATATAAATATATATATATATATATGTATGTATGTATATGTATGTGATCGAAAAATAACATGCGCCTAACATTCGCCACTTACGTACAAATTTAATATTTAATTATGTTTATTGGATTTCAACATGAGCCAGTCTTAGTCTGTAACGTTATCTTTCTTTCTCACATACACGTATAGAAGATATTAAATACCCGCGCTCAACCTGTTGACCTAATTACGGACCAAGTTTTTCGGGACACTCCTATTAAGAATTCTCTTATCAGGTCCATCACTATTACCACCATCGTTATTTAAAAACACGACCGTTTGTCTATCGTTACTAAGTTACTATACACTAATCATCAATACTAATAATATGTATTAAACCGATACGTACGGTCGTTGTAATTACGAGGGAAATACTGTAAATTCAGTAGTCTAAAATAGTAAAATCGACGATAATACCCCGGTAGTAGCAAAGTCAGAATTACAATTATCGATAATTGGAAAAAAGGAGCGCGTATTTATTTTACATTTAATTGCCTACGACGATATATCTTATTTGATTACTCACCGACGTCATTACTAATGACGGAAATCGAAGTATTACGGACCACTTGACGTATTCTTAAAAGAATTATTAACGGAAAAAATTATTAATTCCCGTCGAAGTGAAAGAGATTAAACAACAAAATTCATTAAAAATTATTATTTTTACAATTTTTACATCGCGCTGAAGAACGACGGAATCATTCGACCAATATATAAACGTCCGCTACGGTATTCGTTCGAATAAATAACTCGTTGCCACCATTAAACGATAATCCAAATAAATCAATTTTCCTTCATTTAATATTGTTTATTAATTTTTTTTTCCATCGTGTATAAACGACGGTGATGACCAGGTAAAAATAGAATTAATCCTCCGATGAAATCCGTTTTAACAGAAAGCCTTACAGATGAAATTCGGAATTAACTGATCGATCCTAACGAGCTCAAGTTCGTTATATCGGCATTTTATTCGAATTATTATCGGCGTTTGTCAGGCAGAGCGACGATCTTCTACTCATTTTTAACGTATTGCAGGATGTGTGTAATTAGCATTTCTCGAATATTCCGGTTCATACCGAATTGAAATTTGTCCAACAACTTTCTATATAGATTTATATATGCGCTTCGTTAATATTTAAATCATCGCGGATAATTAAATTAGATACATATTTCGGCTCAATAGCACGAAGTATTTTCGATTGCTGTTGACTTATATGATTCAATTTTATATTTTCAGATTGAGACTATCGTAGTTAAATTATTTTTTTTTTTTTTTTTGGAGTCCGGTTTAAAAAGAATTTTTTTCTACCAAATATAACAATTTGGTTCGCTCAAGAATAGTTTGTTCAGGTTGAGCCACGTAGAACTAAAAAGTTAGCCATCGGTCGATGTGCATGCAGAGATACCTTACACAGTTCGTCTGCGAAACTTCATTGCCATCGATAAACACTACACAGGGAATGTTACCTGTAAAAGCGGCATATTGGCATTTAGATGGATCACACGTCATTTACATACTTCGTTTATCTTGGAAACATTAAAGAATTAATCACGCACGTGTTTAAAATTTCCATTTAATTGTAACATCAGGCTTTATAAGTTATTGTTGATGTGTATTGGAGAGAGTAGTGATTTTATGAATTAACGAAACAAAAAAAATGACTATAAAATTTATTTTATTTATGCAAAGATTTTCGACTACAACGTCATTTTCAAGCATTACAGAAAAAAACATTACAAATAATTAATTACAAAATTAGTTAAAATCAGTAAAGTAATTAATTTAATAAAAAATCACTACATTCCACAATCTAAAAAATTACAAATAATGCTTTTGTAATGCTTGAAAATGACTTTATGTAGTCGAAAGCTTTGCGAACATAAAATCAATTTTATACTGATTAACATTGTTTTTATTTTGTTTTGTTAATTTATAAGTTATTCCAAACAATAAATGTATGCATAAATTGAGAGATCGATATTATTATTATTAAATAACGCCAATGTAATAATTATTATTACGAATCTAAGGAAGGGAAATGTCAATAAGAGTATCATGTACATCCTAATCTGGCATAGTACAAGGCCGTAACGAAAAAAAAAAAATACCATATCAATGCCGTGAAAAAGAATGCCCCATGCTATCCTCCAGAAAGGTTTTGTTTTAATTAATTAATTAATTAATAAATGACGTCCAAATATTTACTATTAAAATTCATATTAATATTTAGACGCACTAGCAAATCCTAAACGTTTAATGACAATCTCCGACCTATAGGTATTCGGAGATTATTTAATAATGAAAACAAATACTATTAAACTTTTAATGTAAAAATGTTGTATTTTAAACATTTTTATTGACAAATTAATATATATAAATATTTTAATTTAAAATGTAGAGTGGTTAAATTAAAATTTATTAATCGACGTTAGAAGCGATGTGAAAGACAGATGTGTAAATTGACACGGGCTAGCCAGATGCAGTTGCTATTTAATAAACGGATCAATTTAAAATTAGAATTAATATACAGAATAATAAATTAATTATTTGACCACTATATTAAAATACTTGAAATTTAACAAATTAAAACAATAAGAAAATTGTAAATAATAATTGCGTCATCTTTAGAAGTGATTAAATATGAGAAAATATTACAATTTGTATACTTCAATAACCGAAGTGACATACAGCGCTTTTTTTTTTTATTCTTTTCTTCACTTTTGTTTTATTTATAATTTTAAAAATATAAATACACATAAATAAACACGAGAATTATAAGTTGTAGCCACGTTGAAATATATGGCAGGAATTACAGATGTAAAAACAATTGGTAATAGACCTAAATACAATAATCGTATATATATATATATATATATATTTATTTATTTACGATGCTAAGACACACGCTTAATATATCGAACATGTTATAAGAATACAAAGAATAAAGAATGATTATAAACGAAATAAGTTGAAAATTATTTCGATCGTATTACCTACAACGAGAGTAATTCCGCCAAAATCGTTAATTTTTAATTTCCTCGCAGTTCCGGCAATGCGTTAAAAATTTCCCGACGTTCTACCAAAAATTTTACTTGAAATTTTTTTCCATCTTCTTCTTCTTCCTCAAACGCTCGATCGGAGTATCGTGAGTTTTACGAACCGATCTGCCGGATAATTCTGCGCCATTTCGAACTACGACCGATCTTATCCACTGATGCAGTGATATTCCCACCAGTTCGGTTTGATTTAGTCTGCTCTTCCACGTTTTCTGGCACCTTTTATCTTTGAAATTTATGAGAATCCTCAAAATAGCTCTACATAACTATTTTGTTTTTTTGTACGATGTCCATCAGCCTGTATTCCGTACTCCTGTGTTGTAGCATCGAGATATTGTCCACGTTTCCTTAACATTCGACTCCAGAAGTGCATTTCAAACGTATTTATGCTGCGAATGTGTTTTTCTTGAGAGTATAACATTCTGAAGCATAGAGGAAGATTCACATCACCGGTGTATTAACTATAGACTCTCACGTAGTGGTTCTTCCAAATTCTAGATAATATTGACATCGCTATCTTTGCAATTGCAATCCATCTTTTAATTCGTTCAGAGCATTTTCTTGTATGTATATATATATATATATATATATATATATATATATATATATATATATATATATATATATATATATATATATCGTGGATCATACGAGAAGCATATAAACGAAAAAATGTAGACTCGGTGGAGAATGGTAAGAATTCCACGGACGGCCAAACGCACAAATAATCCGATTTAAGCAACGGCTGTCTGATATTTGACGAAATAAAAAATCTTAAAATATTACGAATATACAATGAGTAAAGGAAACGACTTTAGAAAAATCCATTTTAACTGCATCGGTAAATGGAACAAGACCACGAGGAAAATAACCAAGACTGTGGACGTAACAACGCTGAGCGGTCAAACCCGAAACATGATAATAAAAACCAGACATAATAAAAGTCGATGAAAACAGCTGGTACACGATGCAATACACAAGAGGTCACGATGAACAGTTACGGCTGGTACGACTATATAATAATATAACTACATTTGTTTACCACTTGTAAGTACCCCCCCATTCGCTGTACACGATTATTTTCATTTTGTCAGTCGATAAATTTTCACATTTTCTTGTTGGTCGTTAGTATAGTCGACTGTGTTTTCGAAAATCCCCCTCCCAAAAAAAAATTTACGGCGTATATAAATCTCTATGAAATTAAAATGCGGTTTAGTTGTTACGGATGTGTGATAGTTGAATTCGTCCAGAAAGCGTCAAAATATTATTCAATTGGACGTTTTTACGTTTATTTTCCTATTAACCAGCGAACTAAGCTTCCTTCAAATATATGCGGAGGCGGTAAAATATGCAATCTGTATTTGTATATATCATCTCACGTACACATACACACACACAAAAAAAAAGAAAAAAAAGAATGAGTCAAAAATAAGAACGATAAGTACTTGAGCGTAGCGTCTATAATATTCATTAATCCATAAAAACCAGAAAATATATTACCATCGTCTAATTATATTTTAAACAAGAGCAAAACAGGCCTCTTCGATTGCAATAGGCGATATATATATATATATATATATATATATATATATATATATATATATATATATAAAATATAAAAATAAAAAATATCAGTCCTTGACTAATTCGCCCCTATCATCCGAGTAATCCACTTTTGCCGTTTTGTTGTTAATCTTTTCAGTTCAATGTAGCACTTGATGTTTCCTTCTTTTTTATGCCTGCGCTTTGGTTTTCATTCCGACTTGCACACGGGTATTGCAACAGGCCATTCTGCTGTCTTAACACCCAATTCGGTTGAAGAATTCTCAATTCGGAATTTTATCCACCCACGAAATTTTTGACAAGCGTCGCCAACAACTCGTTTCGAAAATCTTAATTCTATGCACATCTCTTTCGTCCGAGGTTCACCTTTCCATCTCGCGTATTCCGCCCGTATATATACAACTGGACGATACACGGTTTTGTAATCCTATATACATACGGCGTTATAGGTGTGTGCTTTTTTTGGGGGGCTTTTTTAGTCGATTCTTCGCTACAACAATATACGTTTTCAGTTATTATACGTTCTAAATATTCCGAGGATCTAGATTTTTTTCATCGATCGATATGTTCATTTGTTCTGTCATTTTGCCGATGAACGTTAAAAGTATTTGTTCAGCATCTGTGTGCGCTTTATATTTGCCCGCGGAGGGAATTTTAAATTTATCTACCGTTGTTAACAATCGCTTCTCGTTTTCTACAATTAATACTCGGTCTTTCGCGAATTTTATTATATATATGTATATATAGCACTTCTCTGATTTCTTCGAATGTTTATACGTAATTCATTAGAATAAGTTAATTAAATTCTGTCGGAACGAAACAAATTTATCGCATCCGTTAAAGGATTTTGTTTTAAAACGCTTAACGAACTAAATTTTAATTTTCTTCGTTAATTAATATAAAATTATACAAAACCGGTAAATGATTAATCTGGTTATTAATATAAAAAAAAAAATACGGTTTTTACGTTCTGACTTTTTTTTAACCCGATATAAATTACGCGCTAAACGTAAAAAAACAAACAAACCACAGAAGATGATAATTATATTTGATGAACTATTTACGATTTAGATCTTTATTAAATTATAAAGACAATTTAAAAAAAAAAATTCTATTAAATAGAAAAATTCGTAGACAAAATATTTATCATCCAAACATGTACAAGTACCGAAATGTAGAAAATTCTGACCGTGTTTCGCGAAAGATATAATAAGGATACTAATAATGTCAAATCGTTGAAATAAGATTTTTTAAAAAAATTAAACGGGGTGCTTCCATGTAATATAAAATAATCAAAAAAATTAAGCCACGCCCTATATAACGATATTCGACTAAAAGTTAAAGAGGAATTCATTAGTCGGGTAATTTTACGAATAGCTATTTCTTCCAGTCGTTTCAATTCACAACATCGGTAACTTCCTTTATAACTCGTTACTCGAAAACTCATAATATCGGTGTTCGCATATTTCGAAGCGGATATTTATACGATTCTTTGATTAAGTGAAATACGTCAGCTTTAGGCACTTGTATATTAATGTGAGAAAGGTGTTGAAGCGTTGATTAGGCTCGTTCGAATTACTCTATGAATTTCAAATTATCGTTATCCATACGCGCAAACGAATACGTTTGAAATTTTCTTTACCGCATACTAGCGTACACGTGTATTTCTGTTTTTATGCGTAGGATTACGAAGTTCCCAGTATAGCGAGTGTGTGTTTCTGTGTCTGCGTGCGTGGGCAATTTTAGCTTATGAGCATTTTGTATACGTGTATACGCGCAGAATTGTTTTTTTTTTTTTTTTAATATTACTTCGATAATTTAATATCGTTTATTTTTTGGCATTACCGTCTTATTTAATATTTACTTATTAAGAAAATAAGCTTATCTCTTAATTACGATTATCACTTTATAAATAAAAATCGTGGAAAAATGAAATCTTTCGTTTCCTGCCATCGCAAACACATCAAGCTCACACAAACATATGTATATGTATATGTATATATATATATATACAAATGCCATCTAGGCGAAACGCGATATTTTTAAAACTAGTAAGGCATTATCCAACAACAACAACAACGTTTTAAAAACTCCCAATAAGGCTATATAAAGAAAGCGTGAAATGTGATCGATAGGTTAGTGAATGATGATATAAACACAGCGTTGTGACGGATATATTCTACCGTAATAAATAAATTGAAACCGATAATAATGATCCTGAAATACTGATTATATAAAAAGATATTATTAAGTTCTATTAGAGTTAATGAAGTAATGCGGGTAGAAAAAATTACCCTTAATTTAAAGTAATCGCCAAAGCTGAATTAATAACGATATCGTAGGATGTCGCTTATAATTGATCGAATCGATTTTTAAGTTCCTCTATAGGTAGCGAATCATATTCGATCAAGTTTTCCTATACACGGAATTCTCCCTGTACCGTCTGATCTTGTCCTACCGCTATCGAATGAAATTTTAAAAATAACTAGCGTCATTCAGAAGTAAGTTACCCTGTTTACAAAAGCAGTAAGTGGCGTTTGATTTCGAATAAACATTCGTTGAAAAACTATTTCAATACGATATTTAGTCATCTCAATGAATTAATGACGACACGTATCGATATAGAGAGTGCGAAATGTAGTCGGTGTGTTACAATGATAATAATTAAAATGGTAATCGTAATTATTAAAGAACCGCTGACGCAATTAATTTAGTCCGCTTGTTAATTTATTCCGTTAAATAATACGTTGTAAGGCCCGACTGTTAATAAATTAATTGACTGATTGATTAATATATTATTATTATTATTATTACTATACTTTCGCGTACATAATCAATCGTTTACTTTGCACCGTCCGAAAACTGTAAATTAACGAATTGTTTGATCGTTACTATTATCATTTATTAATCGTATATTTCGTTAATCAGAAAATTAAAAGTAACATATATATATACACAATTTCCACTTATACTAAAACCCGCTAATTCCTTAATTATAATTACGAGTCTATCGTTACAATCTTTCAAATCGACCGGCAAGAATGACGAGAAATCTAAAATGTGCGGAGCTTTGAGGTACGGGAAAGTATATTAAATTGATCGCAAGATTTAACAGCTTCATCTATCGTCGTTATTTACATATTTCATAATTTTCGGGTAGCTTTTTATTTATGATCCAGATCAGTAGACAAAAGTGACGATGCTTCAGGATTTGGATAGTAAAGAAAGCCGTTTCCGATGTTGTCCAGTCATTTCATTGACCCATTTGATCTGTAGTCCCGCATGGAGTGCGTGTCATTTCGTCGAAACCGACGAGCATTAATGATCGGTCGAAGAAATTTATTTCGCGAGCTGTTCGGATTACTTTTCGAATCGATGCTTTTAAGTATAACAATTTTATATATTACGAATTTGGTCTCTAGCTTCATTTTAGAACGATATGAGCCAGTACATTTGATTTACTTCGTATTTAGGTAGCTTCACGATCGATATGTATTCTCCGTGTCAATTTCGAATCCATACGCGTAATTAAATATTTCGCAGAATTTACAACTGTTGCTGGTTATTAATGTCGAGCTTGCGTGGAGCAAAAGTGACAAAAGATTTCCGTTCATTTAACCGAATTCATCCGTTCTGTCATATGTCGATCATTCGTAAAAATAATAATAATCCGGTTATAATTATTTTTTAATCATCCGAGCCAATCGATCAGGATAATTGCCAAATTATTTATCGATAACAGTTTCTTAACGCGCCGTAATGTTATAATATATTATCGATTCGAGTGGTCGATGAAACTTTCTAATTTGACAATGTGACTTTTTCATTTTTTTTATTTTCTATCAGAAATTTTAATTCTTAATTATCACGGAAAAGGTATAACATCATATGCGCGCGCATCTGCGTCGCATATAATAGCGCCTTTAATGCTAGCGCATTTTGTACGTAAAAAAATCAAACGTACAAATCACGACGTCCGGCAACGAAACGACGATAACGATGATCAGAAATTACGTGTGTTCTTTTGATAAGATAAAGATTTCGTGATGAAAAAAACCCCGAATCCGTTAGAACGGAATTATTTTAAATATCCGGCAAGAAAGATGAAATAGTCAGTGCGATGGTAGATCGTAACGTATAAATTATTATACGATACAATAAAGACTAAGATTAAAGGAATTATTAAGAATTAATTTTTGATATAAGTCAATTATTGACGATGGTAGTAGTTTCGGTACTTATACGGAACGATTTGAAATTGTATCTTGCGTAGCATCTCTGTCAACTCGGTGTTTCCGACACAGTTTGCCACTATTCGAACGCCTTTACATAAGAAGTATAATTTTTATCGTATCGATAATGCAATTATATTTAAACGTGTCTATAAAGCGTTCGTAAATTATTGTCTAACGCATTTCGAAATTAATGCAACAAACGTTGGGCAAATTATACAATACGATTACCACGTGACTGAGTCGAAATAAATGCCGCGATCAATGCGGTATTTTCATCGCCTAACTCTAGTTTACTAGCCGCATTCCACGTTTCGTCCTAACATCAATTATACAGGTTCTTCTAATTAGTACGTGGTCAATTCGATGTTTATGCTGGTCGACCGGCGAGAACCGCATCAATAATTTCTCGCGACGTATTACAAACGTGCCGTTAGTAATAGTAAAGAATTATAGAGCGTTGATAAATTTGGCACCTATTGGAAACAGACCTGCCACTTTAAAAAAAAAAAAACTCTTATAATAAAAAAAAATTATCCAACGTAGTCAAATCTCACGATTTTAGTCGTCATCTCTGCGAGAGATATAAATCGTTCGCACAAAATATTGATATCCCTTATGTAGTATGTCATCGAACTTGACATAACGATTTGGAATTCGTAACATAATAATAAACAGTAGACACCCGCCGACAAAACATTTTTTTTCCTCTTATTTATTACTGCAAGCTGACCAAACAAGATCATTTAGCAGTATTCGGGAGTAGAGTATAACAGGAAGGGTACCCGCTGGTACACACCCGGCAAAACAAAACAACACGACCGTCAACATAGATCTACCATTATTGCAAGATAAACCACTAGTTTCGCTCGCAACGACATCATCAGAGCTTTAATACTAGTCGACCGTGTTTATATAAACACGTATTTACGATACTGTATAAAGAACATTTTTATTTTTATTCTCGTCCGACATATATGACCGAATACTTTTTCACTTTAAAATTATGTCGCGTATTTAGTTGTGCCCATGTATATATGTATATATATTAATTCAATAAAGTAATTACTAATTATGATTTCGATGACATTTTTAAAAGAGGGGACAAATCATAATTGAAACAATTATAAAAAGCCATTTCTTAATCCTTTATGTCCGCTATAAGGCGCGTGAAATTGTTAACGCTATCGAAATTGTCAATTTTTTGATATACGTGAAATATCTCAATTTTGTATAAATCCTATTATTATTATTATTATTATTATTAGCGTACTATTTTTTATAATGTTTTGTACAAGTTTTTATCCGTTACTTGGCCGTACCCGAAGGTCTTTGACTTCCTGCCAATTGACTCTCGCGTTAGAAACTTGTTCAGGATATGGTCCATTGTTCGGAAAGCTGCTCCGTGCTGATGTATATAAGTCCCCACTTTTTAACATGTATTTATCTGTTCCATGTTTAGGTCCTCAGCCGGTAGTTCAATTTAACAAATTGTTCCCTCGGTAAGTCGAATCCTGTACAAGGGATCTGTCGTTCGGATTGGTGATCAATTTATGGTGATCTATATGTTTTTTTATCCACAGTTTGGACGATTTATCTAGAGCTGAGGTACACTTTTCGACAGGTTCTTCAGACGTTTCATAGATCAGTTTCCTGGATTTAAGCAGTTTAGGTGCGTTTGTATCATAATTTATAGGTAAATCGGGTACTGTATTTATTTTTTGTGGCTATTTCCTAGAATATTACACAGTAGCTAGTTAGGACAGATTTTACTGTTTCTAAGATTATTCTCATTATTATATTTAATTATACGCCCGCCTTTACATGTGCGCTATTTATTCAGGTACAGACTGCACACTCCGCCACTGAGTAAGCCTACGACGAAAGCTAACGTTCCAAGTACCACTGTGCTTGCTTCCGGTGTAGTCCCACCCAGCTTATGTTATTTCGTGTTCTTATCTTCCATGCAGTTACCTACAGATGCCACGTGGAACGTAAATTGACGATCCGAGACTACCTCGAGGATATCTCGAATTTTCCTCATATAGAAAAATTAATCCAGCATACCTGCGAATAGTTTCGACGTCTGGCAATAATCTATTAGAAATCTACTACAATCTCAATTCCGTGTTGAAGTTGACATGTTTTTAAACACATTATTTTGTCTGTTTAACGAAAACAAAAAACTACGAGGTTACATTAATTTTATATTAAAACCAAGACTAGTGGGGAGCGGAGTAATTGCGTACCATGCACAATGAATATAGTGGAAACGTCGTTATTACATGTATATATATATATATATATATGTAGCTATACGCCGATAAAAACCGTATAATGGAAAGGGCAATAAACTTTGGACTTCATTTAACCGAGTGAAATATTTAATTTTCACAATACGATCGACAAATATTGATAAAAGAATGAAAACGAATGCAATTTGGATAAAACGGGACAATAATAATTACGAAATAAATGTAGGCGATTTTTTGAAACCGACCAATAATGTAAAAATATAAAAGAAACTACTAGTATCATCATTGCCGTGGTTTATTGATGGAGCTATTACTATCACGATACACGCGCACGTTCTATAATCACCGCGTAGTAATTAAGTAATAGAACGGATTTGCAGTGTTCAACATTATAATTATATATATATATATATATATATATACAACAAGAAAGCAGCTATAATCACTAAACGGGTTTTAAATACAAATCACAAAGCTTTTCCATTATTTAGACATTCCCGAGTGAACATAAAATAAACTATGAAAATATATAAAAACACACACTACATAAGAAACGTAAAATGTAAATATACTAATTTAGATATACAATTCATAAAAATTGACAAAATTTATAAACAGTATTTATAAAATATAATAATCATATAATGTCGGTCAGCTTGTATTCATTTTTCTCTTTTTTCCCTTTTTAATAGTCAATAATTTGAACTGCCTCGTCCGAGATTCCATTTATACTGGTCATATCTTCCATCCTGCAATGCAAGAATAACAATGAGCAGACAAGTGTAGGTGCTTTGAATGTTGTACCATTTGCACATGTCGTCATGTGCTAATTTTTCTCATTTTCATGTTCATCACCATTCTTGCTGACATACTCTTTATGCTGTTTACAGTTTCCATATGTGCCACGACAATTTATTACCTTCGTTTAGTTAGAATCGATTCTTTTTCAGTCTTACCTTCCATAATTCCGTCCTAGTAATTTAAGATGTTTGAGTCAAAGCATTTAACATATGCATACGAAATCAGTCGTATATTGATCATAACTGATCGCCATATCCATCATGTTGCAACCAAATTCTTTCATTCATCCGTTGAGTGCACCATATTGACAGTTTTGTTGCGTCCATCTAGTCATTGGTCGACAGATCTTTTGTTCTGTGCCCGTTCGTTCTTCCTAATTCAACTGTCCCGTCTAAATCCCGTGCACGCGTTATATGACCGAAAAATTTATGCATATATCTTACGAAAGTCGTTTATCTATATTAATCCGCTTCATGATCGCATCGTGCGTTTATTGTACAACTTCATCCCAACATTAGGTGTCGCCATTTCATTTTAACATGTTGCTGATCCGTGGAGTTTTTTTACCCATGTTTCGGAACCGAAGGTAAAGATAGACAACACTAGGAAGCGAATAAGTTTTGTATTTTTGTACAATTAAGTGATATGTCCATCCCGTCAAACACGTTGTAATTTATTTATAGCATTTAAACTCGTGCCTGGTTTTATTTAAACGGATTTTAACCATTTTATTCCTTCGATGATATAAAATTACTTCAACTATGTAAACATTATGGCAATTAACTTAGAATAATTTCAATTTTCAATTATAGGACTTTCCATAATTTTAACATTATCGACTATCGAATTATAATATTGGGTATACGTACGTGTCAAACATAAATCTACCTACAGTAAGCCATAGTGAAAAGTAACCCTCGAACAATCGGAATAACCGTCTCAACAATCTGTATTAAGACGAGGGTGCAATTTGGAAATTCCAAACACTATCGCCTTATATTTTTATATATATATATATATATATATATATATATATATATATATATATATATATATACTATTAACTACAATCGCATAAACATTGGATCTTCGTAACATCCTTACACATTCATATTACGTGTGGCTACATTTTAGAAAATCTAAAGACCCTCAACTAACCGAAATAATCGAGACGTAGTTGCATATAATATATAATAGTCATCGGAAAACAGCAGAAATCGACCCTTCTAGGTTATATGATATAGCTTAGTGCTCGTTCAGACTAGTATCGATCAGGAATTCCTGTTTTAAACGAGGTCGGTGTCCCCACGGTAAAGCATCATATATATTCATCATACATACATACATACATCCATACATACATACATACATATATATATATATATATATATATATTCCTATACCGGTCGGAAGTGTACGTAATACCCCAAACCGGCCAACACAATCGTTTTCCTTTATTCATCATCGGGATCCTTTTGAAATCTTTCAAAGCCAAGAAGAAAAAAGTACAATTTCAACTCACCAGGAGATATATCCTCCGGGATAAATGTATAACGCTCGCGCACACACACACGACACACAGGTACGTTATGAACCGTAAGTAGGTTCGTCATTAATTATCTACACTCTTACAATTAATATGTCTAGTCAGAAAATTCCGATCAATATGTATGTATATTTACCGGATAGTTATAATTTTATTTCACCAGACAACTTCTAATAATGCACAAAACCTAAGGTATACCTTTATTTTTTTTTTAATCCACTATATGTTTCTATAACAGAAATACTATTACTTCTATAACTATTACTATTACCACTATTCAACTATTCTTCTGGCAGACAGTTTCTACTAAAGCGTTAACATTCTATTTCTCCACCAAACTACAACGATTACCTTTACTTTCCCTTAAATTTTCATTAGCCTGTTACGTATTACGATAGAACGTTCGTCGACGATGTACTTCCAAAAATATTTGCAGATTGCTGAGATATTTTCTAAAAATATGATCGTAGACGAATGTATTTTTTGTTTTTAAAATCTTGAGGTAGTATCTTCTTTTCTCGAAACATAATAAATAAAAAAATTAATTAATTTATATATATATATAGCCGTTAAAAGAAATATTGGTCCAAAATAAATAATTCTTTAATGCGAGCGAGCTACGAAAGTTATCGCCGTCACTTGCAGCGATGCAGTTCTTTTATTCGAAATCGATATGATTTCTTTATTTCTAAATTTTATTTCATTAAATAATCAATTTTTCCAATATATGAATTGAAATTTTCATACATTGTAAATAACCACATAGGATAAACGTACTATTAACCAAAATCAAGCTAAGGAAGAAATAGTCGAGAATACAGAATGATCTTGCTATTACCAATAAATTTCGTTCAATACGGTTAAACATCGGAATTTGGACTACTTCATCAAGATCTAGCCGACAAGAAGCCGTCATACTATGCCGTTTACGTGCTCAAATTTCTCATTCTTATTTACAGTAAATATTCATACTAGCCCTGTCCGTAATGTATGCTGTTGGGAAGTTTTTTAACCATTAATCATCTCCCGGTAGACTGCGAGAAATTCAAACTATTCCGGTCCGAAGTACACCTCTCCAGCTCTATTCCCGCAATCCTCGAGGATAACGAACAGAACATCCAATTCCTATTTCGATTTCTAAAATTATCCAACATCGTACACGATATCTTAAATCCGTTTACTTGGGCCTCTGGCCAATGTTACAGTACAAAGTTAATAGATACAATACAATTAAAACCAAAAAGGAATTGAATGTAGACGGGTAAAATTAGATATCCGATTAATTTGAAAATGTACAAATTTATCGACACGAATACGAAATTAAATTCGACCAGCTAGACTTCTCGATAGCGACTTTTAAACGAGTAGTAAACTTTAGTCGCTCACTGCGGCAAAATTTACCAGAAAATTTATTTTATTCTTATTTTTATAGCGCCGTGTGTAACTACCGAGGCTATTACGGCACTGGTGATTTAACAGTTAGATGTAGTAGATGAGGTTAGAAAAGGAAATGCATTGTATAATTGAAGGACTGTTGGAGACGAAACCAGATAATGCGGACGAGTACTATCTCCAGTTGTGTTGAATGAAGTATTTGAGAGCAGGGTTTACTACCGGAGATGGGGCGAGACTTTATAGGTTGTAGGAGAACATAGTATAAAATGGGTTGCCCTATCCACCGCTTCGAATACCGCTATGACCTGGAACCCATAAGAGGGATAATGGAACCTCATTTTGCGGTAATTGGTAAAAAACGGATTGTATGCGATTAGCAAGAGGATTATTTTAATTTTGTGTTCTCGAGGGCTGATACAGCGGCCGGGGAGTCGGTTACAATTAATGTTTCGTCGTCACTAGGGTTTAGGAGTAAATGTCGAAGACAGAAAAATATACTGTATAATTCTTTATCATACGTAGAGCATGCAGTCGTATAGGATAGAATAAATCGTTAAAATGGGCACGCTGTAGGACTATTAACAGAACGGGGTAGGGATTTGACGATGCTTCCGAAAAATGCTTACGATATACGAAGAATTATATACTTAACGAAGCATTAAGATACGTTTATCATTAGAGAAAGAGAGAGAGAATGTAAGAGAAAGATTTATCACTGGTTTATACAGTTCGTGATATAAACGTGCTAAAACGACGAATAGGCTGGGAAAAATCGATGGAAAAAAAAACAAATCACGGATAGGATGATGAGATCGGTTAAGAACATTGTTTGAATTGAACCTCTACACACAAGGCAGTATTATTGACTGTCCAAAATAGGATTGTCCTAAAAAAGTCCTTAATATCACCACAACGTCTAGACTCTAGAGGGCAGAAGTAAGAAGTAGAATGAATTGCGTCTTTTTTTTATATACGCTCGAGAATCGATTTGTTCCATTTATCATTATACTTAACGTCATTGGTCACGAACGAGAATTAAAACAATTTTAATCGATTTATCTCGGTTCTGTATAAAAAGAAAATATATAGAAATTCGAAATTGCCTGTTCGCGCCGACGAATTGAACATCTTGTTATTAATGTCCAACATAATAAATCGCGCTAAATAAGAATTTGCATGCGCGTTCATATGTTATATATATATATATATATATATATATATATATATATATATATATATATATATATAAGGGAAGAATCTATCGCAATATAATATAATTAACACGCTATTAAATGATAATAAATTAAATTGTTAAGTATAAATATCGTCCGTATAGACCACCAAAATTGTATGATTTTTTTGTTTATACAAAATATTGTTATGTACGATCTTATATTAAATAAGTACAACCATTAGTAATGGAAAGAATAAAAGTAAATATGTAATGGATTATAGGCCAGCGAGTAGAATTCCTTGAATTACAAAGTTAGTATTTATTGCTGAACAAGGTCAGTCGGATGGCCACGTCTAAGTTGTTCGATTTCGTTTTCAACGAGCTTCAGTATTCACACGTTCAAGCAATCGCTTTCCATGCGCTGCAGCAAACTCTTGTATAACATCATCGACAAACTTCATACGTAAAATGTTTACACGAACGTCTTCATTTCGCGAGTACGTATAGGTATCCACAAGTTATGCCGCAGTATGTGCCTGCCCTAGAAGTCTATCGCGTCTTCGCTGTATTGTTTAAAGTTTTTGATACGTTGATAAAAAAAATTGTATAATTAGGGATTTAGAGGAAGCGTGCTTAGTTGGCTTAAAACCTATATTTGTATAACAGGAAATATATAGTAAAAATAAATAACATTTACAGCGATAGTGCAAACTGTCGTGGGATACCCGAAGGTAGCGTACTAATTTTTATTTTTGATTTACCTATACGATTTATAAGCTACGCAGACGACACTGCGCTGGTAGTTGATTCTCGTTACCCAAGTTTACTTCAGACGTTAGCCCAAGAAGATGTGTGTGTAAATCATATTTTTGGTTGGTACGCAGAGAAATCAGTCGGTGGTTAACAATGGCAAAACAAAGTACGTATAGTCTATTCGAACCAAGAGTTAGTAAATTGGAATTATTTAGAATTATATTCAGGAAATAGCACTAAAGTAGAGACGGTTAACGAAATAAAATATCTGGAAGTATAGTTTTATCGTGCTGTCATCTATAGAATATACTCCGTTGGGGGTGGCACGACTAAATATCGTATTGAATCCGTAAAAGTTCTTCAACGTGCGATACTGAGAATATTTGCCCAAAAGTAAGTACCACTTAGATTACAGTTAGTTGCTGAATAAGGCTAGTAAATTTAAAATTTCATTCGATAGCAGTAAAACAAGATCAGACGGTACGGGTAGAGAATTCCGTGTATAAATAAATCACGAATAAGAAGACAGACATTATGCCGGATCGAATATAATTCCCTACCATATAGAGGAATTTAAAAAACGAAATGTAAATGACGTATTTATACAGCAATCATGATTGTGTCCTATTTCACATTACTGAAATTCTCTCCTCACCTGTATTACACTATTAATTCCTAATAACTCGTATCAAACGTACCACCCTCTTCTGGTATAGTCTACGTTACTGTATTTTACGAACATTATTAGCGATCGTATAATTTATTTATTATATACGATAATATATGATGTGTGCATATGTTTTCGTTATTAATATGAATTTTCTTCTATTGTAGATTATTCCGTTATTTTCTATATGAATTTTACACTGTCTTTATATAATAATAAGCCTTGTTCGTCGTTTTCTCATGTTTTTATTCAATAATGTACTGGTTTTATCGTATTTATATATACTAATTGTATAATAATAATATTCTATTTTTGTAGATGTTGTTTTCAAGCGTATATGTGTGTATATGATTTTTTTTGGAGGGGGTATGCTATTACAGCCTACCCAACGTGATACTGTAATTTGTGAGATGTGTTCGTAACGTAACGTGAGTGAACAAAAGATTGTATTTTGTCATTCGACCATTGGCCGTTTTATTTAATGAATTTAAATTAGTAATTACTAATTACTATTACTATTATTTCGTTGTACGTAAACACCGGAAATGTCTTAATAACGCGAAATGAAAATTTGAAATTCGAAAATTATAATTACCGTCGTTAGTGTTAATTGAAAAGAAAATACATCAAACGCTAAAAGCCTATACTATTAATGAACGAAATTAATTTATTACGACGTTACAATTTTATGACAATATTCGAACGTAACGAATGAACAATTGATATTTCTTAACAATTTTCTTTCAAACTAGCATAATTTTCATTCGTCTTTTAAACGTTATATTCCGATTTTACGATTAATAATTTAATTCGATCGCGACGTTACGAATACAGTAATAATAAATATAATAATAATCAATCAATCAATCAATCAATAAATAAATAATAATGAGTAATCGATCAATCAATTAATAATTTCTTTCGATCGCTGTTACGAATACAGTAATATAATAATAATAATCAATCGATCGAATTTCGAGATAACAGAGCTACAGCAGTAACAATTTAAATACATAATGCTCATCGCGTACGCGAGTAGCGAATTAAGTCGGATGTAAATTCAAAATTTGTACGGCACAAAATTAAACAACGATATTTGAAATATAAATTACAAATATAACATCGCATTACGGCAAAATTTCCAAGTCGGATAAATCTTGAAATTTGTTTAAGAATATAACACGTGTATAATAAGTCTAAAGTACAAGAAAGGATTCAAAATCACTAAACGTTTTATAAAACTATCACAAAACTTTAGCACCATTAAGCCGTTATCGATTTAAATATATATATATATATATATATATATATATATGTGTTAAAAAATATTAAATATAAAATGTAAAAACACTATTATAGATATATAATTTATCAAAAATTAACGAAATGAAAAATAATTTTATCCATCTAAATTAAGATTTTTACATTTTATATTTCTTCTTACATATGTATACGTTTAAATTGCTATATTTATTTCACGTTCACTCGGATAATGGCTTAACAGCCAAAAAGTTTTTATAGTGACTTTAACTCACTTTTTCGTTGTTTTAATTTTACTACATTTCAAATGAATAATATATCTATATATATTGTATATATATATATATTCTTCTTCTTCTTTCCTAGCGCCTTCCCGTTAAGGGGTCAGCATTTTCACTTCAGCCACGTGGAGCTTTTGTTCCATTTTTGCAGACGTCGGAGCTTTGTTCCATTTTTGCAGTTGTCGACTAGCATTCAGCCCCATATAACATAGTAAGTCTAATAACTGTTTTATAAATCTTCCCTTTAAGATGCATCGGAATCCTTTTATCGCAGAGTATCCCAGTTAATTGCTTCCATTTCATCTACGCTATTTGGACTCCGGGAGTCTATGTCGCATTGTATGTCTCCCTCTGAGGTAATACTTGACCCTAGGTATTTGAATTTAACGGCCTTCCTTAATGCTATATTATCTATTTTTATATATTCTTTATCCCAGACTATCCCAGTTAATTGCTTCCATTTCATCTACGCTATTTGGACTCCGGGAGTCTATGTCGCATTGTATGTCTCCCTCTGAGGTAATACTTGACCCTAGGTATTTGAATTTAACGGCCTTCCTTAATGCTATATTATCTATTTTTATAGATTCATCTGTCCGTATTCCACATTTCAAGTACTCAGTTTCCCTGATATTCAGTTTCAATCCATTGTCCGGTAATCTATTTTTCCAAATCTGCACTCGCTTTTCTAAATTAGTTCTGCTTTCATCTGCCAGAAGGACATCGTCTGCATATAGTAATGTCCATGATACAGGGGTCTGTATATCTTCTGTCAAAGTATCCATACGAAGGATGAATAGTAGCGGCGATAAAGCCGAATCTTGATGCACCCCAACACACACACACATATATATATCAATTTTTTTTTGTAAAAATTGTTATGGTAGGTACGAGATATTACACAAATCTATAAGCAGAATCAATGAATTTAAGTGTTCGAAGAGTTTCGGAAAATTATAACGGCAGCGGAGACGAAATAAATGTCGCACCATTTTTAAATATCGAAATAGAAAACGCCATAAATCAATTGAAGACGGATAAAACCCCAGGGAGTGATGGGATTACAAATCAATTAATAATCATTGCGAAAGATGTATTAATTAATAAAATGACAAGTTTATTCAATAGGATATTGTTTACGGAAAAATTACCTGAACAATGGAATGAGACAATAATAATATTATTACATGAAAAAGGAAGTAAAGAGAATATGAATAACATAAGTCATCTACAAACTTTTACCTGAACAATGGAATGAGACAATAATAATATTATTACATGAAAAAGGAAGTAAAGAGGATATGAATAACATAAGTCTTCTACAAAAGACGACTTAAATATGTTCGGATCAATTGGGTGCGGAAAGCAAGAGATAGAACGATTTGCAAGGAAATTTGTTTTGGATATGTTTCTTCAAAGTAAAAAAAAACGACAACAACGGAAGAAGCCTTTGCTGATTTTGGGCTTTCATTATTATCATTATATATATATATATAACATATGGATAGGTGTAAAAATGAATAATTTTCAACATGAACTATATATGGAATCGAATTAAAAAAAGATAATATAAGAGTTAGGACGAAAATAAACATATTTCCTATTATTATTACAATCAAGAAGTAAAAGCTAAGACAGTTGAAACCCACACGACGATAAATATTAAATTAGATAATTTATAATTTACGATAATTAGCGTTATAAAGAACAAACAGATAGGACGAGGAGGAAATAATATAGGTGAAAATTAGTGGTAAGGAAAATTATGAAACCTCCAAATGGATATTAATGAATGATAAAAAATGAATTAAAGATGAAACGTACTGTACAGTACATTTTGACGTGTGTTTTTTATATTTATATATATTTTAAGTCAATCTCAATAAGGTTGGGTAGTGAATTAAAAAAAAAAATGATAATAATGATGGTAATAATGATGATAAATATTTCTCGCGTTTCTATATTTTTCGTAGGTAATGAATTTTTAAAATATTATTATTATTATTATTATTATTACAAAATTACGACCCGACCCCACCTCACCCACCGTTGAATAAATCTTGAGCAGAAATCAAAAACTCGTCCACATACGTACACAATAGAATTTAGACAGATTAATTACGATGCTATCGATATCAGGTATAAAGTATGAATGAATCTCCATCGCCACCATCACCATATTTGGGGTAAGATTTTTTTTTTTTTGGATTGACGGGTGATACGTTTAACAAAAAATTAAAACAATTCTAATTATCAATTCTATTACCAATATGTCGTCTATAAATGAAAATTTTTTTATCGACCAACAGGATGATGTACGCGCACGTTCGGAGTATTAGCACTTTTATAACAAGTAAGAATTAATAAAATTGCCGGTTTTTAAATAAAAACTAAGTATAAAATTTAGGTCAATCGAAATTCGATATAATAATTAATAAATCGAATACGTGTATATTAGACATATCAAATTCCCGAGAAATATTCTTCGTGTTATTATTGTTACTATTATTATATATACACCTGTGTGTGTTTGTGCGAGTATTATAAGCGTATATTTATTTATTGCGCCGTTAATTCTACAGCTATTCCTTAATTCTGGTAATTTAAACATTAACATTATAAACGGCTACTGTTTCTTCATACGACGAGGTTTAAAACTTCTATGGCACGTTTGTACTTTTACGACCAATTACAATTTTTAATCAGATAAACTAAACACGCATGAGACAAACCGTTTATCTCTAAATTTATCATCACACACTTGACCTTCGTCATTATACCGTTGTACACGAGCGTATAAACGTCATTAAAAAAAAAATATATATATCTAATGTTATATCGTAGTATATTATATGAACACATTCGGTAAATGAAAAATAATTCGAAAAAACGATTTGGAAATGATAATGACAATGATTATAATAATAATCTTCATCGTGATTTCTAGTCTCACTACAATCACGGCGTTCAGCACGAACTTAACGATGAAAATAAACAGACGACGATGTTACAGTTTAAAAAATGGCAGGAAAATAGAAATAAGTCGAAATTAAAAAAAAACAAACACGTCGATTTCAATTTAATAAGCGTAAATTTTTATTTCTTTACCGAGCATTTGTTTGATGTCGATTTGAAATTTACATAGATTACGTAATTACAGAAAAAAAAATAATTTGATTAAATATAAATTAGAATAAACTATTATATTAAGATTAATTACTATTATTGCGACAATTGCAAAACTAAAAATAATGCGAGGCGAAATATATATAATATATTCTAGTAAATTAATTATGAACAATAGCTAGTCATTTCTGCAATTAATACTAATATATATATATATATATATATATATATATATATATATATATATATATATATATATATATAGTGTGTGTATGCGTATATTATTTACATTAAAATATATATATACATATATAGGACGAGTAAGATTACCAATGATGAAGTTCTACAAGAGATAAATGAACGACGAGAAATCGGAGATACAATAAAGAAAAGAAGAAATGAAATGGTTGGGCACTTGAAACTCAGAATGGATGACAACGTTAATTGAAGGGAAGATGAACGGACGCCGAAGTAAAGGAAGACCTAGAATTGGATATATGGAACGAATAAAAAATGACGAAAATTATGTCGACATAAAAGCAGTTCCCGAAGATGGATTTAACATGGCTAGAAATTATTCAAAGCCACCGACCGTAAGGTTGAGGAGAGAAAGAAGATATATATTAAGGAGTGTATCATCATTTAACGTCGCCTGTTGTATCCGTCTGTTTTTTATTTCATTCTTCGAAATCGCTTGATTATTATTATTAAGAAGTTCAGTTTGAAAAAAAAAAAAAAAAAAGTGAAAAAATGTCAAATCCCATGGAATAGGACAATTAGAAATTCCCCCATGAAAGGACGTAACCTGTGGACTAGCCAATACAAAGTGGTTTTACTAGGAGATAGTTTTCCTTACTTTACATGACCAACGGAGGAACACTCGCAGTATCGACCACAAAAACTGCTTTATTACAGACACCTTTTCGCCGTAAACGACATCGACCGTAAGAAATTCTCGTTCGCGATGGTGGTTTCAAATACAGACCGCGCGAGCGGAACGCCAAAAAATAATTATCACACCACACGTCGCCAAGTCCTTCAGTCCTGATTCTAATCTACAAATTGACGAAAAAAAATTTACGGAGCCGAACAAGCTTCGATAATTTCTAAAACTAAAGAAAAATTAAAAGAACAAAATCTAATCTAAATAAATAACCAAATAAAGACACCGCTTTAAATATAAATGACACAACCGAAAAAGCCACCTAGAGAATATCGATATTTTTAGTACCGAAATGTCGGGAGTGAACATGTCTATCGCAAAATAATGTTATGATGTATTAACGGAATATATATATATATATATATATATATATATATATATATATATATATATATATATCAGACAAACCTTATAATAAGCGAGTAAGGGAGTTGTTTCCTAACGTGGAGTCAGGTCAACTATGCGAATAGAAGGTGATGACCAAAAAAAAAGGGGTGCTTTATACGAGAGGTCATTAACATTTAGCTTCATTCGATTCTTTCTTGGCATAGAATTACTATTGTATTATTGTTTTATATATATTGTTGAATGTTTTTACGTATTTTTATTTTAATTGATATTGCGTTATTGTTTACGTATTTTGTTGATTGTGTTGTTTATCAAGTTCAACGTCGTTTTACTGTTTTTTCAATTTTATAACTTTTGTAAATTGCGTATCTAAGTCATATTATTACATTTTATATTTTCACGAATTTCTTACGTCTTTTTATAATTTAGATTCGTTGATATTATGGTTTAACAGCCGAAATGCTTTGTGATTTTTCATAAAGAAAACATCTTCGTGAGCTATTTTATGTTTTAACTAAATGTTTATAAAAAAAATAAAAATAAAACAAACGAAAAAATCCAATAAAATATTATATCATATATATATATATATATATATATATATATATACATATATACATATATATATATATATATATGTATATATGTATATATATATATATATATAATGGAGATAAGTTTGGCTAATTTTATATAAAAATGTAAATTGTATTTCGTATAAATAAGAATTTACTTTTTTCTATTTTATATCATTTTTATAATATTCAGATTGCATCAAACAAACATATACTTTTCTGGACTGCTCTATGCATTTAGTTAAAATCGCCGAAATTTTTATACGCATAAAAAAAACTACACAAAGCTTCTCGACTATAAAGCCATTACGGAGTGGACGTAAAAAATAAAGTATAAAAATATTATAATTTTTATATAATGTGGAATGTAGTGATTTTTTATAAAAAATCAATTGAAAATTAGTTAAATCACTAATATTTATTTTCTTATAGAAAACACAATTTTGGACATCATACATCGCAACAGTAAATGAAAAATTTAAAATTCCACCAGTATACAACTTTTACAGAATCCAGAAAATAATATTGAAGAAAAAAGATTAATATAAAAAAACAAAATTAATAAACAAATATATTGATGTTAAATTTCAACAATTCAAAAAATAGACAGAACAGAAGCAGAACAGCATTTTTGGAGTATATTTTCACAATCACCATCAAATATTTTTAAGTAATTATATTGAATTTATATTTTAAAATTATGATTTTTTAAAAATGTTTCACTTGATAATGGCGTAAATGCTGAAAAGCTTTGTGTTTTCTATAAGAAAATAAATATTAGTGATTTAACTAATTTTCAATTAATTTTTTATAAAAATATTTTATATATATATATACAATTAGCCGCCGAGTTAGCCGAGTGGCTAGAACGCAGACTTCTATACAGAAAGGACCAAATTCGAATACGAGACGACGCAAAAATTATCACCATAAAATAAAAATATAAATAGTCCTAATATTATCATGGCGTAGAAGGCAATAGCAAACCACCACGCATATAGTAATAATATAGTACACTACAAACACAATCGGGGTTGCATTGTGTCCTGGCAACAAAGCGATTACAATCAGTTCTGCCGGATGCGCGTGTGTGTATCGGTTATTATTAAGCCTATAGCCGAAAAGCTTTTTGTGATTTTATTAAAAGTTTAGCGATTTTAACGAGTTTATTGTTGTTAATTAAAAATGGACCATACTTCCTTGTGGGACTCCCATAATACGTTTTTATTGAGGAATTATCAGAGAAATTTGTCACGTAAAATGTTCTGGTCTTTAAATAAGATTTAATTAATTTAGTAAGACGTAGTGGGAATTGAGATTTGATCATTCTATATAATATACCATTATGGGCAACGTTGTATGCTTTCTCTAAGTCGATCAATATCGTACTTGTGTGTTTGCGGAAATTAAAATTGTCGATCAATATTGTACCTGTGTGTTTGCGGAAATTAAAATTGTCGATCAATATCGTACCTGTGTGTTTGCGAAAATTAAAATTGTCGTAGTATCTGTTCTTAATATCAGAGTACACCTCGCGATGCGGGGTCAGCATATTAAACTAATTTTTGTAAACGGGTGAGGTGTTATAGGAGTTGCTCCAACCTTGTCGACTTGGTATTGCAGTAACGCAAATAGATTATATATGCGCGTATTAGTGTTGTTCGCATTTTTGATTTATTTTTTATTAGTAGCAATCAAATTTCGCAGAGTTATGAACCAGTTTCTTAAATAAAGTATAAAAACTAAACATTTGATTTAGAAACTATTAATTATTTTAAGGCGACATATTAATCTATCTACTTCGACGCCTTTTCAAATTCCGAAATTTATGTACATTTTTTTAATTTTACGGGTTCGTTCTTAAGAGATACTTTATGAATCAGATTCCAAAAAAAAAAATTGTATTATCAGAAAAAGTGCGCACGCGCGTATATACCTTCGTCGATTCATCAGTTTATCTGTTCAATAACTAGTCACGATCGACACTAATAATCGTTATTCTCGTAACCTCGTCAGTTTTCGTCATTTCCATCATAACACACGGTCATCAGTCTTCTAGATAAAAATTTACGAAAAATTTAGACATTTAGTCATTATTTATGTTAATAATCGATTCCGCGTGCAATTGGATCGGTGGTATGCTTTATTTTTTATTTATTTTTATTAATATTAAATAAAAAAATTATTTTTATTAATATTAAATTGTAGATATATTGCTTCGAGACGTATTAAGTAGGAGTTTTGAGATACTCCGCGGAATGCGGAAACATACTTCGTAACGAAGAAAAAGAAAGTAGATTATTTAATATATACGCAATGATAAACTTTTAAGAATGAAAATAACAATCCTAGAAGCCTCCTACAAGAAGAAATTAATATATTAAGCAATGAAAAAAATCTCGAACAAGCGGACTCTTTTAAATATTTTCAAAATCAATTTTTATTTTACTTTCTTATATATACACGTGAACATCTCACTCGTCATGCTATCCACCAACCACCGGGTTGAGGAGAATATAAGAATAAAAAGAAGATATATAACGGTTTACAACAACAACATACTGCAGCAAATGTAACGTGCAAGTAGCGGCGTAAATAATGCAATTATTTCCTTAAATATACTACGATGTTTATTCGGGGAGAAATAAATGGAACACAAGTTTATAAAAGAATTACGCGATCGCTGATAATAAAAATTGTAGTTTACGATACAGGTGTACGTACGTTATGCTATGAATTAAGTTAACCCGTGTTTTGTCTTCCTCAGGTTTATTTTGAGTCCTATTTTACTGGAGTATCTATTTAGTTCTATAGTTCTATAGTTCTGCAACCCTGCTACTTATTAGTACCACATCATCGGCGAATCCGAGGTGGTTCGGATATTATCCATGCATCCGGATGCCGACTGTGTTCCATTTAGCACCCTAAATGCCGTTTCTAGTGCTGTAATAAACAATTTAGGTGAGATTGAGTCACCGTGTTTCACGCCTCTTCTTTAGTTGTATTATATCTTACAACAGTGCTAATCGTTTTACTGTGGATTTATATATATATATATATATATATATATATATATATATATATATATATATATATTTCTAAAAATATTTACATGTGCAGCCTTAATTCCGCTGTTCTGTAAGGAGTTCAATATCGCCCGTATCTATTATCTTACCTGCGAACTCAATTATGTATTTATATATATATATATCGTGTATGTGCGTCCTAATTGTGAACTAATTTATCAAACAAATACTAATTAAGAATTTTCATATAATTCATTATTAAAGCTTTAATTTCTTTTATAAAACGTTTGAGAGCGTATTAAAAACGGTAAGCATGCATGTCCAAAACCGAATAGACAGTACGTAAAATCTTGTCCTAGTATTACATAGAGTACGGTGAACTCCGGACTATTCGGACTAATCCCCAGGATGGGTCGCCCCACGGACAATAGAAAAACACCGATAATCCGAAAATTGTTTTTTATTGAAAGAAAAAATTAACATCGATACAAAAATATAAAAATGACTTACATTTGCCGATGCTCTCTATATATAACATCAAACTAAGAATTTTCATTTTAACATTTACTACTTAAAAAATTCCCTAATGCGTCTTTGCTTCTGCTGGTACATTTCTTATCGTATATCGACACATATTTTACGAAGTAATGAAATCCTCTTTGTCCCAAACAATCTAACAAAGTTTCTGCGGATTGTAATTGCATTTTCTTCATGTAGCAAATTTGTTTTACGATTCCGGAATGAGCAATCGCTAGTTCACTGTACTTGCAAAATGGCTATAATACGATTAAGGTCCGAGAAAAGATTCGAGGAACATAGATTTAAAGCTAGCTCTGTTGCTGGACCTAATGATTGAAGAAAAGGCAACTAACGGTTAAATCCGGTGAAAATAATGAAAATTAATAAGAAAATATGCAACGTTTAAATATATACAATAATTACGCGAAATTAAATAAGACACTGAAACGACAACGCATGTAATTAACAAAAAATTATAATTTGCGAGTATTGCGCTTTTTTATTCCATCATTATACAATAATTTTTTATTATAATTTGCTTATTAAAATTATCACATTTGTATAAGTACGCATGAGTATGTATACGAAGTTTTGCAACTGATAAACGAACGTCGCGAAAAAAACCGAAAAAACGAAATTGTCGGGCATTTCATCAAACATTCGGAATCGATGATATTATTCGAAGGAATGATGAACGGCGGACGAAGTAAAGGCAGATCACAAATTGGATATGTGGACCACATAAAAAAATGGCGAAATTCCGTTATAAAAGCACGATCGAGCTCCCTTAAAAGGATCTAATGTGCTATATGTTACTCATCCGACAACGAGAGAAAGACGATTTTAATGGGCAGATAACAATGCATTAAATAAGTTTTAAATAACATATCGTTTGAAATTTATCCCAATATTTAAACAATTTAATATAAAACATATTATAATATAACTATAATAGGAAATAAGAAAAAAAAAAAATAAAAAAAGGTGTTAAAATCGCTAATTTGTAAAAAATGAAAAATCACAAACCTTTTCGTCTGTTAAGCCATTATCAAGTGAATGCAAAAAACATATATATATAAAAACATTATAAATGCAAAAAACATTTTTAGATACACAATAAATAATCTGGTAGCGAATGTGGTAAACAACACAATCAACAATCAGAAACATAAATAGTAACACAATAACAAATTAAAAATAAACAAAACAATATGAAAAATTTATAGGTAAACAATAGCCCAATAGCAAGACAAAAATTTATACTAGTTGCTAAGAAAAAACACGCAATACGAAGTCCGAATACTTGCAATAGCCTTATCTGTAGTTACATATAGAGAGCCTCTCGTTATATATAAAACGATGATAATAACCATTATCACTTTAAAAGAGTTAGATATTAATAATAAAGAATCCTCGGGAGAACAACCAGACTAATAATAGTAACAGAACCGGTTTTCACAAGAATGATTGTTAAACCGGTTGCCGGTCGACTGGATTAACACACAACACGATAAAAAAATATATATACACGAAAAACCAATCATAATACCAAGCTGGCCTTTTGCATGCCAACGACGTGACTATATTTAAATATCTGCGATCGATTGATCGATATCATTTCGCCTTAATTTCCATCCACTTAAACAATTTCCTGTTTCCTTCCTTAATAAATTCGACAACATAAAAATTGGCCACTATAGACAGCCTCGGTACGTTAATAATTAAGTTACCGAAAGGGGTTTTTTGTCTAAAATTTAAATTAAAGAATTTATTAAACGATTTTTATTTTACAAAATAATAATTCGGATACCTCTTCTATATCGGATGGAACCAAATCAGTTTTATGGAGCTGCATACTTTGACGATGTGATAAAAGGAGCGACATATCGATAATTCGACGCGGTCAAAGTACTACGTACAATAACGATGCTGCTGGATTATATCGAATAAAAAACGCTACATATCGATCTGGACATCGTATACGTATAACAGAAGTAATATCAGACACGAAGGTAGAAGATACCTGCATAGAGTCGAACATGATAATCCTAATGCAGTTATAATCGCGTACAATTCGGAACAAATGAGAAAGAAGATTACCCGATAAATGTGGAGAAGACCTAAATATCACCAGCAGCATGAAACTTGCCATCTTCTAGCTGTAAATTCACCTCGAGTGGGAGGTGAGTTTCATTCGATATTCTTCTTCCCTTACTCACTTCCTTTATTTTTATATTCATTACAGAATTATTAGACAGCCCTTCTAAGGCTAGCTGTAAGGAATATATTATTCGATCGAATGATGATCATGTGTGATTGGTTCTTTTTAATAAAAACATATTTCGAATGATCGCATAAAGTTGTAAAAACATACGATTACACGTATATTATCTCATTCCAGAGTGAACCGAACATCGTGACTAGTCCATGGAACGTTATTTTCGCCTACGAAATGGACTAGGATTAGAGGGAACAATTATATGCGAACGCAGGTGTGCGGCGCCCGTATGATGTTACACAAAGTGTGTCGTGCAGTATCATCTTTCCAGCGATAATATTATTAAGAGTTCAAATTCTACGCCGAGAACTCTGATCGAATGTTCGACCATATCGCATTGACGATATTATGTAACCATGACACTCGTAATATATATATATATATATATATATATATATATATATAAGAAATATATCTATCTATCTATCTATCTATATATATATATAAGAAATATATCTATCTATCTATCTATCTATATATATATATAAGAAATATATCTATCTATCTATATATATATATATAAGAAATATATCTATCTATCTATATATATATATATATATATATATATATATATATATATATATAAAATATCTATATATATATGATCATGGAAGGCACAAGCCACCACGTAAAAAACACCATATGCGCGCTAGGAATAATTATAGTACACCATGAAAATACGCGTGGCTGCATTGTTCCGCGGCAACAAAGCGATTTCAATTCTACCGGGTGTATGTGTGTGTGTGTATCTTTATACGTTAACACCATATTGTGATTGCCTTATAAGCTACTCAGACTATACAACAAAATATGTATAGGTAAGTAGTCGCCTACCTCTGATACGGAAACGTCATTTAATGATGATGACCTAAGTAATAATAATAGTGTAAACTTGTCTGAAACCAAAAGGAGGTTAATGAAGATAAAGTAAACGATTCGTCCGCGCATTAACCTTTTTGTGTGGTCGAACGTTATCCTCTTGATGCGAAATTAGAAATTATCTAAAGTAGGTGAAAGCGTAAAGTGATATTTTGCGCGCAATATTTTTTTTCGGATAAGACTGTAAATAAAATAATGTTTTTAAAATTGAAACATTACCGGTCAGTCAAATTAATAATTAATATTATGGGCGACGAATTAAAAGTAACGACTTTGTGTTTTTTTTTACGAGTAGTTATTGCTTATAAGGCTATTACTCGAAATATGAATTAATTATATATTATTACACAGTTTCGAATTTATTATGAAGTTGGTGAGAAGGAGGAGGTTGTTTACATCCGGTACATTTTTCTTCAGCTGATTGCACAGATATTGAGGAAATTTCGGGTAGATAACCACGATATGGCAGACTGTTAATGAAGTACAGCACAATTCGCATATTGGTGGTGGTTGTGCACTCAGTAGATAGGAGTGCGTACTCAGCGTGTGACCAATATACACTCTGTTAACGGCTGTTTCCAACCTAGGTGAAGAAATTTTACCAATCTTTAATAGCCAGGTTGTTAAATCCTTCTTTATATTTCCAAGTATACTCGGCCGAGAATGGAAGGACCGATTCCACGCGTCCAGAATTTTCTGGCAATAATATTTTGCGTTGTCTTCTTCCAGTACTGTCGGCAGGTAAGCTTGTGTAGGCCCTTGTGCAGCACGGTGTACCTCATCGTGGCCTATTATCCCTCGATGGCTTGGAACCCAGACGAAAGTGATGCCGGTATTATGTTCACTTTGTGGAATTGATTTCCTCATGATCGATTTATATTCTTCGATATAATCTTGTGAGATTTTCCAAAGTGGTCTTACCTTCGGATTAATTTTGCGAGTGAACGTCTACGTCAAGTGAAGATTTTTTGTTTCGTGGCAAAAAAACGTGGCAGTCCTCGTAAGTTTTTTTTTTTTTTTTTTTTTTTTAAATAAATATTTTTGCATATCTTATTCCTAGCCTGCTTGGCTATCAATAGATGATTTCAGTTGGAGATAATTGCTTGAATACATTCAGCTATCCAATGATAGGCAGAATTACGGTTTCATGCCGAATCAAATAGTTTGTCTTCTTTAGTCGGATGCTGGACTAATCGGCCACGTCAAATGGTTTTGTCCTCTTCAGTCCTCTAATCTTCAACGAATTATCCAGGAGATTTAACGCGGCGTTATTAGTATTACTGTACAGCGTTTCAATATGTCTTTTTGGTTTTTCTTTAATGACGTCTTCTACATATCGAGTTTTTGTATCTTGGTGAAGGGTATCATTGCTCACGAACCAATGAGCGTTTGTCATCGTTCAGAGAATTTTGTTTTGAAATCTCTGTATTATTCAGATATTGCTTTTAGCATTGCAGCCCCATAGTTGGCATCCGTAGATCCAAACGGGTGCGAGAATTTGTTTATATATTAAAATTTATTTTCAAGCGATAGCTTTGACTATCTGCCTATTAACCAGTAAACTTTAACTTTAGGTTTAGCTCCGCTCGTTTGTTTTGAATATATTTGCGCCATGTTAATCTTCTAAGTGTAAACCTAAATATCTTACCTCCTTAGTAGGTACTTTTTTGTTATTTATACATATATGTTTACAGGTGTTACGAATTTATTTGTAAAAGTAATCTTTGTTTCATTAATTTTAATCGTCCATTTTTGGTACCAGCTTTTAATCTTGTCTACTGCCGTTTGCACGGTGCGATTTGCAGTATGAGAACAATGAATTGAGCAAAATATGGCTGTATCGTCTGCAAAAGTTGCCACAAAGCAGTTATCTGTTATTAACAAGTCAGCTGTATAAATAAGGTACAAAAGCTGCCCTAATACACTTCCCTGAGGAACGCCAGCACTGATAGTGTATATTTCTGAATTTGCATCTCCATATTTCACTTGGAAATATCTTTCGTCTAAATAGGACGCGAAAAGTTTGTAGTAATGATAAGGAGAATTAATTTTAATCTTACGAAGCAATTCCGTGTGCCAGACTCTATCAAAAACCTGGCTCACATCCAGAAATACTGAATCACAAACCTTTTTTTTTTTTTCGTGGCTTCTGTATCATTATAATCCGCGAAAATTTAAGCTACACAAGGAAGTAGGCTAGCCTAATTATAGAATTAAACAAATAAGTTAGTGCTAACAAACACTCTTGTTTGGTAGCTGTTTTAGTAATTTGGCGGTAATGAGGTCATATAAAGGAGCCTTTTTTTAGGGTTCATAGCTTTAATAATTGATTTCGCCAAGACTAGTTGGTTTAATTGCTCGATATACATCTGTACTACAATTAATTCTAGATTTCCATTTCCTGGGTGAGGCTGAAATATATTAGCAAGATATGACCCAAACTCGTCTGCTTTTTCCTTTTCGCTATGTGCCCACATAATTTTTCTGGATTGGGTAAATATGTTTTTTTTTGTCTTTTTAACTTGCGCGCTGCTTTCCAGAGAGAATAACCTGGTGACAACGAAGAAAGTGAAGAAATGTACTCATTGAAACTTTCATTTCTTAAATTCTCTAACAGTATTGTCTATTCAGTTGTTGTTTTTTGTCTAATGGGTGCCTGTAGGTTTGCCATTTCTTCCTTAGCGCCTTTTTTTTTTTTTTTCTATTTCACTAAGTATAGCTGAAGGATAATGTATACCTGAAGCAGGGTTTGGTCTCTTAAGTGTACTAGACCAGGCTGATTCTTGTAGACGAAAGAATTGTATAGCATTTTGTTATGTTTGTTTCAGTCTAAGGTTTATATTCTTATCAACTTTTTCTATGAAATCATCTCTATTGTGTAACCTCGGTTTAGCCTGTTTTATTAATATTCTATCGCTTATTTTGATAAGAACTGGTGAATGATCTGAAGACAAGTCATAAATCGGATCAATTTCTATGTAGTAAGAAGCTCTAGCTCTTTAACTATGAAAAAACCGAGCAAATCGAGAATTTTATTCCTAACTGTGAGCCGATATGTGGGTGTTTCGGCAGTCAATGCATTCAATCTATTAGCATCTAGCGATTTTTTAAGTTCCTTACCTCGAGTTGTTATTAGTCTGGAGTCCCCATATGTATTCTTGGCATAGTGAGCTTCGACCTTGGAATACTTCGTTTCGAAACCGCAGAGATGACGTTGTACTCAACAGATTGCGGTTAGGTCATACAAGATTCACCTATTCGTACTCCAGATCAACTGATGACACTTCAAAACACCGTGTACACGCTTTTTGTTTCCCATATGCTCATTGACTGTCCTTCATACTCCCCACTCAGATTGTCTCCCAACATTCTCTCCACTACTTCCGCTTCTCTTCAAAGATGAATACTCCTCTCTAACTAACCCAATCATGTTCTTACGCGTGTCTCCTCTCTACTCCAGGATTTAACTTCCTCTTCCTCGTACCTCTGGCTTAGGTTGCTTGCACACGGCACGTTAATTTATATGAATAATTTGATATATCTATTTTTTTCTTTTGATTACAACTTTCTCTTACGTAAAATTATCCGGGCGATTTGATAAATTACGTCTCGCTTTACACTTATACTTTTACAAACATATATATATATATATATATATATATATATATATATATATATATATATATATTCATATTTGTTGTAAATTTTATCACGCAAAATTCAAAAGAAAATCAAGCGGATCTGGATTGTGTATAAATTAATAACCAGACGACGATTTCTTCTGGTAAATATTGGCCGATCATGCATCGGGAGAAAGCGTTGGCGGATAATATTTGCTCTGCCATAAAAAGAAACATAAATAGAATAGCCTTGACCTTTTCTATGTATGCATGTATGTATTTATGCATGTATATGTATATAACCTTCACGACAATTTTACAGTTACGGCTAATTTATATTTTGTTTTTAAATTTATCATTATTATTATCGACACCATTCACTATCAACATTATAGTAATTATTACGGCTGCGTGCACTTCCTCTTAATCATCTGTCGTTCTGTAAAGCTGTCATATTTGCATTGGAAAATTGAGGTAACCTTTCTGCATGTTAGTCGGCAGCTAATAATTAAGAAAAAAATTCCCGTACTAGTCTCGTGTTCGATACAAATTCTGGCATAGGTAATAAAAATTAAGGTAAAATAAACTTAGAAAATAATAAAAGTAGAAAGAAAAACTTGTTTAGAAATTAACGAAGCTTAAACGTCAGATTTTTATTTTACACGATTATCGACTGTCCGTGGAAAAACTGGATGACACCCTATCGGTTTAACTTGAGCAAAGATATGTCCTCTAAGGATTAATCAAATTAACAATTTTAAATTTAAAAAAAAAAAAAAGAAAGAATTATACCTCTCAGCATTTTGAATAATTCAAATTTCAAAGTAATCAAGTAATCGATGTATCTGCAGATAATATGATACATCTTTTTATAATTCAAACGATCACATTTTCGTGATATATATATATATATAAATATATATATATATGTGTGTGTGTCGCGAATAATAAATGATATAAAACAATATTATCAGAGTATCGATTGGTTAAATTGAGAGTTGCGAGGCGTAATTTTATTAACGTGTAATAAATATTTACACGTGTAAATTATGTTAACCTATATGTACGTGCTGATTATTGTAAGGGAGTACTCTATATATACCGATTAAGCTTAAACTGGCGGTGCAGTGTGTTGTACTTCTGATATAATCAGGATCGTTTGTTATTTATTTTTTTAAAAAAATGCTGGCAATAAATAATTATTTAGAAAAATATCATTATATTATTATTATTATTAACGTATGCCGATGATACAGTATTAACAGCTGATTCTAGATACCTAAAATTTGCTACTGAATTTAGTTTAAGGGGACGTAATGTATTCGATTGATTAATCGGTAATAAATTATTTACGAATAAATAGAAAGCCGCGCGTAATCCGTACAAATCAGGACAAAAAAAAAAAAAAAAAAAAAAAGGAAATAATTTGAAAATAATAACCCGACGGGTAATAAGGCAACAATGATGGTTGATGAAATAATATATATCCGAGTGTTTGAATTAGTAAGTGAAACTGAAGTGGATGTCCACGTTATTTACGTAATTTAATAAAAAAAAATTTTTTTTTAACGCTTAAAGATGCGTGCAATCTGTTCGGTTGAACAATAAGCAGCACTGATCTGTTTAAAAGATATAACGGGACACTTCCCAACGGTCGTATCCCTTAATTTATCTTAGTATTATTCTACAATATAATATAATATATGATATATAATATATATAAACTAGTTGATCGCTACGGTCGATTTCCCAATTCGATCTCAGTCGTTGGAATTGCACGCCGTTACGTAGAACATTGACTGCTAGTGGATTGATGTGGGTTTGAAGTCGATACAAAAGTATCTTTCAGCGCAGCTTTTGACTACCTCTTTAACAGACGGTATACGGAGATCCTTGTGTATGTCGTCATTGCGGACATACCACATGGCGCTGACACGATATTCCGCAATACTTGAGATTGAAATTTTTGTACTATGTCTAAATTAGAGTTGCTCGTTGTACCCCAAATCTGGATACCATATGACCAGATTGGCTTCAAGACTGTTTTATATGGAGAGAAAATTAATTACTCGGTTTTATTGTTTAAAACAGTTTTACTCGACGGAACATTCGAAGCGTTTGTACTTAAGAGCATTGTATCAACCGGTTTCTATAAGTCAACCAAGACTAAGTATTATGTGAAACTTACCCGAATACTTACAAGAGTCTAAATTCGGTAACAAATAGTCGAGTAATTTCTTGGAAAGGGTACACGAGTTGTAGAAATTGCAAATCTTAAATTTCGTATATCAGTTTAAAGATATAACGTGCATGCGGAGAAGCAGAAGTTACGCTCTTTAACAACACTCGTGTCCCAATACAGGTAATCGAAAAATATATGTAACCGACTAAGGAATTACCGATCTGTTTAAATTATATACGTCACCGGAGGAAAATATGGACGTTACATATCCTGTAAGCGAATACAGAGACCGAGCTTGGATTATACGAAGTTCTTACATAAGTTTTTTTTTTGGGTGTGTGTGTGTGTGTGTGTGTGTGTCACACCGGTCTTTTGACCACAATTGACATTGATAACGTACTATCATATTTTTATTAACTCATTTCGCAACGGAAAAGAGTCTAATATTATCCCTACTACTTTAAACAACTATGTATGCACAGTTGATACCACCTCCCTAGCCCACATATACACGGACCAGGTGTGGAGTTTACATAACTTACGTGTATTATGTAGGACATTTTTGATACCACCTCCCTAGCCCACGTACACGGATCAGGTGTGGAGCTTACATAAGTTACGTGTATTATGTAGAACATTTTTTAACACGCGTGACCTATATATTAGATGATTTTTAATCGTGCCGATGCTAGGCACGTTTACCGAACAATTGTATGTTCAGAACAATAACGTAAACGTTTACACGGTAACATATGTAAAAATTTTCTTATTATTATTTCATAATTAACACGTTTATATTATTCGAACTTTATTCGAAATAAGTTTTGATCGTTACGCACATCGTGCGCAGGACTTACCGCTCATTTGTTTATATTCGATCGCCTTTAAGCACCAAGTCACGTTTTCGTCGGTAATGGTAACGAACATACGCCAGTCAATTATGACCGACGAGTATGGTTGAGATAAAAGATTCGATGTCAGTCATTTTTGGTTGACACTTACTTCTAACTTTGTAACTCTTTTGATTAAAAGTGAAATTTTTGTTTAACAACAAGGTTATTTTGTAGTTTATTTGTGATGTTTAAAAAAAAAAAAAAAGTGTTAATCATATACGACTGACGCTTTCATGTAAGATTCCCCTCCCCCCCCTAATTAATGTAAAATAATTTCGAGTGCATGGACTGGTTAATATAATAAAAGTTTCAAATGAAAACTTTATGCTTTCAACGACTGACAGTTTTCTTGAAAGAAATAGAAAAATTTTTGAGTTAACCGCGCAGTGGTTCGAAAGTGATATTTCTTAAGATGGAATTAAAAATTAGCGTGTTACCACATTTATACGAAAAATCATATGGGCTGGCGGTAAATGGAGGACGTCATATACGACTGACACAGGACTCAAAGTGTTAAAACAGCATTGCTCCGTTCGATTAATTTAAATTATTTTTAATTATC